>JAWNNO010005010.1:0-39653 GCA_035044985.1 Lordiphosa fenestrarum | reverse complement strand
CCTTCTTCCCGAACATTTGTAGCATTTCAGATGTTTCTAGTTTGCTTATGTTATCAGAAAACGACAGACATAAGTTTCTGCAGCTGCCAAACAAAATTCAAAATATATTAATGTAAAAGTCGGGTAGAAGTCTACTGATGATAGTATCGATAGGTCTTTGGAACTGGTATTTTGTTGTGCAGGTCTATGACTTCTTGACAGGCCAATCCCATTTGATAAACTCAACAAAAGACTTGACTGAAATGAAATGAAATGACCAATTAAAGTTTATTTTATAACAGTTATCCCTATGCTCCAAATCTTTCTCTTCCAGCCTGTGGTGGCTATTTAAGAGCCACCAGTCATGTGCAGCAGTTCTATTCGCATGCCCGCTTTGGTAATCAGGACTATGATGACAGCATGGACTGTGAGTGGACCATACAGGCACCGCCCAATAGCAATGTCCAGCTGATCTTTCTAACCTTTGATATTGAGAGCAGCGAGAATTGCACCTACGACTATGTGCAGGTCTTCTCCAATATGGATGACACCAGTGGGCCCATGTATGGCCAATACTGTGGCAATGCGGTAAGAACTCACTCCAATTGTTGCTCACCCAACATACTAAATACTGTTAATGGCCAACAGCTACCCCAGGATATCATCTCCATGACTGACTCACTTCTGGTGCGCTTTAAGACGGACAATTCGGTACCGATGAAAGGCTTCTCTGCCTCCTATGTGGCCGTGGATCCTTTCGAGAACAGCGATGAGGATGTGGAGAATTCCTATAGCTCGGAGATGGTCACCCCATTTCCGGGTTCGCTTAAGAGCATCTACATTGAGGATACTGAGGAGACTGATGACTATGGCGACATAAGCGGCAATCAATTGGTACTCAACGGGCAGTATCGGGGCCGCACCAGCGTGGCCAAGCGATACTATCCCTGGTCCACCTAGGTCTACGGACTACGGAGAAATGCAAGCAAAACGCTCAAATTCATGACAATATACTATTAAACACGGAATTTATTTAACAAAATCTAGGCATATCGTCGCGTACATAAAGCAAAAGTTAATTCGCTCCTTGAAAACCCAACATAATCACGATCTGAGAATATTAGTTTAGAAATCGTAATCGTAATCGTTAGTCCATATAGCATGCCAGGCATATCTCGCAGCAAAGTGCAAAAACTCGAAAACTTTACAAATCATTAGCATCTACGTTGAAAGTCAAGCTCAATGAGATGACTAGATTAGATAATATTTATGTTTAATTAATCTATTCCAGACTTTGGCTTCTACCACTCTAAAAATCCCTGTTGGTGTTTCCTTAAGTTAGTCAACAATTTTGGTTTAACTATCAACCGTTTGCATTTTTCTACTATTTCATGTGGTGCCATAGTGAATGTACCTCATGGAAAGAATGGTTTGAGGTGAATGTTATGTCCACCGAGTGGGTTGGAGTTTTTAGTGATCTCTTCTAACCAATCTGCATTTTTCGTGAGGTTAAACCGACCCCTACAGACTTTGAAATACCCATTAGACAGTGGAATAACGGTTTTATAAGATTTCCATATGTTAATTAACAGAGCATTAACATCAATGTTATTTGAACTGGCTGTATACATTACTTCAGCTTTAACTCTTCTTGTCTCTGAGATGTTGGTGTTCGTACAGACGGTTGGACAGACAGAATGGAATCGTAGACTCGGCTGTTGTTGCTGATCAAGAATATATATACTTTCTGATATCGGAGATGCTTCATTCTAACTGTTGCATATGCAATTGCACGACCTTACCCTTTTTACTGTGGAATAGTAGAGGGAGTAGAGATTTTTAATGTTTTGACTAATATTTTTTACTACGCTTATACACTCAAAATATATTATGCTTAATGCCCTTTAAGGTATGCTATGTTATATGTAAATCATAGTTTTGGTCAAGTATACATTTTATTATTTGTCTTAACTCAACATTTTGTTGAATAACCAACAATCTCAGTAAATATGCAAAGTCGAATATCAATGACAGACCTGCAATAACTTTATTTTATTACATAATAACTTAAGGAAATAAAGTTTGCATACTTTGAAGGGCATTAATCGCGAATAATTTGGTGCGTATAAACATGGCAACAGTTTAATAGAATCGAAATGTAAATTTTCTTAAACTTAAGCACCCAGTACAGACTCAACGAAAACGTCTTTGGAATCGATTTTCATATATCCCTCTCACAAGTCACTTCAAATCCCATTCGTTGACTTTTTGTACGATCTTTTTCAATTTCCAGCATGGAAATACAGGTGCATGTTCCTATTCTTCTTCAGAATTCTAAGAGTCGAAGTGTACTGAAAACTTCAGGCGTAACATTAGTTATAATCAGACTGAGTACCGCAGCTAGATAATGTTACCAACTTTACTATACAATGCCATTTATAACCTCGTCCAACATTATTGCTGTAAAGCTCTGCTCCGCTCAAAAGGGATGTATTACATTATTATACTATTAAGTTTGTGCAAAGGTATGTAACAGCCAGAAGGAAGCATCTCCGACCCTATAAAGTATACATGTTCCTGATCAGCATCAACAGCCGAGTCGATATAGCCATGTCCGTCTGTCTGTCCGTATGAACGCACAGATCTCAGAGATGGTAAGAGATATAGGTTTGACATGTATGGGACATATGCTTCTTATGTCTGCAGGCAGATCAAGTTTGTTTTCAAGTTTGGCCACGCCCCTTTCCGCCCCCGAAATTTAGAAACGTCATATCTCCCACAGATTTAAAGATAGATGGTTCATTCCTTCTGGACATATTTAGTAATCAGGATAACTTATCGATCTGCCAAAGGAATGGTGAAGATCGGATAAGCGGTTGTTGAGTTATGATCAAAAGACTGTTCGCTGAGCGTATAATTTCGTTGGTACAGAGTATGTTATAGTCGGGCTTGACCGACTTTCTTTCTTGTTTTAAACAAGCCTTCTTCAACCATATTTACACCTTGGCTTTTGTTGAATCGACAAACTATTTGCTCTTCTCTGCCTGTTCTGTAGTCCATGCGTATGTTTATAACATAGCGTTAATTAGACTCATCAGATCAGAATAAACTTCATTCTTAGAATTCTGTGAAACAACAGCTGGCTAAATCTGTAAAACTTAGTAATTTCTTGAATTGCATCTTAAATGAAACTCCCACTCACACATAAACGTTCCAATTTCCATGAGGTATACACCTGGAGTAGTCTACTACATATATTATAAGCATACACTTGAAAATGTATATTCCGGTCTTAAGCATAAGCTATCATTATAGTTAAAGTGAATCTTAGGCATATTTATATTCGGATCTTTCGAATTGAGCGGTCCCCCTGTAGATACGAATTGATCAATGGTTCTCACCACTTTTTATTGGTGGTTAACTTAGTATAAATTAATTTTTCATTCTGTATACAATACACTATTATTACGCACACCGCCTCTGCAGGGGTATCATAAATACAATAACATATGTATGTATGTATATGTAAAATTCTCGAATATTTGACTCAACTTAATACGTAATTAAATATATAACATATATGATATTTACATAGTAACTATGTTTTCAATTCTAGTTTCTTTTCCAATTCCAGCTATCCTGCACAGTGGTTTGTGCGTTTCGTTTAAGCTTATATTAATCATTTTTATGCAAGATTTATATACTAAAATTGTAGATTTCTTGCCAGATCTCGATCATGCATCTTGCATTACCTTTGCTGTGTGGTTTTTAAAACAGCATTCGTTTCGGTGAACAGAAGAATCTTGGCTCAAGTGCTCAAGAAAGAAATTAGGAAGGCATATTCTTCAAAAAAGTTACAGCAAATACTAGATTTTTAGTACATTTACTGGCATCCTTGAAGGCTCATACGTTCTACGTAGGAAATAGTAGGGAACGATTCAGCAAAGAAGAAAAACAGTACATTAAATCAGCATCAGAAAGTGCGAAATCGGAGTAATGTGTCTTCGTGGGATATTGCGATACATCGAAAGCTTATCGGCTTTATCGTAGATCTGATCAAAAATTTGTAATTAGCAAACATGTACAATTTTTTGAAGATTTTGTCTTTACCATTGCAGAAAATGCCAATCAATGTACTATGGAAATCTGCGAATTATCCGATTCCCAGGGGGCAGCTGTGTTAGAATCAGGGATGCAAACCGGTCCTGAACCAAACTGGTTTTTAACCGAACCGAACCGCTTATTCCAACTGGTGAACCGAACCGCAAACCGAACCGGCTTCCTTTAAGAACTGTCTTATTGCCCTCCGATCTCTTAATATATAGTATATACCATCAATCTACATTCTACATTCATTTAGTGGACAATATCTGGAATTTTCTGTAATATTTCTTCACCTTAATTCAATCCTAACCAGGGGAGTTTTTACACTTTTCTATTTTAATTTTTTCTAGCCGACATTCTCTGTTTTCGAAGATCGTTCCTCAAGGAACATATAGACGAATCCTTTGAATCCGGACATAATCGGCCCTGTTCCGAATTCCGAATCGGTTTTCGTGTAAACGTTGCATTTTAGAGCTTAAACATAGAAATGTTATAAGGAAGGCGACAAGCATATCAACGGCTACTAGATCAGGTTTGAGAAAAATCGGAATTGCTGCAGCAGTTAAAACCGACAGCTCAATGCCAAGTGGATTCAATTCGACTAAAATAGACGACCTGATCTAGTATAATATTTAAATGGATTATAGGAATTCAATTTGAAAGTGTGCAAAAGTCACATGACAATAGAAATCATAATGTACCTTTGTGAACCACTGAACCGAACCGGAACCGCGGTTCAGTTAGCTCAAAAACCATGTAATGAACAGAACCGGCGGTTCAGAAACTGGCTGAACCACTGAACCGAACCAGTCTTTATATTCGAATGGTTTGCATCCCTGGTTAGAATCATCAACTATAGCAGAACCAAGTCTCACTGAATCCGAAAATGAATACACCAGCTGTGACGAGACAGGGAGTAGATCGGCAGGAAGGGGCTCGTGCGAAGAGGCTACCACAAAGGCAATATGCGAATAAATGTAGTGAAGCTGATAAACCATGCCAAATGCTTATACTATAATGATAAGTTTAAGAAATCAGTATCTACTGGTGAAAGATGGAAAGATCTTAAGGGACTTGGGATAGGGAAGCAAAAGACTTCACCTCATGTCGAGGCTGATGTATGTCAGCTGAATGAACAATTTGTGCAATGCCAAGTACCTGCACCCAGAAAAAAGGAGAACGAATAAGTTAAGAGCAAACGCTCTTAAAAAAATATTTATTCGTTCTAGAATCTTCAAGAATTTCGCTCTTGAAATCGAGCTAAATTCGTTCTCAGTATGATGTATTTAGGCGAGGGGACTGAGGTAAAAAAACAGAGAGGAGAGCAAGCACATTTGAGAGCACACAGCGTTGAACTCTCTCTCAGTTTAAATTTTTATGGAAGAGGGGTGCGTGGGGAAGCTATCGAGTGGAGAGCGCAATCAATTTTTGCACTGATGTTGCTTTGGAATTCCCAACCGATTATGGCATTGCTGGCATGGAGCGACGGCTGTGCGACTGCCAGTTGACAGGCAAAGACTGATACTCCTTTGAGGTGTTCTGAATTCTTCGAGCCGGCTAAAACTTTCTACATGGCTTAACAATTAGTTTTCCATGAAATAAATTTAAAATAAATGGAAAAAAAAAAAGTGATTTTAAATTGTTGTAAGATTGGAATCTATGAAGCTCTTGATTTAAGAGTAAACGATCTTACTCTTGAATCTGATGAGCTCTTGATAATCGGAAGAACATTCTATAATTTGGTCAATGCTGTATGCTCTTGATTCAAGAATGAATAACCTTGGATTTGAGTTCGTTTGGCACTTGATTCAAGAATTTTGCTACTTGATTTGAGAATGTTTCGTTCTTAGATCAAGTATTGAAGCTCTTGGATCAAGAATTTCGCTCTTAGATCGAGAATTTTCACTCTTATCGAACTATTGATCTCGAAAACTCTTGATCCAAGTATGAAATTCTCTATTTTTTCTCTGAGTGTGAGACTTCATTTACGGATTTATGCTTACCAACCCCCTCCTGAGCGAAAATCAATCGGGCTTTAGGAAAAACAGGAGTTGTACGTCAGCTATACTAAATATAGTTGAGGACATAAGAAGCAACATGGATGATGGTAATGTGACGCTACTGACACTGCTTGATTATAGCAAAGCTTTTGATACCGTCAATCGTGACATTTTATGTTCAAAAATGAAAAATCTGTATTGCTTTTCGGGTACAGCACAAAAACTAATGCGCTCCTACCTAACCAACAGACGTCAAGCTGTTATAACATCGTCTGCCCCATCATCATTTCTGTTCCTTAAGCGTGGTGTCCCACAGGGCTCTGTTCTTGGCTCATTATTGTATTCTATATATGTAAATGATCTTCCAGATGTCCTGTCAGAGTGTGAAGTTCATAAGTACGCTGATGATGTTCAAATGTATGTTTGTCGGCCTTTGTCTAAAATTATTGAATGTGTTAATGCGTCCAACAGTGAGCTGTCTAAAGTTAATGAGTGGTCAAATAAGAATGGTCTAGGATTAAATTCAGTAAAATCAAAATGCATTGTAATTTATAAGAAAGCAATTGACCCAGTACATCTACCAAAATTAAAAATTTAAGATAAGACTATAGAGTATGCAGAAAGAGTATGCAATTTAGGAATCATAATAAACCAAACTCTTTCCTGGAGCGATAATATACATAAGGCTGTAGGCAAAACATATGGAATCCTCAGACAACTGCATTTCACACAGCACTTTCTTCATATGTGTATAGCCAAAGCCTATTTGACCCCTGGCCTATTCTATGGCGTGGAAATCTTTGGCCACAGTGATGCAGCAAGCATGCACAAACTAAATGTAGTCTACAACAATATTGCTCGATACGTTTTTGACACAAAGCCATTTGACCACATTTCAGAATATTCTATCAAGCTTTTTGACCTTAATCTTTGATCTTTGATTGTTGATATTGAATAGCGAATTTTTGGAACTTGATTGAGGTTTTGTTGTACAGCTTTCAAACTCAAATTTCGTGCTCACATCTGTTGTAAATGACGTTTTAGGGGAAAAGTTCAACTGCATGTTTTTACCATCTTTTTACTCACTTGTTAAAAACTTTCTAATATCCATGATTCTACTTTGTGAGAGAATATTTAATATCGTTAAACGACATAGCAAACACCAAACTATTTGTCTGCACATTCATCCACAGCATTCACTTCCACAGTCGTTCTTGACCGACTTTCTCACTATTAAGTTAATTTTTCATAGATTCTTATATCGAAATAAATTCAAACATTCCAAATATGTAAGATTGTGTGATTGTCTAATATATGCCATGAAAAACGGAACAGAGATCTGCAGAAACGCCGCAGCAGGCGAGCCATCGACGCCTGAAATTTGCCATACACAGCGCAATCCAGCCAGCTGCTGAGACAGCTAAGGAAGCAGAAGCTCAAAGCTCGAATTGTCATTGTTTGGTTATCATAAACGGTCCAGAAATGTTCAAAAAGTTTTGATTATAAAGATAGAGATTGTATAATGGAAATTCGGATCTGTAGCTTGATGTAACTTAATGTGTCAAGCATCGAAATCAAAAAACTAAAACACGCCTCTATCCTATCGAAACTCTGCTGACAAGATTCTTTTCCTTTTAAGAATGTCATAGCTCGCAAATTGTTCAAATATTTGCTAAATAAGCTAAAAAGATTGGTATTTCGCCACAAATCGCACCACTGTGCGGCGCTGTGAATATTCAAACAGTCTTTATGGCTGGAATTACCGCGAAAAGTTTCGTTCATGCGCCATTAATGACCTGCCCTAAAACCGGCAAAGACAACACCTGATCCCTGAGTTTAAGCCGGCCACAGGTAGACAGATGCAAAGACAATGTCAAGGTGTAGGGATACCCAAATCAAACCCATTGAAAGCAAACAATCACAAGCAGGCAGACGACAATGGACAATGGACGAACGTGAATTGCCAATGAGGAGTCCAAAACTTGTCGAGGGTTTATAGCCGTTGGCGGTCGCGTCTCTCTTTTCTCTGTTTCTCTTGTTGACTCTCCCACTCTCTGAATCTGGATGAGCTCTTACCTGCTTAATCGGAGACCCTTAGGAAATGGTATAATTCGGCAATCGCAGCCTTTTGAGCATTCAGTTAGAATATTGAAGTGGCCCGCAACGGTTGTTCCGTGCACCTTGACAGAAAGAGTGAGATAGAGAGAGAGAGAGAGAGAAGGAGAGACTAAGACAGAGACAGTGCTATTTGAATACCAAATACCCAAAGGGTCACAAAATGTGCGTCGCACCCATGAAAATGAGCTTCTTGCTGATGGCAACAGTCGGCGCACTGGCATTCACATTTGTGCTCCAGCCAGCCCAGGGCAGGCGTCTGCAACGATCGCTAACCAAACAGGATGACTGTGATTTTGATTTTAAAGAACAGCCCGAGGATTTCTATGGAATGTTGGACGCAGTCAAGGCGGAGGTGAAACCAAGCGCAGCAAAAACTTTGCATCAAGTGAAGGAAGAGTCAGTACACAGGGGGAAACGTTTAAGGACAGCAAAAAGGAGCAGAATCCGGCATGTTTCGGGGTAAGTGTGGGCCTGAAACAATGGAACACTTGACACTCATATTACCAAAACCCACCCACCCCCTCAGACAACGCCGGAAGCAGCCGAGCATGCCACCACCTCCGCCTCTGCTCTGGACAGATGCCACAGAGGATGTGCTGCAACCCAGTTTCCAGCGACGGAGACGTGCCGTGACCGTGCGCAAGGAGCGTACCTGGGACTATGGCGTTATTCCCTATGAAATTGACAGTATTTTCAGGTTAGTTCAAGACAGAATCTACCTGAATCAAAACTACTTACGTAGTACAAAGACAGCCGACTAATTTCAACTATGATGATATTTTGAATCCAAATTTACTTGCGAAGGGACCTACTTTTCTGTGAAACAAGAAATGTGAATTCTTAAAACAGCTGCAATATATTCAATTCCAAGACATTCGTAAATCGAATAGTCATAATTTTGTCATATACTTTGATAAAGTTGATAAACCACATTAGGCCTAAATGATTCTTGACTGGGTGCAAAAGAATAACAAACAACAAATAATGATCCAGAATATTGAACTGTTGGTTGTGATTTTAGATGATATTTGAGTAATGAATGGAATGGTACTATTTCTTAGCTTTGTAATTAACTATCAGATATAACATTTTCATCGCAATCGCCTGAACGGTATAGTTCATGAACCATTTTCCGCTCATTTCTTTAACTCAGCCCAAAAGTTTCGTTGCAATGGTAAATTTTGCCAATTTCGCGGATTTTAAACCATTTTCCGCTCATTTCTTCAACTTGGAAACCTTCCAGGGCAAGCTTAGAGCCAGTCCCCAAAGTTTCATTACAGTCCTATGAACCGTAGAATTTGGCAAATTTCGCGATTTTTGAGCATTCCCCGGAGATTTGTATACCCTTGCAGAGGGTATATTGAAATTGGCCAGCTGTTTGTAACGCTTAGAAGGAAGCCATTCCGACCGCAAAAAGTATATATATTCTTGATCAGCAGGACGAGCTGAGTTGGTTTAAACATGTCCGTCTGTCCGTCCGTCTGTTTCTATGTCTGTTTCTATGCTATCTCCTCCGTCAGTTTTGAAGCTAACGCAACCTTTGCACAAAGCCTTCTGGTACATATACGCTGCACATTTTATAGGATGACTATAACATATAGCTGCCATAGGAATGATCGGTCGAAAAACTCGTTCTAGAAGAAACGAGAGCGTAAGTTAAAGTCGGCCCTGTCCGACTTCGAAATACCCGTTACTCAGCTCAGCTCGCATAAGTATGCAACATTTTTTTAACTCGGCTATTTATTATCCGATCCTTTTGAAAATTTGTGAGATTGTAGATATTGGACACAAAGACTACACTGCAAAATCTGAGCTCGATATCTTAAAAATTGTGGGAGTTATTCAACATTTTTTATTGCGGGGGCGGGAGGGGGCGTGACCAAAATTTGAAACAAACTTGATCTGCTTACAGACAATACTAGCTTACGTATAAAATTTGGTTGCTCTAGCTCTTCTAGTCTCTGAGATCTAGATGTTCATACAGACGGACATGGCTATATAGACTCGGCTGTTGATGCTGATGAAGAATATATATACTGTATGATATCGGAGATGCTTCCTTCTCCCTGTTACATACATTTGCACGACTTTAGTATACCCTTTTTACTCTACGAGTATCGGGTATAAAAAGCTTTTTTGTTTTCAATGCAAACGTCTCCAAACTCCGTATTTACTAGTTTTCTATGCTTCTCCACGATTCTATCAAGTTTGGTCGAAATCGGACATCTATATAGTATAGCTGCCATAGAAAAGTGAGGTTATAAAAATAGTCCAAGTAAGAAAAACTTTTTTGTTTTCAATGTGAACCTCTTTAAAATGGGCATACATTTATTTTAAAAGCTTTCACACAATTCTTTAAAGTTTTGTCATAATCGGATGACTATAGGTTATACCTGCCATAGGAATGATCGGTCGAGAAACTAGTTTTAGTAAGAAAAACTTTTTTGTTTTTAAAGAAAACAACTCCAAACTGTGTATTTCTTAGTTTGCTTTGGTTTTTCATGATTCCATTAAGTTTGGTCGAAATCGGACATCTATATGGTATAGCTGCCATAGAAAAGTAGAGTCAGAAAAGTAGATTTAGTGAGAAAAACTTGTTTGTTTTCAGTGGAAATGTCCTTTAAATTAGTTAGAACAAGAAAGAAAGTTGGTCAAGCCCGACTATAACATACTCTGGGCCAACGAAATTATACACTCAGCATAAATTTTGATGCTGCAGTAGCAGCTGAAAGCAGAGCTGCAGCAGCGAACAGTCTTTTGAACATAACTCGACACCGTTTATCCGGTCTTCACCATTCCTTTAGCGGATCGTTAAGTTATCCTGATTACTAAATATGTCCAGAAGGAACGAACCATCTATCTTTAAAACTGTGCGAGATATGACGTTTTTTCTAAATTGCGGGGGCGGGAGGGGGCGTGGCCAAAATTAAAAATAAACTTGATCTTCCTGCAGACATAAGAAGCATATGTCCCATACATCTTAAACCTCTATCTATTATTATCTCTGAGATCTGTGCGTTCATACGGACAGACAGACGGACACGACTCGGCTGTTGATGCTGATCAAGAATATATATACTTTATAGGGTTGGAAATGCTTCCTTCTGGCTGTTACATACTTTTGGTACCTACGGTTCAGAGTATAAAAACGTGCTGCAAGGGTATACAAACTTCGGTCGAGCCGAAGTTAATTTTTACTCTAATTTGGTTCTTTGTTTGAACTTGTTTTAAAAACTAGACTTGAAAGTAGTGGATACGTAGAATCTATTGCTCGATGAAACATATACGTCATATTATTAAATGCGGCTGTTTTGTCAGGCAATTATTTGCAATCCATGTACCAAAATCCCCCCCAGTCGGGGACATCTGATACCCCAACATACCTTTTATGTAATTTTTGATCACATTCGAGACTTTTTCGAGCTTTTTCGGGCTGGTTAAAAAAGTCATAGATGCGCTCATTTTCTGCTTACTTAAGTCGGATACCCTTGCCTTGCCGCGAATCTTCTGGAATTCGTTTTTTAAACGTTCTTCTGATCATTTTCGAATCATTTTCGAGTCATTTGAGGGTCTTTTTTATCGTATTTAACTCGATCATTTTGAGCGTATTCAGCCATTTTCGAGTATCCTTTAATCACACATCATAGGCATTTCTTTCTAATCATCAAAAGTGGTCGGAAAAGACTCATCAAGATGATTGTTGTATAAATGATCTTCCAAATGTTGGGTGGGATGCAAACTCTTTTCGAGTCCTCGGTCTGATTAAAATAGTCACAAATGCGCTCTGATCATAGATTATACTTTTGTCGGGACAAAAAATGGTACCCTAGCCGCGAGTATTTTTAAAGAGTCGTTTTTGCCCGTTTTTCTGTTTAGTTTCGACTCATTTTCGAGTCACTCGAGGGTATTTTTGGAGTCGTATTTCGTTAAAGCACATTTAATCGCATATGATAGTAATCTCTTCTTCTGATCCAGATCCTCTTGTCCTCTTGAAGTGTCGTTTTAGTCCCCTTCTTCTGATCACTTTCGACTCATTTGAGAGTCATTTTAGAGTCGTACTATATTTCAATAAATTACACTTTGAGCACATGCACGAATCATTTTCGATTCTTCTATAATCGCACATGATAGTAGACTCCTTTTAGTCCTTAAAAGTGCTTGAAAAAGACTCACTCAGGTGATTTTTGTTAAAATGATCTTCCAAGTGTTGGGTTGGGTATAGAGTTACAGTTATATTAATAATAAATTCAGATATTGCGTGCTCCTTGCCTCCATCTTCAATCCACTTCTGAAGCAATTCAGTGAGTCGAGAACAAATTAGTAATATCTATAAGTTACACCGAATTATATACATTTAAATGAACATAGCTTGGTCGGATTACTGACACAGATTGAATCAATTTTAATGTCCTACATTTTGCCATTTTCAGTGGAGCTCACAAGGCTTTGTTCAAGCAGGCCATGCGCCACTGGGAGAACTTCACCTGCATCAAGTTTGTGGAGCGCGATGCCAAGTTGCATGCCAACTATATTTACTTTACGGTCAAGAATTGCGGGTGCGTAGTGCTGCTCAGTTAAGTATGTGTGTCCTTTCCTAAAACTGCCCCCTCTCTCCCGCTCCAGTTGTTGCTCGTTCCTGGGTAAAAACGGCAATGGACGTCAACCCATCTCAATCGGTCGGAACTGTGAAAAATTTGGCATCATCATACACGAACTGGGCCACACCATCGGCTTTCATCACGAGCATGCACGCGGAGATCGGGACAAGCACATCATCATCAACAAGGCCAACATAATGCGTGGCCAGGAGTACAACTTTGATGTGCTGTCGCCCGAGGAGGTGGATCTACCGCTGCTGCCGTACGACTACAACTCCATCATGCACTATGCCAAAAACTCCTTCTCGAAGAGCAACTACCTGGACACCATAACGCCCATAGGCATACCGCCCGCCACTCACATTGAGCTGGGTCAACGGCGACGTCTGAGTCGTGGTGACATCCTGCAGGCCAATCTCCTGTATAAATGCGCCGCCTGCGGGCGCACCTATCAGCAAAGCGCCGGGCAAATAGTGTCGCCTCACTTTGCTTACACGGCCAACGGCGTGCTCGGCGAGTACGAGGGTAGTGGCGATGCGGAGGAGGACATGTCCAGCGACTTTGATGCCTCTCTGGCCAGCTGCGAGTGGCGCATCACGGCCACCAATGGCGAGAAGATTATACTCCATCTGCAACGGCTGCAGCTGTTGGAGTCGGAGAACTGCGCGGAGGATTACCTAGAAATCCGAGATGGTTACTGGCATCGCTCGCCGCTGGTAAGGCGCCTCTGCGGCAATGTCAGTGGTGAGATTGTCATTACGCAGACAAGTCGCATGCTGATCAACTATGTGAACCGGCATGCGGCGAAGGGATTCCGTGGCTTCAAGGCCAGATTTGAGGGTGAGTTTTGGTAATCCTGCCAGCCGCCCGAAAGTAAACAAAACTTACTTAACTTTTAGTGGTCTGCGGCGGTGACCTGCAGCTGACCAAAGATCAGTCCATCGACTCACCCAACTATCCGGTGGACTACCAGCCCAACAAGGAGTGCGTTTGGCGTATAAATGCACCCCAGCATCACCAGGTGGCTCTGAAGTTTCAATCCTTTGAGCTGGAGAAGCATGACGCCTGCATTTATGACTACGTGGAGATAAGGGATGGCAATCATAGTGACTCCCGGCTGATAGGACGCTTCTGTGGTGACAAGCTGCCACCGAGCATCAAGTGAGTTGCTTAGTCTAGTTCTGCAAGGTAAAGAAGTCACAGAATGTCTTGTGATCCCACAGGACCCGCAGCAGTCAAATGTACATCAAGTTCGTGTCGGATGGTTCGGTGCAGAAGCTGGGCTTCTCCGCTGCCTTGATGCTGGATGTGGATGAGTGCAAATTCATGGACCATGGCTGTCAGCATATCTGCATCAATACCCTGGGAAGCTATCAATGCGGATGCCATGCGGGCTATGAACTGCAGGCGAATGGTAAAACGTGTGAAGGTAGGTCCAAAATATACTTTCTTTATACAACATTTCACTTAAATTTCGGTCCGTCGAGGAATATTTGATACGTAGAATGCAGGACAGTGCGGAATTTACCAGACCATTTTATCAAAATCTGTGCTCACTTCCTTCTATTCATTTGAAGAGTGAGACAATTAATTTTAGACTTTCCGCTCTGGAAAATAGTTTCCAAATTTCACGCAGATCGGCCAAAAAACTAACGCTTAACCCTGTACCCCTCGATTTGTCTACATTGTAGGTGTGTTTTCTTTACGTTTCAAATAAAATTGGGAATTAATTGAAGCGTACGAAATTACATTCAAATCGCCTAAACATGTATAGATTGGTTTTGAGACCATTTCCGCTGGATAGATAGATGGAATACTGTTCACATTTTGTGTCTCTTTATTTCGCTTACTAAGCTTTTAAGCCAAGTCTAAAGTAAATCGGATAAAAACTAACTATTTCCGTTAAAAATGTTATAATTTTTCAAATTCAAATGCAAACGAGAAAGCTAAGCTAACTTCGTCTGTGCCGAAGTTTTTATACCCTTGCAAATGCTCACTTAAATATTTTCAAAAAATACTCTTTTTCCCATTTTTCGACCGATCGTTCGTATGGGAGCTATATGGTCATCCGATTTGGCCAAAATTTTTTTTAAATTTAATTAAAGCATGTGAAACAAACAAATACAAATTTGCAGGATGCTACCATTAAAAACAAGAAAGAAAGTCGGTCAAGCCCGACTATAACATACTCTGTACCAAGAAATTTTGTCTTTTGATCATAACTCGAAAACCGTTCATCCGATCTTCTTCATTCATTTGGCGGATCGATAAGTTATTCTAATAACTAAATATGTCCAGAAGGAACAAGCCATCTATCTTCAAAACTGTGGGAGATATGACGTTTTTTCTAAATTGCGGGGGCGGGAGGGGGCGTGGCCAAAATTGAAAATAAACTTGATCTGCCTGCAGACATAAGAAGCATATGTCCCATACATGTCAAACCTCTATCTCTTACCATCTCTGAGATCTGTGCGTTCATACGGACAGACGGACAGACGGACATGGCTATATCGACTCGGCTGTTGATGCTGATCAAGAATATATATACTTTATGGGGTCGGAGATGCTTCCTTCTGGATGTTACATACTTTTGCACAAACTTATAATACTCTATGTACCTACGGTACAGAGTATAACAAAAAAGTTTTTCTAACTAAGACAGTTTTTCAGACCTATCTTTTGTATGGCAGCTATACCATATAGTTGTTCGATTTTGATAAAACTTGGTAGAACTATAAAAAATCAAAGAAAACTTACGATTACAAAGTTTGGAGACGTTTCCATTGAAAAGAAAAAAGTTTTTCTTACTAAAACTAGTTTTCCGACCGATGGTTCCTATGGGAGCTATGAGATATAGTCATCCGATCCGGTCGGTTCCGACATATTAGTAGTGTGCAGTAAAAAGAAGACTCTGTGCAAAATTTCAGCTCGATAGCTTTAAACCTGAGAGACTAGTTCGCGTAGAAACAGACAGACAGACAGACGGACAAAGCTCAATCGACTCAGCTCGTCACCCTGATCAAGAATATACAGGGTGCGCCATATAAAATGTCGGTATGGCAACACTGAATAACTTTGACATTTACCAACCGATTGCGTTTGTTAGACATGTTTTGGAAACATCAATCTAGTACAATTTTGACCATGGAACGCTTCACACCAAAACAACGTGCCGAAATAGTGACGCTGTTCATCGAAAATAATCGTTCAATTGTGCTAACAATTGGAAACAAATTTTGATGACCGATGAGGCCCATTTCACGCTTTCTGGTGGTGTTAATAAGCAAAATTGTCGCATATGGGGCACGGAAAATCCACACCGCATCCATGAAATACCTTTACACGTCCCTGGACGCCTGGTATCAAAAAGAGGCGATATTGACTGGCCACCCAGATCTCCAGATTTGACCGCCCCAGACTTCTTTTTGTGGGGCTATTTAAAAAGCAAGGTTTACGCCAGCGATCCACAGACCATTGAAGAGGTTAAGGCCAACATTCGTGCCGAAATCGCCACTTTATCGACTGAGACGCTCGAAAAAGTGATGGAAAATGCCGCAAAAAGGGCACATTTTGTTTGTGGCCAATAAAGGCGGCCACTTGATTGATATTGTGTTCAAAAAGTAGTCGAAATAAATTGTACAGGACCAAGATCAACAAATAGCAATCGGTTGTTTGTTTTTATATTTATTCAGTGTTGCCATACCGACACTTTATATGGCGCACCCTGTACATAGCTTATTGGGTCGGAAATGAATATTTCTATGCGTTGCAAACTTCTGGGCAAAATTGTAATACCCTTTGCAAGGGTATACAAATTATCGTACAAATTTATAGCACAAATGAAAATGTTTGACATTTTTAGGTTTTACTCAGGCTGAGCGTTGATCAGTCGATCAGCCAGTTAGAACCAAGCCTAACACTGCAGTTCTACGTTTCAGTACTGAGTTTGTCAGTTTGCTGATTCAGACCTGAGTAATAGTAATATCTGAGTATCATGCCTGTTTAAGCACTTCCCTCACAGCACTGAAATCATGCCTAAAATCAGCTAAGGTCATGACGTAGAAGGACATGTCAATGTAAAATTCATGGCTGAAACTTATAACAGGATGCCAAGAATTCTGTACCAGCGCTACCATTTCAGGACTGATTCAGCCATGATTCAGGTCTAAGCCTCCCTACAGTTTAGAGCCAAAGTTTGATATGAGTTTTTATTTCTATTTTGTTTAAAGCTGGAAGTAGCCAATAGCTTGTGAAGGTGACCTGGAGTGTAAGTTTTAAAAGAAAAAACTGTTTGTTTAGTGGACCCGAGACGGGATCGATTCCACCACACTCCGTTAAATAACTAACCAAAAGTTCGAAATATTTGATTTGCGGGTTTCTGAAAAGAAATCTTAACCCTAAAAGCGAACCTTGGCTCAAAATTTATTTGCTTTTGTTCATCCAAAACAAGTTTTGTGGCCCTAGGTATTAACTGAGATTAGCACATAGTTGAGTTGTACCAAATTAAGCTTAAGCTTAATGCTTATTTTGAAAGTATTTCTACAATTTTTTATAAAATCCATTTTAACTTCGAGACGTTTTAGAATATAGCATAAAATTAAAAATTTAACCAAAACTTTGCTAGATTTCAGAATGGCAATCGGAGGTGTTTGTGTATAGGATTTTTCAAATGAGTTCTTGATCAGAACAAGCCTAAAGTTCCTAAAAAGACGATTTAAAATTATGTTGTATAAACTTTTTCGATTGATTCGAGCAATGCTACTGACATATAGTATTAACATTAAAATAATAAAATATTTAATGGCATGATTCGAGAATTCGAATTTGGTAAATGTAGCATTTTCTTGTATACAATCCAGGTAATCTGTTTTAACCCCACAATTTTGTACTGCATTGTAAAAGGTCGGACTTAATGTGAAAGGTTTTAAGCCGATTAAAACTTAACCACTTAAACGAATTCAAATTCAACAAATTTGGTCGAAAGTGAAATGTGATAGAAAATCATTCCAGGACAGTTGGTTCTACCTAATTGATAGTAAAAACTGTTTCATAGGGCTGATATTGAAACTTCACAGAAAGCTGTATTGTTTTTAAACTTCACAATAAAGATTTCTCCATAGGGTCATCCACATCTTCTATTCTAAGCAGCCCTCACAAGTGTCGTACTTTACATCCTTAAGGAGTTTCACCGAGGGTAGGGAAATCGTAAAGGTTCTGTTTGATGTGAGTTTACCTTAACTGAGTTTTGACAATCGACTATTTAAGAATATTTCCATCGAGTTGAGGCGGCTTTATTAAAATGTTTTGGGACCTCATAAGCGAGTACTAAAATTGTAAAGCAATTTTGAGAAAAACTGTCTTTTACTGATCGTTCTGACAAGCTGGCTCAATAAAACCAATTTCTTGTACCTCTACAGCTTTAAAGCAAAGTCATCTTTTAGATGCAGTATTCATATAGATAGCGGCAGCTATCAGTTAGGGTATTGGAGTTGTTGAGTTGAGGAAAATTGTAATATATTTCAAAAACAATAAAATTCTTGGTTAACATATAAAACAAGAAAGAAAGTCGGTCTAGCCCGACTATAACATACTCTGTACCAACGAAATAATACGCTCAGCATAAAATTTGATGCTGCAGTAGCAGCTGAAAGCAGCGCTGCAGCAGCGAACAGTCTTTTGAGCATAACTCGACAACCGTTCGTCCGATCTTCACTATTCCTTTTCCTATTCCTTCCTAAGTTATCCTAATTACTAAATATGTCTAGAAAGAACGAACCACCTATCTTTAAAACTGTGGAAGATAGGACGTTTTTTTATAAATTGCGAGGGCAAGAAGAGGCGTGGCCAAAATTGAAAACAAACTTGATCTGCCTGCAGACATAAGAAGCATATGTCCCATACCTGACAAACCTTTATCTCTTACCATCTCTGAGATCTATATCGACTCGGCTATTGATTCTGATCAAGAATATATATACTTTATGGGGCCGAAGATGCTTCCTTCTGACTGCTGGGCGTACTTTTGTAGCGTAAGCTTGTGTCAAAAGTACGCATCACACTCATAACGCCCCGCCATGTATTGTTGCATCATGGTACAGAGTATAAAAATTGTATAATTCCGCACTTCGACAATTTCATAGCTGAATATCTTCTTCTAGTTTTTCAATCGTAAAAAATTTAAAATTTCTTCAATTCAACAACTCTACAGCTAGTGAATACCATAACTAAGTATATCATAAAGTTAACTTTCCAACTTGAATCTAATTGTGCTTAAAACTGTTTGGAAAAACTTTTAGTTCTTTTCTCTAAAATTCAACATAACAAGCGCAATTACTGTACAGCAACAATTATTGAAGTAATTGAAAAAGTAATTGAACTGTGCAACATTAATTAAAGTTTCAATTACGATTATTAGATATACCCAATCAGAAATTCTTTTTAATTAACTGCCAAATCAATCAATAATAATCAAATCAAATCAATAATAGTAATGGCAATGGCAATTCTAAAACTTCCTCAACGAAATGGAATACAATACATTAATTAAGTGTACCAAAGATCAGATTCAAAATACGTGCAAACATTAGCATTTTCAATTTAAGAAAGATTATTCTACATAAATTATATAGAATCACATTCGAACAGCTCACGAACATCAAAGCAAAGCCAAAGTGTAAATTAATTTCAAAAATTCTTTATGATTTCTAATCCCAAAAACTATTTGTCTACTTTTGACAGATGCCTGCGGTGGCATTGTGAATGCCACTCAGTCGAATGGCACCCTCTACTCTCCCTCCTATCCGGCTGTCTATCCGAATGCCAAACAATGCGTCTGGGAGGTGGTGGCACCTCCAAATCATGCCGTCTTCCTGAACTTTACACACTTTGATCTGGAGGGCACTAAGTTTCAGTATACCAAATGCAATTACGATTACCTCATCATTTATTCCAAGATGCGGGATAATCGCCTGAAGAAGATTGGCATCTATTGTGGCAACGAACTGCCACCATTTGTGAACTCCGAGCAGAATATCCTGCGCCTAGAGTTCTATTCGGATCGCACGGTGCAGCGGAGTGGATTTGTGGCAAAGTTCATCATAGGTAACTTACCTTAGTTTGGTGTAAGAGGTCCACATGAATAATGATAACGATGCTCTTTCCCCTGCAGACGTGGACGAATGTGCCTTAAACAATGGTGGTTGTCAGCACAGATGTCGGAACACCTATGGCTCGTACCAGTGCAGCTGCAGGAATGGCTACACCCTGCACGAGAATGGCCGCAACTGCACGGAAACCAAATGCAAATTCGAGATCACCTCTTCGTATGGAGTGCTGCACAGTCCAAACTATCCGGAGGACTATCCAAGGAATATCTACTGCTATTGGCACTTCCAGACCGTTCTGGGTCATCGCATTCAGTTGACCTTCCACGACTTTGAGGTGGAGAGCCATCAGGAGTGTATCTACGACTATGTGGCCATCTATGATGGTCGGTCAGAGAACAGTTCCACCTTGGGTATTTATTGTGGTGGACGTGAGCCGTATGCTGTCATTGCGTCCACCAACGATATGTTCATGGTGCTGGCCACAGATGCCGGTCTCCAGCGCAAGGGGTTCAAGGCCACCTTCGTGTCTGAGTGTGGCGGCTATCTGAGGGCCACCAACCACTCGCAGACCTTTTACTCGCATCCGCGATTCGGCAGTCGGAACTACAAGCGGAACATGTACTGCGACTGGCGCATACAGTCCGATCCGGATAGCAGTGTGAAGATCAAGTTCCTGCACTTTGAGATTGAATACTCGGAGCGCTGCGACTACGACTTTGTTGAAGTCACCGAGGAGGGCTATTCCATGAACACCATTCACGGTCGTTTCTGTGGCAAACTCAAACCGCCGGTTATTGTTTCCAACTCGGACACGTTGCTGTTGCGCTTCCAAACGGATGAGAGCAATTCGTTGCGTGGCTTTGCGGTGTCCTTTGTGGCCGTTGAGCCACCCGACGACGTTGGCAACGAGGATTTCGATGCAGTTACTCCGTTCCCGGGTTACTTGAAGAATATGTATGCGTCGGAGACAAGCTGATTTAAAGATTTTTTTTTGTGATTTTGTTTGTTGTTGTATAGTTTTTTTTTGTGCAAATAAATTATAAAAAAAACATGAAACAAATTCTTTTAACTTTGAAAAGTGCGTTCTGTTTGGTAGTAGCGCGGTTCTTAGAGATGAGCATTTAGGAGTCACGGTGATTAATTAAATAACGTGACTGAAATGTTTTTAATCAACTTGAATCTATAAGTAAATATAAATAAAAACGAATTCGTTTGCTTCAACGGAATGTTGGTCTTTGGGGAAGATGTTCGGGGAACATTTTTGTACTCTCATATAATGCAAATGTTTCGAAACTAAGCACGTGCGATTGCTTCAAAGATTGTTTGAAATCTGCTGTTTTGACTCATCCAATATTTTTTGCTCATCATTGCGTTTAAGATGGCATTTTAATATATATTGAAAAGTGCCATTGGAGGCACTTTAACAATCTTGACCATTGATTTCTCAGAGGCTTGACTTAAACTACCACCCTTAGCTTAATCATAAGGAATACACCACAAAAATGCAAAGACAAACTCGTTTTAACACTTTCAATATGGATAACCTCTTTAACCAATTTCTTTGCGTAGCTTTTCCCATTTTTGATATGCAATTTATTAACTTTATCGTGCAGAAAAAGAAAATAGCAATTTGCCTTATTTCGTTTACTTATGAAATCTCGACTCCTTACAAAAAAAAGGGACTTTTTCAAGTGATTCGCACCCAAAAAAGGTACTTTTTCATGCGATTCGGAACTTAAAACGTGTTTTTCGTGTCAATGGTGCCTAAAAATGGTGCCTTGCCTGTCAATGGTGCCTAAAAATGGTACCTTGCCTGCAAATGGATCGAGTGTGATCTTTTAGGTGACCGTAAAGTGATTGCTCTTCATCACACTGTGACTGCTTATCGAAACCTATCGATATTTTAATGTTTTCAGTCGCAGTGAACGAGTCACAGAGACGCGAGAGTCTAGCAGTTGGCGCTTCATTTCGAGTCGGCATATTAATAGAAGCGTTCTAATTTGTAAAATTCGCACCGTTTGTTAGTTACGTTTTTTGTTTAAATTGCGGCCAGACGCTGCCAATGATATTGGAGTTGTGGTTCGTTTGTGCCAGTTTTGTTTTCGTTTTGTTTTAGTTCGTTCCTTTGTCTGAGATGAGTGCCTTTGAGGTTGGTTGCCTTTGTGGCTGAAGCGCCGTTAGAATTAAAATAAAATGAAGTTGCTTTGCCTTGCAGATCACAGTGACGCCATCGCGTCTGAAGCAAAAGAAGAGGATGGAAGGCCGAGAGCCGGCTGTTGTGGTAATGGCTCCATTCTCGGCCAAGGCCATTGTTCAGTTCGAGGATGTGCCAATTACAAAGACGGCCAAACGCCTGGTGCGCGTTGTGAACCCCAGCGACGAGGACATTGAGGTTAGTGGGCCGCCGGCGTGGATCACCTTGGCAACATTTATATTTGTTCAATGTGCACCTTGGTTTTGTAGGTCAAAGTAACCAAACCCTTCAGGGAGGAGCACCACTTGAGCTTGGAATGGATGGAACACATAGTGCCGGCGCGCGATGAAGTGGCCATGGAGTTGGTCTGGAGTCCACAAATTGAAGTGGCCTGCAAGGAGACACTGCAGTTGCTCGATAATCGCAATTTCCGCAAGGAGGTCATGATCATTCTCAAGTCTAAAAGTAATCAGCCGGCCAAGGTGAGTCCTTAATCCTATCTCTAGCAGCCGCCATCCTAAATCCACAACTTTTTGTTCAAGAATCCGCGCAAGTTTCCCACTGTAGGTAAGACGCTGCAGCTCAAATCGCCCACTGGGAGCACTAAAGGCAGCAAAACTCTATCCAGCACAGCCGCGGGACAGCAAAAGAAACGCATGTCTGGTGCAGTGGGTTCATTCAAGCAGACTTCTCGTGCTGCCCCTCCTCTAAACAGCGCACCAGTTAATCGCCCACCCTCTGTCCGTCCAGCAGTCTCCAGCACCCTTACCCAAGCCCCCCTGAGTGAGCGAAATGTGTATAAATCGGAGGAGGAGCCCACCTATGTATCGCCTCCGTCGGAAAAATTCAAGGAGAACATTAGTCCCATGACTCCGGGGAATGTCTTCAATTTAATTGACAAATTAAAGTTCACCCCGCTCAATGAGACACTTGGACACTCGGGAAAAGCCAGTAGGCCCGATAATCTGGCCGCCTGGCCCACACCCACTCTCCAAGCAAATCAGAAAACGACCAGCGAGTTGCGTCCACGTCGTCTCTTAGACTTGGAACTGGAGGAGCCGCCGCTGACCAACAAAACCTTCGAAATAAAACAATCGGAGAACATCAATCTATCGGCGGACACCTTCGACTGTTCACTGCAAACATTGAATCGCACCACAACCATTGTCCAGGCCACACAATCGCGAGCACTCGAATGTATACGAGAGGAGGATTTGGGTTGGGACAGAAGCCCTCCTTCGAGCAACAAGAGCCGCCTGCAGGATCTCAAGCGAGATATCAAATTGGTGGGCTCGCCACTGCGCAAGTATTCTGAATCCATGAAGGATTTGTCCATACAATCGCCACAAACTAAGATTGCCATACAGGGTTCCATGCCCAATCTAAATGAAATGCAGCAGATACGCTCCATTGAGCAGAATCGCTACTATCCCGAGCAGCAGGCCAAGGCCCTGAACAGTTCCTCCAGCAGTGAGACAGTGGATGTGCCCTTCAACTACTGCGAAATACTGGCCCAATCCAGCCGTTTCAATTTGCACGAAGTGGGACGCCACAAGCGTCGCTCCCAAGAGCTCAGTTTCTGCGAATCGCTAACCATTTCGCCACCCAAGAAGCAACGCGTCGAGGAGTTGGCACTCAACAGCAGCAAGAGAAGTGCCAATGCCCCGGCCAATGCTTCAGCGCGCAGCGTTAAATCCTGGAATCAAACCAAGCCCAAGAAATTCATTCATCTGTCCCTAATGAAGAAGCCCCAAACTCCTGGCAAAGTTAAGGTGACCAGCAACCAAACTGCTGCTATTGCTCCGGTCAAGCTCTACGACTCGGAGCTGTACATGCAGACCTACATCAATCCGGATCCGTTTGCAGCCACCACCACAACGGATCCCTTCCTGGCCTCCACCATGTATTTGGACGAGCAGGCAGTGGAGCGACATCAGACTGATTTTAAGAAATGGCTTAACGCCCTGGTAACCATACCGGCGGATCTGGATGCGGACTCCAATAGCAAAATCGATGTGGGCAAACTGTTCAATGAGGTGCGCCACAAGGATCTGGTGATGGCGCCCACCAAAGAGCAGCAGTCGGTGGATTATCTGACCACTTTCCGCCTGGAGACACTGCGTCGTGCAGCGGTGGAGCTGTTCTTCAGTGAACAAATGCGCTTGCCCTGCTCCAAGGTGGCCGTCTATGTGGGTAAGCAGGCTCTGCGCATACGCAGCGATCGTAACCTACATCTGGACGTGGTCATGCAGCGCACCATACTGGAGCTGTTGCTCTGCTTCAATCCTCTGTGGCTGCGCCTGGGTCTGGAGGTGGTGTTCGGTGAGAAGATCCAAATGCAAACGAACCGGGACATCGTCAGCCTCAGCACCTTCATCTTGAATCGCCTGTTTCGGAACAAGTTCGAGGAGCAGCGCTACAGCAAAGCCTACACCTTGACCGAGGAGTATGCGGAGACCATTAAGAAGCACACGCTGCAGAAGACACTGTTCCTGTTTCTGTTCCTCGACCAGGCCAAGCAGCAGCGCATAGTCAAGCACAATCCCTGCCTGTTTGTCAAGAAATCCCCCCACAAAGAGACCAAGGACATTTTGCTGCGCTTCTCGTCCGAACTGCTGGCCAATATAGGGGACATAACCCGAGAGCTGCGTCGCCTGGGCTATGTGCTGCAGCATAAGCAAACCTTTCTGGATGAGTTTGATTATGCCTTCCACAATTTGGCCGTAGATTTGAGGGATGGTGTGCGCCTAACCCGTGTCATGGAGGTGATATTGCTGCGCGACGATCTCACTCGTCAGCTGAGGGTGCCTGCCATATCGCGCCTGCAGCGTGTGTTTAATGTCAAGCTGGCCCTCAACGCCTTGAGTGAGGCTCAGTTCCAGTTGGGAGGCCAGATAACGGCTGCCGATATTGTGGATGGTCATCGCGAGAAGACGCTGTCGCTGCTCTGGCAGGTTATCTACAAGTTTCGCTCGCCCAAATTCCATGCAGCTGCGCGGGTTCTACAACTTTGGTGGCGACGTCGCTGGCTTCGGGTGGTCATACAGCGACGCATACGGCACAAGGAGCTGATGCGACGCCATCGAGCCGCCACACGTATACAGGCGCTGTTCCGGGGTCACCAAATGCGCAAGTATGTCAAGTTGTACCGCGAGGAGCGGGTGCAGGCTGCCATCATACTGCAGAAGTACACGCGTCGCTATCTGGCCCAGAAGCAACTTTATCTGGGCTATCGCAGCATTGTTCACATACAGAACTGGTGGCGTGCCTTGAGGTTGGGACGTAAACAGCGTCAAGCTTACCTGGAGCTGCGTCAATCCACCGTTTTTCTGCAACGCATTTGGCGTCGTCATCTATTTGCCCGGAAATTGTTGGCTGCAGCGGCAACTGCGCGACTGCAGCGTTCCCAGAAACAACAGGCAGCCGCTGGCTTTATACAAATGAAATGGCGCAGCTTTTGCCAGGCACGTCAGCAGCGTAGAATCTTTCTCAGGCAAAGGGAGCTAATCAGCCGGGTACAGCGGCGTCTGAGAGGCAAATGGCAAATGCAGCTGCAAAGACAACAATTTCTGCAGCTAAGCACAGCCTGCCGTAGCATACAGCAGCATTGGCGTGCCCAGTTGGCCATGAGGGAACAGCGTAAGAGCTATCTACAGATCCGTTCCAGCGTGCTGAAGCTGCAGCTGCAGTGGCGAGCTCAACAGCAGATGAAAACGGACAGACAGAACTATTTAATGATACGCCAAAGTGTTTTGCTGATACAATGCCGCCTAAGGGCCACCTGGCAGATGCAAAAGGAACGTCTTTACTTCATACAGCTACGCCAGTCCACACTGATTGTACAGCAACGCTATCGTGCGCGTCTGCAAATGCTGCAGGAGCGTAGGAACTATGTACAAAAGCGTCTTACTATCATCAAACTGCAAGCTCGCTGGCGTGCCACTTTACAGATGCGTCGTGAACGCCGCCAATTCCTACAGCTTCAGGCTCAGGTCTGCCTAGTGCAGAGAACCTACCGTGCCCAGCGCCAGCATAGGGACTACCTGCAGCTAAGAAAATCCACCTTGGTCATCCAACAATGCTGGCGTGGCCTACAACTGATGCGTCAGCAGCGTCAACAGTATCTTCATCAACGTCAGATCATTATTCAGCTCCAGCAACGTTTTCGGGCCCACAAAACCATGCGCTTCTGGCGTGCCAAATATCGTGGCACTCAGGCGGCTGTCCTCTGCTTGCAACAGCATTGGCGTGCCCATCTGCTGCAGAAACAGCAGCGGACGCAATATCTACAACTACGTGAGGCTACCATTCGGATACAACGTCGTTATCGTGCACGCCTGGCCCAGCTCGCTCAGAGAAAGCAATATCAACAGCTGAAACAGAGTGCCCTGATCCTGCAGAGACGCTATCGTGCACGCTTGGAGATGAAACAACAACTGGTTGTGTACCAGGAGCAACGTTTCTACATCATTCAAGTACAACGTCGATATCGCGCCATTCTGCAGATGCGCCAGCAACGTTCCCTCTATCAGACGCAGCGTTTGGCCATTATTCGTTTACAAACCTGGTGGCGTAACCTACTCGAAACGCGTCGCTTGCGTCAAGGTTATCGCCGCCTTCGAGCCGGCTCTTTGACACTGCAGCGTAAATGGCGCGCCATTTTGGTGGCCCGTCGTGAGCGTAAAATCTTTGTGCAGACCATTTACAAAGTACGTCTTATCCAACATTTTGTGCGTGCCACCCTTAAGATGCGGGCGCAGCGTCTACTCTACCAGCGACAACGGCAGGCCGCTTTAATTCTGCAGCAAAGATTTCGTGCCCGCCAACTGATGCTGCAGCAGCGAGCCCAATACCAGCTTCTACGGAGCTGCACCTTGTTGGTGCAGCGCAAGTTTCGCGCCACACGCCGCATGCGCCTGGAGCGCAGTGAGTTTGTGCGGCTGCGTTGCTTGACCATACACTTGCAGCAAAAGTTCCGCGGCCAGCGTCAAATGTTGGTGCAGCGTGAGCATTTCCGGCTGCTGTGTGTCTCCACGCTGCAGTTTCAGGCCCATGCACGCGGCTATTTGGCCCGCAAATCATTCCAGGCACTGATGACGCCCGAAATGATGCAGCTGAGAAGCCAGAAGAAAGCGGCCAAGGTGATACAACGTTACTGGCGTGGCTATTGCACGCGTAAGCGTCAACGACATCAGGGACTATTGGCCATACGGCGGCGTCTCAAGCAGTTGCGCGATGAGGCCACGATGGTTAATTCGGTGCGCTGTAAGGTTCAGGAATCTGTGCGATTTTTGAGGGGTCGTTTCATTGCCTCTGAAGCGCTGGCCGTGCTCAATCAGCTGGGTAAGTGGAATGTTGAATTTTGGTTCATACAAAAGTGGATCTCGCCACCCAACCCAATCAACTGTTTTCTTAATCTAAATCTAAAATGGAATTGATTTCTTTGAAAATCGATTTTGTTTTTGAATCGAAAACCAACCACCACACAGACTACAATCAGATTCATTAGGATTCAGTTGGACTGAATATAAATTAGTATCCTTTTTATACCCTTGCAAAGGGTATTATAATTTTGCCCAGAAGTTTGCAACGCATAGAAATAATCATTTCCGACCCCATAAACTATATATATTCTTGATCAGGGTGACGAGCTGTCCGTCTGTCTGTTTCTACGCGAACTGGACTCTCAGTTTTGAAGCTATCGAGCTGAAATTTTGCACAGAGTCTTCTTATTGTTGCACACTACTTATATGTCGGAACCGACCGGATGGGATGACTATATCTCATAGCTCCCATAGGAACAATTAGTCGGAAAACTAGTTTTAGTATGAAAAACTTTTTTCTTTTCAATGGAAACGTCTCCAAACTTTGTAATCGTAGGTTTTCTTTGATTTTTTATAATTCTACCAAGTTTTATTAAAATCGGACAACTATATGGTATAGCTGCCATACAAAAGATAGGTCTGAAAAACAGTCTTAGTTAGAAAAACTTTTTTGTTCTTAATGGTAGCTTCTTGCAATTTTGTATTTGTTTGTTTCACGTGCTTTCACATAATTTTACAAATTTTTGGCCAAATCGGATATATAGCTCCCATACGAACGAACGGTCGGAAAGTGGGAAAAAGAGTATTTTTTGAAAATATTTAAGCGTGCGCTTGCAAGGGTATAAAAACTTCGGCACAGACGAAGTTAGCTTAGCTTTCTCGTTTCATATATTACCAAATCAGAGAGGGTAGGTTAAAACTGTTCAGATAAGTACCACAAAAGGGAAATACCGTCTTGATTAGCACGAGTTGGTAGTGGCATGCTCGTCTGCTTCTTTGCCATCTCCACTGTCAGTTTTAAAGCTATCTTCAGCAAACTTTGAATACCAAGTCTATTGGTTGTAATACATCGGATGACTATAGCATAGAGTTGTCATCGGATCGATCGGTCAAAAAACGAGTTTTAGGGCCGTTTGCTAATCTACTACATTGAGCTATCTGCCACTTAAACCTACAAATAACACAGTAATATCGAATCATAGCACATGGCAGCTTTTTAGAAGATGAGAAATCGGCACTTAGTAAGAAAAAGTTGTTAGTTTTCAAAGCAAACGCCTCGCAACTACGTTTTCAATGGTTTTTTTTAAATGCTTGTCGATGATTTGATTTAGTTTGGTCGATTTCGGACAACTGATGGTTGATTTTTAGCAGTTTTAGAACGATCTATGTAAATTAATGTTTTAAAGAGGATTTTGGCATACTCTCTCCTACATCTCTCCTCCGGTGTGTTACGAATAAACTCTTCAATATTGGCCTCCAGTGCCTCAACTGTTGCGGGCTAGTCGCTATAGACATGAGCCTTAACATAGCCCCAAAAAAAAAAACAAACTAAAGGCGGCTTTTCGCACGATCTAGGCAACCAATTGACCGGCCCCAAAACGTAAAATAAACTGTTTACCGAACTCGCCTCTCTCCTCTTCTCGTGCTCTGTGGCATGTGGCACCGTCTTGTTGAAACCACATGTCAGCCAAGTCCAGCTCCTCCATTTTGTGCAACACAAAGTTTGAAATCATTTGCTCTCCAAGCACGGTAACTTTTCTGTCTTTGTCATCTTTAAAAAAGTACGGTCCAATGATGCCACCAGTCCATAATCCACACCAAAGAGTACATTTTTCGGAATGCATTGTCAGTTTTTGCAATGCTTCTGGCTGTTCTTCACACCAAATTAAGCTACTTTTTTTGCTCCCGTATCCAGAACAGAAATAAGCTTCGCGGCTGAACACAATTTTCTAATAAAAAAGTGGCATTTTGATAATAAATTGCAACAATGTGCAAGCGTTGTTTGTTTGAAAGTCGATTGTCGAAGTTTGACAGTAAACCAACCTCTATGTCCGCATTTTTATACCGCATAGAACTAAGCGTTTGCATTATATATATTCTTATCGAGCTGAGTTGATATAATCATGTTCGCTGTCCGTCTAGCTTTTTTTTTTGCCATCTCCTTTTAGGGTGCATTTCAATCAGGTGGTAAAACTGACGCCTAAAGCTTGTCCATTTATTTAAAAAGGTGTTATAACGATAGTATTTAGATTATAATATAAGACCATTCATTGTGATATGTTTATGATTTGGTAATTGATATTTATGACTATTTCTCTCCATGACTAACCAATAACAAAGAATCTTACGATACGACTCTCTGTATCATGTTTCACATGCTTTATTTTGCTTGTCACTTCGATATGGAGATGGATGATTAATTTGATTAATCGCACATGCAACTGACAGAAATTCATACTAACAGCTGCTCATTATTTTGCCAACTGTTCTCGACGATTTCCGTCTACTTTTTAGTAAATCTTATCTAACTTATCAAGGCACTCGTATAACATTTACACATATACCAGAGCTGTAATGTAATCATTACTTCTCGTATTTAATTACTTTTCATTGCAATAATCTTGATAACCGAAGCAGTAAAATATGCCAAGGCACTGTAGAATACTATGGTCTTAGGGGAAAATAATTTTAGTTTACACCTAGAAATACAACAATTAGTCATCATTTCAAGCACAAATACACAATAATCCTCCACTTACATTTACAATTATTCAGGTAATTTGAAAAGTAATTACCAGGTGAAAGAATCATTGAATAATCGTAGTTACAATTACGATTACTAATGGTTTTTTGGTTAGCTGAAAAATGGTAAAGGTTTACAGCTCTGTCAGATACCAATTTACAGCTCTGCTACACATCAAGAGATTCAAGAGATCAAGTGTTCTGACTACTTAACTAACTACTAATTTCTTTGCTTATATTCTCCGCAGATCGTCTGTCTCGCACTGTACCACACCTGCTTATGTGGTGTTCTGAATTCATGTCCACATTCTGCTACGGCATCATGGCCCAGGCCATACGTTCGGAGGTGGATAAACAACTGATTGAGCGCTGCAGTCGCATCATACTTAACTTGGCGCGCTACAACAGCAGCACCATCAACACATTCCAGGAGAGCGGTCTGGTCACAATTGCCCAAATGCTGTTGCGTTGGTGCGACAAGGACTGTGAGATATTCAACACACTGTGCACACTTATTTGGGTCTTTGCCCACTGCCCCAAGAAGCGACGTGTGAGTTGTTTGAATTTATAATACTGATTCCTTGCCTCTATAATAATTATCCTCCTTTAGATCATTCACAACTTTATGAGCAACACAGAGGCAATTTATATGGTGCGTGAGACGAAAAAACTTGTGGCTCGCAAGGAAAAAATGAAGCAGAATGCACGTAAGCAACCGCAGCAGGTGGACTTTCTTGGGCGCCATGCCGCACCACAGACGCCAACTTTCTCGGCACGCGCCCTGCCTAGCCTGGAGCCGGATTTCGGAATTATACGTTACAGGCCCTACATTTTTGTGTCGTCCGTGTTTGCCTTTGATACCATTCTGTGTAAGCTGGGCATTGACTATTAGCCACGTTTAGTTTTGTTATAGTTTTAAGCTCTTTTCTAAATAATTGTTTTGTGTGTTTAGTCGTAAATTGTTGAACAAAATTGTCGAGGACTGATTAAGAAACTTGTAATCTTGTATGTGTGAATGTTTAAGGATAGTGACCAAAATTAATTTTATAAAATAATGATTTTATTGTACTTGAACCAGAGCAATTGTAATTTAATAATAAATGCAATTTACAACCAAAAGAAGCGCCACATTAACAATGGAATAACATTTTTAGGGCGAAAAAGTGACTTATTCACAGGAGACGTTGGTTGTTCGAAAGGCTACAATTTATTTTGCTACTTAGGCATTCAAAAATAGGAGCAGCCAAGATAAAAATTATATAACCATTTATCAATCCTTATTTAGTTACCTAAAATCGAATTGAATCACTACTTTTTGTTCAGTTTTAGGCTTTGAAACGACTTTAAACTACAACTTACAGTGGGATACTCATAAAGATAGCGGAATTCGGCGTGATGCCCAGAAATCACTGTGAAGCAGCAATGCTTTTTTAAGTTCAGAGTCATCAACGTTCAATCTGCAGTCGATCCAAACTAGCAGCTGCATAACATAGAAACTCGTAACCATCAGGAAGGAGAAGGAGTGGCATTACAAGTAAAGACTGGTCGACAAAGCTAGGTATACCCCGCATACTTTTGTAAAAGGAGCTAATAAATCCAGATTTAACAATGAAATTAGAAAAGCTATTGAAATGCGTGATAAATTTCGGCCCTCTGGCCCATTGTGAACTGCTGGGAAGTAAGAATACCTAACCTGCAGAGAAAGTGTCTAGTTTAATGCCAGAAGTATACCAGTCTCTAAAAACTCGCAATTGGTTGCACTTCGTATCCAAATCAATGTATTGAAGTCGACCATTTGACACAGGCATGTCATAGGCTGAAGCCAATTGTCTCCGGCAGCAGCCATTTGCAACCAGTTTAAGACCAATTGGCAACATAAGCTGTATGTGCTGTACTTTACAGTTAGTTGTGTCTTGATAAAAACCTTTTTCAAATTCACATTGACTTTGCATTAATCACCAAAGCCTTTGCCGTCTGTCGCTGCGCAGTTGTCCAACTCACCCGAATCTAGCTTTTTTGTTACCAGTTAAATTCTAGTAGGAAAATTATTTCTTGTTACTAGTTGCCAGTTTCTCTGCAGGGTAACTTCTGGAAGATGGAAAAAAGTTCCTTTTGAGAGAAAAGAAAGCGTTTCTTCTTGGACACAAAACAAATTCTGGACTGAGGGGGAAAAAAGCGTTTCTTGCTAGATCTAAGAAGCGTCTCTTTCTGCAGAAACGAACGAAACAGCACAAATTTATATTCTTAACCTTATACCTACTGTAGGTCTTCAACTTGAAGCCTTTGGACCGAACACAATCCGAATGCCGTCGCAATCAGTTGCGCCATCGCACACGCTTCAAAATACGACTTATATGGAAATGAAACCACCATAAGACATCATGTATATAGTTCACAAGCTTACTCTCAAAATAAAAAGGGGCTGTTAAAATTCGGATTTGATTGCTAAGCAATGCATAGCCAACTCACAGACTGCATGATGAATCAGATGGACCAATTAATAATAAAGTATCGTGATTAAAGAGAGCGATACCACATATGGGCATTTCCATTCTGTCGAACGCGGCCATCGTACACATTAAAAGTAAAAAAACAAGCAAACTAAAGCGCATTTTTATTTCGTTCTTTACTTCATATTAAAGGTCTTCGCTAGCACTTTAATTATTGCAAAAAGAGAATAGCAAGTGAAGTCGAGTTACCAAAATATAGACAAAATAAGAAGCGATTCGAACGCGACAAAAACAGAAGTGATTTTCGTGCCTATCTATATAAAGACAAAGTTTAGCGAATCCTGAGGCCCCAACAAAGCCCAAACTGATTTAAGATCTTATCAATGAATTGCTCTTTCAAATGTATTTTGTTTGATTTGGAAATCTTCTGTATATGTTTATACTATGTACCGAAGGTACATAGAGTATTATAAGTTTGTGCAAAAGTATGTAACATCCAGAAGGAAGCATCTCCGACCCCATAAAGTATATATATTCTTGATCAGCATCAACAGCCGAGTCGATATAGCCATGTCCGTCTGTCCGTCTGTCCGTCCGTCCGTCTGTCCGTCTGTCCGTCCGTCTGTCTGTCCGTATGAACGCACAGATCTCAGAGATGGTAAGAGATAGAGGTTTGACAAGTATGGGACATATGCTTCGTATGTCTGCAGGCAGATCAAGTTTATTTTCAATTTTGGCCACGCCCCCTCCCGCCCCCGCAATATGGAAAAAACGTCATATCTCCCACAGTTTTGAAGATAGATGGCTTGTTCCTTCTGGACATATTTAGTTACTAGGATAACTTATCGATCCGCCAAAGGAATGAAGAAGATCGGATGAACGGTTTTCGAGTTATGATCAAAAGACAAATTTTCTTGGTACAGAGTATGTTATAGTCGGGTTTGACCGACTTTCTTTCTTGTTTTTCATTAAATATTGATCTGTGTCGCTACGTGACATGTCGAACGCGACATTTTTCCATCAAGATATTTATGTGGTTTCTGATTAATGCAAAGCAAAAACTTACAGTTAATTGCACTTACATAGTTTGATATAGCCTCTTGTCCAACCTTTAAAACCCTTCGGACCCTTAGAACAGTTTTAGATAACAAAAGTTAATGACATCCATGGGCAATTTTTTAAGAAAAAACTTGCCATAAAAGTATAAAAATGAGAAAAACTGTGATTGCGCGAATTTGCGTTCGAAAATCTCGAAACGGGCTATGAGCAAATTTGCTACTGGTTTAATTTAGTTTAATTTATTTGTTTCCCTGGGAAAATGTGACAAAATATAGTGTTTTTAGCTACTTTTAATTTTTTCGTGTCGGTGGACCTTTTTGCGGAAATGCCCATATCGCTTATTATGAATGATACAAATGCAATACCTAATGTTTGTGTAAGACGCCAAACTATCACGAAATTCTAATACCAAAATACGGCCTAAGTGTCTTCTTGACGAGAAAGATAAGAAATACAATACTATTTCTATAATCTCACCTTTAATGGGACCGAATGCAATTGAAATTCTTTCATTATTGATAAAACTTCAGTGGACTCATCTTAAAATTATTTGACATCCGAATTTTTTTTTTGTCAAGTTTTTCCATTCGTAAAATTGATCAGTTTAAAGCAGCGATGGGCAAGTCCGTGCTACCATTGCTCCGAGAGTTATCTTAAGGCAATTGGCGCCACTCAGACGCATACAAAATGGTTTCGTAAAACAACTTCTCGACTCGTGCCTTGGTAATCTGCTGTTGCTGTTGGCTTGCTACCAAACTCAAATATGCTGCCCACCACTGCTTTAGGGTTTTGAGCCAGATTCGAAAATATTTAAAGTACTTTCAAATCGATCCGCTAGTTTTGTTTTTAGCAAATGAATAAAGGTAATAAAGTTTAATGTTTGTAAATAGATGAACAATTTTGTTTTCGACCAGCAAAAACCAACATAAAACAAAAAACATAAATCTTATTTTGCACAATTTTGCTGTGCCAAGTTTCTCGTTTATTTTGGATAGGTTTAAATGTATCTGCTTGTTATACACAAAACAATTACATTTGCTTTTAGTTAAAAGTAATAATCACTTTGTTTAAACAAACACTTAGTTACATCAATATGTTCAAAGTTTCCAAAGCGAATGCCACTCGCTGTCTTATGTTGCTCCTTCTATGAGAGAGTGCCCCAACTATGTATAAGTAGCTATACGATTTGTATATATGTATATACATATATAGATGTATAGATGTATGTATATGTATTTATTTATGCCCCTTTAAAATGTTTGCATGTATAGTAAATTGGATTGAATAAGCATATAGTTTAAAATACATATTTATATTCGTATAACTCGTTTGAAATATATTTATATATTTGTTTCTTTGTATCTTGATAGTTGCACATGCCAGTTTAGTTTTCATTTCTTGCTTTTCCATCATTTGTTCTCTTGCCCTTTTAAACTAAAGACTTGCTAAGCACCTCAAGTTAAAACTAAAGTTGGAAACAAAAGTGTTGTTTTAAGTTTTTCATTACAAGTACACAAAGTAATCAGTTTCCTCTTCAAAGACATTTAGATTAGTTGCTGGTATCCGATTTAAGTTGGTAGAAGTTGTTGTTATGTTGTGACAATTTGATGTAAACGGTTCAAGTAAACAAATGGCACACGGCTGGATAGTAATTATGTGCGCCATTTTGTTAGCGGATGTACTTAACGCCGCCCAAGGCCAAAGTTGAAGGGTTGCGGACGCGTCGTTCGCTTATTTTGTCGACCCAGTCTACCTGCAAAGTTAAGGAAACATTAAAGGGAAAACTGTTTTAAAAATGTTTCTATGAAGTGAGTTCAAGTTTTGATGCGAAAATTCAACTTATTTCAAATAAAATGTTAATTATACCACGGATATGCCAACGATGTCCGTACGTTTACCGACTGTAAGAAAGTTTAGGAATGCAATCGATAATGTAAAAGACTTAAGAGTGGCTCACTTTTATTGGATTCTAGCAGGTCATTCAGGAAAGCAACATGTTGAATACTTTTATCGAGGTAAAAGGCCATTCGTAAGGCGATAAGAATACTTGAACGCTTGTAAATATGGGGGGTGCCCCAGAAATAGCTAGAGATTTTCGTAAAAACGTTTGAATTTTGAACTAAACTAGGAGAACTTTAGATGTCAAGAGACAGGAACACTGCAGGCTACTTGATCATAGAGAAGGGAAACCGTACTAATTGGCCTTGAACAGTCGTTTTCAAATCTCTCAACTTTTGTCATCTAATCTAGTAGCTCAGCATAAAGGCAAGCAGTTGCAGCTTGAAATCAAAGCGCTTATACGAAAATCTCTACAGATTTCTGGAACTCGCCCGACTTAAGAAATTTCTTATTCTCCTTTCTTACTCAATCAACGTAAAGCTTAACTGAACTTTAGTGAACTCTTAGCTCCGAAATAAATAAATCAAACCATAAATATTTCTTTAGTTATATTCAAGATTAAGCAAGGCAACAAAACTAGGCTATTTTTATACTCTGTACCGTAGGTACATAGAGTATTATAAGTTTGTGCAAAAGTATGTAACATCCAGAAGGAAGCATCTCCGACCCCATAAAGTATATATATTCTTGATCAGCATCAACAGCCGAGTCGATATAGCCATGTCCGTCTGTCCGTCTGTCCGTCCGTCCGTCTGTCCGTCTGTCTGTCTGTCCGTATGAACGCACAGATCTCAGAGATGGTAAGAGATAGAGGTTTGACATGTATGGGACATATGCTTCTTATGTCTGCAGGCAGATCAAGTTTATTTTCAATTTTGGCCACGCCCCCTCCCGCCCCCCCAATTTAGAAAAAACGTCATATCTCCCACAGTTTTGAAGATAGATGGCTCGTTTCTTCTGGACATATTTAGTTATTAGGATAACTTATCGATCCGCCAAAGAAATGAAGAAGATCGGATGAACGGTTTTCGAGTTATGATCAACAGACAAATTTTCTTGGTACAGAGTATGTTATAGTCGGGCTTGACCGACTTTCTTTCTTGTTATACCCTGTTCCCATTGAAAATGGGAAAAGGGGGATCATGAAGTTGTGCGAATGTATGTAACAGGGAGAAGGAAAATTTTCCGACCCCATAAAGTATATATATTCTTGATCAGCATGAACAGCCGAGTCGATATAGCCATGTCCGTCTGTCCGTCCGTCCGTCTGTCCGTCTGTCCGTCCGTCCGTCTGTCCGTCTGTCCGTCTGTCTGTCTGTATGAACGCGTCGATCTCAGAGACTATAAGAGATAGAGCCACAAATTTTTGCACGAAGGTAGATTTATGCTGTACGCAGATCAAGTTTGTTTCAGATTTGAAAAATTCCACCCCGTCCCCCTTTTATCCCCAAAAAACCTAGACCTCCTCTATAAATCCAAGACCTAAAAAGCCGTCAGATCCACAATTTTCAAGTTAGAGCCTCGTGGTTAAGTATACATCAAGCTAGGCTCAATATCTATCTATTCTGAAAATTACAATCAGATCGGACCAAAAACACCGAAGTTATAAGCGAAACAGTTGAGCTGATAAGAGCAGTTGTTGATCAGGACTAGAAAAGTATTGCTTACATTTAGGATGACATCTTCAAAAATTCAAAAACAAATAAATGAAAATAAATGAACAGGGTATTTTGTGGTCGGGAAACTCGACTGCAGCGCCCTTACTTGTTTTTTCTTTAAAAACGTACACATCCGGTCACCTTCACAAGCTATTGGCGACAGCTTTGAAATAGATAGCCTTCAGAAAGCTTCTTCAACATAAAGCATATATATTCTTGATCAGCATCAACAGCCGAGTCATGTCCGTCCGTCCGTCTGTCCGTCTGTCTGTCCGTATGAACGCACAGATCTCAGAGATGGTAAGAGATAGAGGTTTGACATGCATGGGACATATGCTTCTTATGTCTGCAGGCAGATCAAGTTTATTTTCAATTTTGGCCACGCCCCCTCCCGCCCCCGCAATTTAGAAAAAACGTCATATCTCCCACAGTTTTGAAGATAGATGGCTTGTTCCTTCTGGACATATTTAGTTATTAGGATAACTTATCGATCCGCCAAAGAAATGAAGAAGATCGGATGAACGGTTTTCGAGTTATGATCAAAAGACAATTTTTCTTGGTACAGAGTATGTTATAGTCGGGCTTGACCGACTTTCTTTCTTGTTTTCTTGGTACAGATTATGTTATAGTCGGGCTTGACCGACTTTCTTGTTTGTAGTATCTCTCTTACCTGCACGCTCGGCGGCCAAATAGTTCGCTGGCAACACTCGATAGTCGATCTCATTGTCCTGATCGTAGTCATAGTCACTGCGTTTGCCCAAGCCAAAGGAGTAGGGACGTGATCGCTTGCCCAATCCGAAATTGTATACCGGCAATCGTTTCATACCGGCGCCTCCGTTCGTGTACATATAGGCTCGTCGGCCCAGGCCAAAAGCATATCGTTCCATTCGCTTGTCGATGTCACCGCCATTATCGGCCATTTCATCGCCATTATCCGCACCGAGTAGAACCCCTTCGGCGCCATCGGCATCGCCCGAATTGCGCGCCTCCTGTCCAATGACCGGTGAGCAGGTGATGTAGCCCAAACAGCAAAGGGCCAGCAACAGGAAATGGGTGTGTAGGGTATTCATGGTGTGGCTGATGGCACGTGCGTCTGTGTCTGATGCTGATGCTGCAAAAAAAACCAAGAATTTTAAGCATCAATGCCCCCACATTCGCATGACAAAAAAACGCAGCATACTTTGCGGCTCCAAGTTTTTGTTTTGTATGCAAAACAAAACAAAAACCAATAGGAATTTCGCACACAAAATGTGTCAACGGCAACAAATTTCGCAATGTTGACAGCAGCCGCCAAAAAAAATAAACAAATATTTCGTTGTTGTACGCCCAAAAATGTGTCCCAACCTCGAGGTTAGCCATCTACTGTGTCTATCCATGTGCCGCGGTGGTTGGTTGCCAGGCGGAAAGTCTTCGCCAAAGTCCAATTGCAGCGGTAGCAGCCAACAAAGCTGAGTTTTCTGCTGGCCTTGCAGGTGCTTAAATTAGTTGAACTCGTAAAAGTTTCATTTTGCCCATGAAAAGAGTCAAAGTCCACTGAGTGGCTTAATCCCGGGACAGATGGCATAATTAAATTTGTCATCTGTTTAATATTGGGCAAATTTAACAGAGTAAGTTCACTCTAGACTTTTACCAGCATTCAGTAGTTTTCTGTTTAGAAAATAACATTTTGAAGCCTAGTTTTCTTATAAAAAGAAACCCCTTCGAACAGCTGGGGATCATCTTGTAATGGATTTCTATCATCATATTAAAAATGTAGGAATTGGGAAATCAAAGCCAATAATACGAGATGATGTCGATGTAAATAAACTAAATCTTAATTTCACCCGACTAAACGTACCTGAGATTACATGTAACTCGTATTTGTCCGCGTCTTCGTTCAATAATTGTTCTAACTGTTTTGAATTTGAGTGTGCCGAGTGTCCGAGTGATATTCTCGACTCAATTCGTAAAATTAAGTCAGAAGCTGTGGGCCTTGATGGCGTAAATCCCAAATTTATAAAAATCTTACTGCCAAACCTTATAAGCCATATAACGCACATATTCAACACAGCGATTACAACCTCAGCCTTCCCAAACGAATGGAAATTTGCAAAAATAATACCAGTCCCTAAGAATAAAGATGAATTTCGGCCGATCTCCATACTCCTGTGGCGACTTACCATTCAATTTATAATATTAATTTCGAATTTCTAACTATCGCTTAAGATTTAGTATTGCAAGCAAGCATTGTGTTACCGATATTAATCGAATGTTATCCACCACTAATTCAGTAGGACACACATCAGTAGTAGCATAAGAAGAACGAGAGTGGATGACGAAGGAACAAGCTCAAATGTTAAAAATTTGTGTGAACAATAAATAAAATATATTAGTCTGCTAAAATCTACCACGATAACTTAATTGGTACTCCAGCAGCTTAACT
>JAWNNO010005008.1:0-386626 GCA_035044985.1 Lordiphosa fenestrarum | reverse complement strand
ACTCGTCATCGAACAAAACGGCGCATATTTGACTTAAATCGCATTATTATAACCAATTTGATGAACAATTGAAAATTCAATAAAAATACCGCAAGACTTATATTTGTTAGTGAATTAGTGAGACCACGCTCGACAGTTTTTGAGATTACGCGATTAGGGCGACCACGTTCAAGTATTTTGGTATTAGTGTGACCACATTAGACAATATTTGAGATTTGAGAATACTGCGACCGCTCCCCCCCTTTCCTGGTTTGTTTTAGTTAATGTCTGCGAAAGGACATGGAGGAACTAATAAGTCTCATTGCTCGTTGAAATGGCAATGAACAGTTGAATATAGTTATCAAAAACCCGCTGTTAAACTTGGTTGTGTGATCACCAGGGCCCTGCGCCTAGTTGTGTCCCTGTGTGTGTGTGTGTCCCCGTGTGTGTGTGTGCAATGAATAAAAACCGGATGTGTATTTGGTCAATGGCGTGATAACAAATGCAAATCAAAAGCACTTAAAATGCAACTAATGTACGCAGTATTATCGTCTTCCACGCTGCTGCTGGCAACCTTGACATTCTGCATCATAATCCAAGCAACGCAACAGCTGCACTTGCCGCCCGCAACGCCGTCCGTTGCCTGCGATCGGAGTCGCAAGGTTTTCACCGATCCGTATGGAGAGATTAGCGACGGCCCGCCCAGCCACAACTATACACAGGACTCGCATTGCGAATGGCTGATCAAGGCGCGCAATGATAGTCAGTTTATAACATTGACATTCCATAGCATGGCCACCGAATGCTCCTATGATTATTTATATGTTTACGATGGAGATTCGTTCAATTCCACGCTGCTGGGCAGCTTCAGTGGCAGCACACCGCCGCAGCGACTGGTGGCCAGGAGTGGCAGTGTAAGTAGAGACGTTGGTTTAGTGTGGAACAGTAATTGTATGCTCATTTTGCAGATGCTCATCCTCATGTACAGCGATACCAACTATGTGCTGGATGGCTTTCGTGCCTCGTATTACATATCAAACTGCCTGAACAACTGTCACAGCCATGGCAAGTGTGTGGGCCATCTGTGTGTGTGTCACGGCGAATGGGTGGGCCCCGACTGTGAGGATGAGGCCTGTCCGCAGAAATGTGGCGAAAGCCAGGGGCGTGGCAAGTGCCAGAAGAGTATTTGTCATTGTGCCTTGGGTTACAGTGGCAGACTCTGTGATTTAAGTGATAATCCAGCTGGCAGCAGTTGGCGTTGGCTGGCCACCGATGCCGAGGGCATGACTCCCCGGGCAGCACATACAGCCGTGTACATGGAGCAGGAGGATGCTCTCTATGTGTTTGGTGGCTATGACTTGAATCATGTCATAAGTACTTTACAGGTGAGTAGAAAGAGCTTCCTAGCTGAGCATTTAACTAACTCGGGTCTTTATTTCCTAACAGATCTATCGCTTTAGCTCTAGCCAGTGGGAGGATGAGTGGGGCATACCTTTGCAGAGTCGTCGCCACTTCTATCATCCCCATAAGATAGATCACACCCTGCTCAAGGCCGTGCTGCAGCATAAAAACGAAGATGAGGCCAAATTGTGGGGTCTCAATAGCGATGTGAGCTTCTTTCGTAATATACTCTATACCCTGGCTGAGTCCAATGTGCATCAGCGTCGCACACGCTCCTCGTTGCCTCTCACCCTGGTCAGCGTGAATTCCACAGATGAGGATCTTAAGGAGTATATAGAGGACATTTTGGATGAAGTGGTCACAGATCATAAGCCACATGGACGCTATGGTCATGCCGCCGAACGTGTGCCCGAGGGATTTGTCATATTTGGTGGTAAACAAGCCAATGGCACATTCTACAATGATTTGTGGCAATATGCAAATACGGAAGGCGGCGGCAAATGGAAACAAATGGCCATACGGTCGGAAATAAGGCCACCGCCGGTGGCCAGACACACGCTAAACCTGGCCGGCTCCCATCTATACCTATTTGGCGGCAGTCTACAGTCAGATGAGTTCTCCTCGAGCATTTACCGCATTTTAATACCCTTATCAGAGGATTCCCAGTGGGAGCTGGTATTGCCGCGTGGTGGCAAGACCTTGGATGTGCGCTTGGCTGCCCATTCGACGGTTTATTACAAGGCCACCAATTCTCTGATCGTATTTGGTGGCATCATGACCAGCTTGGCTCGTTTCTCCAAGCTATCCGATCGCATTTTCGCCTTTCAATTGGATCAGCTGCATTGGACCGAGATTTTGTATCCCCGCACCGCCTTGAGAGACACTAACATACCACGGGAGAGAGCCTTCCATACGGCCACCATTTCGGGCAACTACATGATAGTCTTTGGTGGCTACACGCATCGCCATAACAAGGATGAGATTTGCTACGACAACCAAATGTATTGGTATCACCTGAGCTGTCACATTTGGATCAATCAGGTCATCTCGGCCGAGGACAGTCTGTATCCCAAGACTCAGGGTGTGTTTGCCCAAGCGGCTGCCCTGCGCCGTAACCATACTCTGCTCATTGTGGGTGGCTATCATGGCAATGTGAACGCGGATCTGTTTGCCTATGAACTGCCACAGGTTTTGAGGGTGGAGAATTCGCTGTACAACCCGGAGATGTCTTGCCGTTTGCATGCCTCGCACACGGCCTGCCTTTCGAATCCCGAGTGCGGCTGGTGCTCGGCGGATAGCAGCTGCTATGGCCGCACCATTGGTGCGAACTGTACCACCAATCTGCAGACCACACGTTGTCCTGGCATCTGTCCCTCGCTGGGCGATTGCCACTCCTGCCTGGTGCATGGCACCCAGTGGGGCAGCAATGGTGATGGCGCTGCCTTTTCGGTGGCCAGCAAATTGGGTCTCAACGAATGCACCTGGTGTGTCCAGAATGCGCGCTGTCATCACCGTGATGACAACTATGGCATCTGCGGCGACAGTGCCGGCTGGTGGGGTGATCAGGGCACCGAAATCCGTCAGCCCACTCAGTGCACTTCACACGATCGCCGGCCGGGACTCACCTACATCAAGTATCATTATCCCATCAATATGACCATGCCGGATTATGTGGGTATTGTGAACGCCACCCTGGTGGACTTCAATTCGCCGCCACCCACCACTCATTTCGAGCAGAAACTGGAGGGTGAAATGTTGGCCCGTCTGGTGGGATTTGTGCGTCCACAGCCGCAATGGAATAACTCGGCCATAGAGGTGTGCACCAGCTACTCATCCGCTGTGCTCAGAGCTGGTCTGGGTCTTAGCCTGGAGGGCTTGTCCAATGTCACCAGTCAGAACTCAAATCAATCCCATTGCAGCACTGTACAATTGCCCAGCACGGAGCAGCCTTTCCTCATCGATTTTCAGGTGAGTATCCACATCTACATAAAACCCACTCTTGTTAATCCTTTGCACCCGCTGCAGGCACGTCGTCGCATTGGCCTTAACCAGCTTTACTCAAGGGATCATCACAAGACCACCATGGAGCTGCAGCATTTGCATAATGGTCAGCTAAATGCCTTTACTTTTGAGTATTTGGAACCGTACTATTCGGGAGATTGCACTCAATATGGCAACTGTTTGCATTGCCTGACCGATGCCTCTTGCTCCTGGTGTCCCCTCACCGGGAAATGTCATCTGAAGTCCGTGAACGAGAGTGAGGTGTGTGTGGAGAAGGATCAGCATCAACATCACTGGGCCTATCTTATAAGTCAGCCCAGCCAGTGCGCCAATTGTTCCAACTATGTGAGCTGTGAGGCCTGCGCAAGCAGTGGACAATGCGAATGGTGGACTGAGGATGCACGCTGTGGTCGTCTGGGCAAGGCCAATGGCAGTGTGAGAGCCATTGCCGAGTGTCCACGCTCCTGTCGCGAACGTCAGGGTTGCCAGGAGTGTCTGGGCGAGCGTGGACGTTGCGTGTGGTGTGAGGCCAGTTCGCAGTGCTTCAGTTTTTCGGTCTACACAAGTGAATATCAGTTTGGCATGTGTCGCGAGTGGATGGATCAGGTGGTGCCGCGTCAGCTGCAGCAACAGCCACAACTACAGCAGCAGGTACTCAACTATTGGCCGATTGGTCCCTCCCAATCTCCTCTCGTTCAACTCAATTTTCTAATAATGTACCTTCTCTGTGTCTTCTTCTTGTCCTAGCAGCCCTCGCAACCAGCTCCACCACAACAACTACAGCAACAGCAATGCAAATCGTGTGAACAACATCGCAACTGTTCCGCCTGTCTAAGCACTCTCAGCTGTGGCTGGTGCTTCGATCGAGATAACCCCATCGAGGGACTATGCATGCCGGGCGACTTTAGCTACAGCTCCGGCAATTGCTCGATTGCCTTGAACAGCTCCAATCAACATGATGCCGAATGGGCCTACGCCCAGTGCCCGGATGTGGATGAGTGTGGCCTGGGACTGCACGATTGTCATAAGGAGGCCAAATGCACGAATACCCATGGCAGTTACAATTGCCATTGCCGGCGTGGTTATGTGGGAGACGGCAGATTCAGTTGCCTGAGGACTTGCTATGAGTTTTGCCAGCATGGCTCGTGTTCCCAGGCACCGGACTATGTGTGCAAATGCGATCTGGGTTGGACGGGAGCGGATTGTGCCCTGAGCTGCGGCTGCAATAATCATTCCACCTGCCTAACGCAGGTGGGCAAGTGCGATCAGTGTCAGGCCTGGACGGAGGGAGAGCGCTGCGAGCGTTGTCGTCAGGGTAGCTATGGCAATGCCACTGCACCCTTGGGCTGCCTGCCCTGTGAGTGTAATGGACATGGTAATCAGGATTTGGGCATATGCAATGTGAATAATGGCGAATGCTATTGCAAGGATAACACACAGGGACTGAAGTGTGAGCTGTGTGCTGCAGGCTACTATGGCGATCCCCGGGATGGCGGGCAGTGTTACTATCAGTGTGAATCGCGGGGTATACTGACCAGCATAGGACGCAGTGCCATTGGCTCGTATCAGTCGTATCGTTCGCCCTGGGGTGCCAGCCTGGAGGTGCGTGAATGTCTGTGGATACTGCAGCCCAAGACTCTGCAGGCGGAGAAGTCGCTGCTGCAGCTGGAGTTTCAATGGCAGAGCCTGGACATGGACTGTGATGAGAATGCGGTGTATATCTATGATAGTCTGCCGGATTTGACGGGAGCTGCACAACAGAATCAACTGCTGGCCGTGGTGTGTGCCCCATACAGCTCGGCCCGGATCATCGAGGCACGTTCCAGTCATGTCACGGTGTACTATAAACAGGGCAGTGAGCGGCGACACTTTGGCTTTAATGCTCTGTATTCGGTGAAGAATTGTGTGGCCGGCAGTTGCCTGCATCCGCATATATGTGATGCCCAGCAGAGATGTGTCTGCCCCGCCGGCTATGTGGGTGCACGCTGTGAGGTGGAGATCTGTCCCAGTAATTGCAATGCCAAGCGAATGCAGGGATATTGTGATACGGAATATGGCAGATGCATCTGCAGCAGCAATGGCAGCTATGCGGGCGCAGACTGTGGCACCCTGGTGCAGCGAAATCATCTGGTCTTGACGGAGCTGTTCAATACACAACTTTTGAGTGAAACCCTGGAGCATCTGAGAAAGACCATACCACGTTTTGGACACTCGGTGAATGCAGATCGTAGGGGTTCGCTGTGGATGTTTGGCGGCTACTCACCCAGTCATGGACCACTCAACGATTTCAGGCAATTTGACACCAAGAATGGCACCTGGCTGCAGGTCACAGTGGAATCTTCCACACCCGAGGATCGCATGCCACTGGGCAGATACTTTCATGCGGCTGAGATTTATGTGAAGAAGCAGATTATCTACATCTATGGAGGATTGGGTGGCGGTAGCAACTTAATGCAGGATTTCTGGATGTTTAGCATACAGAATCAACGCTGGAGTGAGATAGAGAGGGGTCCGCCTGCCCTGGCGGGTCATACCCTGACTCAGGTGCGCTATGAGGAGCATGAAAGTTTGCTTCTAGTGGGCGGATTGACACTCAACAAATCCCGCTCCCTGGAACTGTGGCTATACAATTTGGATACGGCTCAATGGCAGGAAATGGAGACCACCACTGGGCTGCGTCTGCCTGTTATCTATGGACACAGTGCGGTGTATCATGCTGAGACGCATAGCTTGTACGTATTTGGTGGCTACTCCACGCAGGCCTTGAGTCAACTATATGCACTGGATTTGCACAAGTTAAGCTGGTCAGAGCTGCCCAGCTTTAGGGAACTGAACAATCCCGCCAGTTTGTTACCCAGGAAACGTTATTTCCACTCGGCCGTCACCACGGAGCATTATATGGTGGTCTATGGCGGACGCACCAGTCCCTACAACGCCTCAGATGTCATCATAGCCTATGTGTATGCCTGCAATCAGTGGATACGTTTGACGGAGGATGTACAGCTGATAGGACGTCTGCCGGCCTCTAGCTATGCCGAGGATATGGCCATAGATGCGGATACGGGTTTCATTTATGTCATCGGCGGCTGGGATGGCAGCTCCACGCACAGCCATGTCACCCGCATCAGTTTACCCGAGGATATCTGCCAGTTGTGGAGCAGCGGCAAGTACTTGTGCCGCCATTACATGGGCTGTAGCTTCTGCACCATACAGAACACCTACAGCTCCAGTTCGCATTGCTTTACCCAGGGCCGAGTGCCCTGTGCCAATCATAATGGCACTCTGGTGGTGAACAATGGTGCCGCCTGTAGCAGCGAATGGATGGCCAGCCGGAATTGTTCCAGTTTTGCCAGCTGCAGTGCTTGTCTGGCCGCGTGGCCCTCGCATCAGGAGCTCAGCCCGGTGTGTCAGTGGTGCGATGAGTGTGGCATACGTGGACGTTGTGTGCCGGCTAGCGAGGATTGTGGACGCAGCAGTGCCTGGTGTCATCAGGAGCTAAGTGTGGGCCTACTCAAGCAGTGTCCTCTGCCGCAGTGCTATCAATTGAACTGTGAGTCCTGCCGGCTGCAGCCACTGTGCAATTGGGCGCGCAATGAACTGGGTCAGGTGGAGTGCATAGCCAAGGAGCTGGTGGAGAAGAATCAGTATCATTTGGTGGCACAATGTGCACCCGCCTGTCATACCTATGCCAACTGTAGCAGCTGTCTGCTGAGCAGTAGTCAGGATGTCAAGGATTGCAAGTGGTCGACCATGTTGAATGCCTGCCTCTCCCCGCTGTCGCAGCCCTTACTCTGTGCCGGCGGTGTGTGCGGTCTGGTCTTGGAATCCTCTGAACTGGAACGCTGTCCCGAGCCGTGTCATGTCTATGGCAAGTGTTCCACCTGTCTGGAGCATGCTCACTGTGGCTGGTGTGCACGCGAGGGTCTCAATGGTGATGGCATCTGTACCGAGGGAGCTTTGGAGCATAAGCAGGAATATCCCTCTGGCTCCACCTGTGACCTCATCTATGCCACTTGGCGCAATGATACCCAACTTACACCCAGCGATGTGGTATCCTGGCACTATGTGCAATGTCCCCTGGAGAATGAGTGCATCAATGGTCATCACAATTGTGATGCCGTGTCCGAGCAGTGCATCGATCTGGACACCCCTGTGGGGTATGAGTGCATCTGCGCCCAAGGCTTCCGCGAGGAACAGGGCACCTGCCTGCCCGTCTGCAGTCAGGGTTGTGTGCGCGGCATTTGCATCAGTCCCGACAGCTGTCGCTGTGACTTTGGCTATGTGGGCGCCAACTGTAGCATACAGTGTCTGTGCAATGGTCACTCCGATTGTGAGTCCAGCAGCCGCTTGGATATTTGCCTGAAATGTCATAACAACACCATGGGTGAGCAGTGTGAGAAGTGCCAGCCTCTATTTGTGGGTAATCCGCGCGAGGGTCATGCCTGTCAGCCCTGCCTGGAGTATTGTCATGGCCATACGGATGTGTGTGTGGCCTATGATGCGGATCCGGCTGTTTTCAATATGACCCGTGGGGAGCTGGAGCGTATACTGCCCGAGGGACCGGCACATAATGCCAGCTGTCTGCGTTGCAGCAATCACACGGCCGGAGATCGTTGTGATAGCTGCCTGCTAGGCTACTTTCGGGGCAGTGAGGATCTGCAGAAGCAGTGTCGACCCTGTCAGTGTCATGGACATGGCAATGTGTGCGATCCGGTGACGGGAGAGAAGTGTAACTGTGCCAACAATACCGAAAGTGATGCCACCTGCACCGCAGGTGGTGGCAAGAACTCGGCTCAGCTGTGCTGGAGTGTGCAGTGCTCCAAGTGCAGGGACTCCTATGCCGGCAATCCCACGGATGGACATCAGTGCTACAAGCAGATAACCGTAGAGTCACGCATGTGCTTCGATGCCAAACCCATAGGTGAGTTGATGACCTCAAATGAAGGTCAAAACACTAATCCCTTGCCCACCCCCCCTGCAGAGGAATGCAAATCCAAGCCGGCCGCCCTGAAGTCCGGACAAACGGTGTTCTTTGTCATCCAGCCTCGGTTTATGAATGTGGACATACGCATCATCATTGATGTCACCCAAGGTGAGTTGGATGTGTTCATGTCGCCGCAGGATGACTCCTTCATAGTGGAAACCAATGAGACGAATGGCTATCATGAAATATTCCTGGACAATCGATACAATTGGGGACCGAAAATGAAGCGTGATCATCCCCTGAACATAGCCCTGCCCCGACACGACAATGTCACCATACAAAAGCTATTCACGCCCGAGAGACGCATCAGTGGTCTGGTTGGCGGTGGCGATAGACTGCAGGCCTCCACCTACTACATACCACAGCTGCAGGATTGCAAGAGTCATGGTGGTCACAGTTTCATAGTCAAGGATCAGCATGCCAAGGATCTGAGTACACATGTGACGCTCAATCAATGCAACACTTTGCTGCGACTGTTTGGCCTCAAGAATCGCTTGGTATTGACCCTGCCGCAGCATGCACACAATTTGAGCGCCACGCGTTTCTTTATAGCACTGCGTGCCAGTTCCGGGCCGGAGCCCAGCTACGGATCAGTGGTATTCCGGCAGGATCAACTGCATATCGATTTGTTTGTCTTCTTCTCGGTATTCTTTAGCTGCTTCTTTCTCTTCTTGGCCGTTTGCGTCATCGTGTGGAAGGTTAAACAGGCAGCGGATTTGAGAAGGGCACGTCGCCAGCATGTGGTGGAAATGCTGCATCTGGCTAAACGTCCATTTGCACAGATATTTCTGGCCTCCGGCTGTCTGGACATGGATAGTCCACAGCCGGCCACCGGTAATGCCACCTCCACGCGTGCCATGCGTCAGCGGGCACGCCAGGCACTGCTCCTGCAGGAACAGGGCACGGAAATGCATCAACTGCATCATCACCATCATCAGCATCATCAACATCACAGCCGTCAACGTCAGACCACGTCAGACATCATGCTGGTGGCCATTGAACCTACCTATGATAATTTGGCAGCTGTGGGCACAGTTTTTGTCAGTTTACCGGGACGCTCTAGAGCACCACTGAGCATAGCCATGGGCTCTACACTCATCTCCTATCCACGACAATATCCACTCAATGCGCGTCATTTTATGCGCGCCCAACGTAGTCACTTGATGGGTCATCATCAGGCCTAAAGGACAGAATCGAACAAAAATTTATATGTGAACTTTGGAACTAGTGAATTTTACTGTGAACATGGATTAGGCTATGAAATATTGATTTCAAAGTAGAGTTGGGTCCTATAGCACTTGCAAAGGTCCTCAACTAGCCCAGTGAGCGAACGAAACGAGCATTTTACGTGGGTTTTTCGAACAAAAAGCGAACTTTTAGTGAACAAGATCTTTTTTAGAGAAAGAACGAACGGTTTTCCTAGTTTTATAGTTTAGCTACCCAAGTGAGTGAAGAAACGAGCATTTTACGTGGGTTTTTCGAACAAAAAGCGAACTTTTAGTGAAAAAGATCTTTTTTTTAGAGAAAGAACGAACGGTTTTCCTAGTTTTATAGTTTAGCTACCCAAGTAAGTGAAGAAACGAGCATTTTACGTGTAGTACGTGTATTTTAGTGTAGAAGATCTTCAAAAGGTCTTCAAATTGATCATTAGACATACTTTTAGTAGACGAAATTGTACAAATAGTTTGAATTATGGCAAACCCGCTTTAAGTAGTTCATTTACCAAGGCTTTACACCTAAAGTCAGTGGCGTATCCAAATGGTTTTTGGGGTTTATAGCGGCTGTAGTATTTGCAGGCTCTACTTGGTGGATAAGAGAAGGAGTAAGCATATAGGAGAAAGAAAGTAAATAGGAAATGGGGTTTGTACAGGCCCCACTTTAAAACAATCAGCGATTGACCGACTTTCTAATTAGTTTCTATACCCTCTGCCCACAAATCTATGAAATATTGAGGAAAATTTACCGAATGCCTATCAAATGCTCACTGGGGTACACTCAACTCTATTTGCATTTTGCTAAACGACCTAGCTTAAGTGCTCTAAGACACAACTCTACTTTTTTGCATCCTTTTCGATGTCTGTATTTTGTAGCCATGATCCATACATGTTTAACTAACCCCTATGGACATTATTTACCTACATAGCCGTAATATGTATAGATTAGGAAATCTCTTGTACATATAACTTTTAGATAATGAACAATTATGACAGATAATGGTATACTTTATGTATACATACCGAACTATGAATTTACAGACAGCATCTGCTAGATATGTACGTGTTGTGTGTGATGTAAAGCATAGACCAAGCTTATGTAATAATTTGTGATCCCTCTTTTGGTACAACTTTCTGAATTTTTCAATATTGGAGCCAGTTTATACATTTTTATCATATGAATTCTTTTTAAACGCTTTTAGACAAAGTTTAGGATTTCCTGTGATCTGATCAGGAATGTAAACACGTGCAAAATGGGTTGAAGTACGTCAGGGTTTCTTTTTGAATTGAGAACATAGTCCACAATTTAAATTCCATTGAGGTAAACCAGATTTTTTGAGTTTTGGAAGTACATGGTTCAATAGGTTCCCATTCTAATACAGTGAAATATTGCCCTGAAAACCCCTTCTAGGGCGATGCGCAAAGTCCAAAGCTTTTCCTATCATTACCACACCGTTAAGAGTAAAGATTTTCCTTTGCTCCTCTAAAAAACGAAGCAGAAGAAGCCTATCTTGTTTTGGCCATTTGGCCTAACCTTTGAAAGTCCCAAAAAATAACATTTAATCCAAATTCGGCACATTTTCCTTAAGTACAGGCTTTAATTTTTGAGATTCGGCGGAATTAAGGGCAAACCTAAAACAGAAATGAGTCTTTGGCTCTTTTTTATTAACTTGCCGTGACTTCAACAACTAGCCAAAATACTAGCTTCACTTTCTCGCTCTACTAAACTTCTAAAAGCTCAGATGAAAAGCTCAGACGGCGCTCGCAGTGTGCGCCCTCAGCAAAGAACTTACGCCGTTCAGTGTTTCGCGAATACTTGAAGAGTGAGGTTCTTCGCGGGTGTCGCTTTTTGGTTCACACGCATACATAACGCACTCACTCTCCCACTCTCTCTCGCGCTCTTCGCAAAAGCTCAGTTCTTCGCGATGTGTGTCTTGTCGCTTTCTCTCTCTCTCTTAGTTCGACATTGCATGACATGAAAACAACTCAATGGCATTTACAGTTACTTTTATCAAATCAAAGAGAGCGTGTGCCAACAAAATATCCATACTTAAATATTAGCAGTGTTGATGTGAGAGTGTGTTTGCCGCTAATCCACCAAACCACCACCAGTGTAAACAAGTACCGCAAATCTGACTCCAGCTTACGCAGACACCCAGTCTTAGAAATATGTGTACGAAAATGAGTGAGTATTTACTGCGCAGTATCTAAATTCAAAGTCTACCTTGGTTTGATCATTTAAAGCTGTTTCACATACTCGTGCATATCTAGAAGAATTTGGAAATATACATAGGCTCTTATAAATCCCCTACTGATCCTATGTATGTCTCAGACAACTGTCCGTTGAAATGTTGTGCTTACAGAAAAACAGTATAAACGAATATAGAAGATTTTATTTAAAACCTAACTCGAATTTGAAACACTAAAAGCAACACTTAAATATTTAAGAAATGCCCCCAACACTCCTCCCCACATGCCAGTGAGAACAATTAGCATTACTTCCGAATACGAGCAAAACTAAAAACAAAATCACAAGACTAGACACAACAACCATAGGAATTTGATATACAACAAAAGTAAATGTTTAAGGAAAGTCAATTTTATAGCAATCTTTGTGTGCAATAACAACGACAACAACAACAACAACAAAAACCACGCACAGCAACTTTTTAGCAGCCATAAACAAAGCAGTTTAACAAATAAGAACAAATTAAAATACGTATTATCTACCTGGGTACTTATAAACTAAATGAATGTGTCATAGCATTAGGATTTTAACTTCTGTATAAAAGCAAAGCTGTTAAATACAATTACCATTACAAATATTACCATTATAATTACAATTATTTTGTAATTAAAAATTTAAAAATTACAATTAATTCAAGAATTATTTCAAATATTTTTGCTATTCAGTAGTTAATTACATAACAAATTTGAAAAAAAAGTTGACGGAAATTACAAAAATTATTTCAATAATTAAATTATTAGGTAATTTTTAAATTTTTTTAAAATTTGTTGTGTAACTACTAAAACTATTTAAAATAATTATAAATATAATTGAAATCATTAAGTTTTCAATTGCGAACTAATGGTAATCAGATTTTTATATATACCATTGTTTGTGATGGTAATTATAACTAGCAGTTCTGGTATAAAGTATTAAGCGATATTATTCCTTAGTTCACTCACACCTGCTCCAATTAGTTGGCTTAGCTGTCGCTCACTCTCTATCTCTCGCTCTTATTTCACCTATGTACCTACACACAACACTAACTAAGTTAAGAACACAAGACAAAACTCTATAGATTACACTTGTTATGTTTACACCAAAAGACAGTTGCTGAGAAATCGGCCCCAAATCTATACTAATCTCTATTTATCTATCTCTCTCTATGTATCTCTCCGTGTGTGTGTGTGTAAAACCAAATGGTTGTAAGAATTTCTCACTAAGGCTCGGTTGCTCAATGTGCGGTTAGTCAACTTGACCTGTAGGTTAGCCAAATTAGAGTGTCTTATATCCGATGCTCAAGCTTCGTTCAGCTTTTAACCACTAGTTCAGTTCCAACAGAGTTATCGATATTTTTATCGATAGACAAATAACTGAATGCAAGGTTTTTTTTATTGCTGCTATAAAATGTTTATGCATAAAGAAATTTATGTAACTAGTTGCAATGGAAGTGTAATAGGAAGAGATTAGAGGCCTTATTGCGTTACTGATCTGGATGAAACTATATTTGCACAACGATTCAGGTTAACAGAATCAACATGTAGAATCCATTGCAAGCAATTTTAGACAACTTTTTTTCAAGAAAATTGTCTGCAACACTCAATAGCATTAACAAAACCGACTACAAAAATAACTAATTCGTAGAAAGTGTCTGGTCACACTGCTGCAACGACAGGAATTTATCGATATTGATCGGGTAACTGTTATTCATCTCTGGCTAACCGTAACTTTTGAGAAATTGGGGCCTAAATGGCTTTAATTTTAGATATTAAACACAATTCCCTCCCCTAATTTTTGTTCTTTTTTTTATGGGTTTACACAAAAGTTAGTCAAATTTGTTAGAACTGATTGTACATTATAAATTATACAAAAATAATTATACAAAACAAAAAATATCGTCCCATTTTGCAATATTTTAGCTATAAATTGTTTATGTTTATTATCATTTTTTATGTGTTTCAATAAAAAGAAATGGCAAAGTTTGATATTGAAATTCTTCATTGTGCAAACGAATAATTTTTTTTTATTGATTAAATAAGGTTTTTTTATGTGATAAATATATTTAATTATGGTATTATAAGCTTGGTTTAACTAGTACTGCTGCTGGTGGCCGGCAGGGCTGTAAGTATGTCCTCAATGAAGCTTTCCGGCTGCTCAATCATTTGCAGAAGACCTGAAAACCAAAAAGAAGAGAATTTACTTAACTCCCTCCCTCTCTCAAGATAAATTTGTGCTTTAGTTTTTACCTGCCACATCGCAAAACTCTTGAAAACTGGTGCAGGGCAAAAACTCCTCAGTCAGTGTCTGGAGTATGCCATCGGTGGACTTCAGCATAGCCTCATCATTTTTACGTATGTAATCAAACAGACTAATGGGCCAATCTTCCTCCTTGGGTGTGACCACCGATTTGAACAGATTATTATAGATCAAATCGACCAAAGCCCACAGCATGAGGAAGGGCTTGTAGACCGCATAATCCTTTGTCTGACGATCGGCGGGCGAAAGCAAAGCCTTGCAGAGCACCGAAGGCGACACATGTCGTGCCTGGGCCACAGCCATTAAGCGTTTTAGATGTGCCACTTTGTGCTTGTTCCACACTTCGCGGCTGTGCAGCGACAGTGAGATGGTCAGCATATACAGTGGACCATCCACCTCATAGCCACACTCTAGCCACTTTTCACTGGGTGCCGCCTGCAGATAACTCAGCAACGTTTTACTATCCCTCGCCGCCGAACGGGAGGAGAGCAACAGATAGACAGCATAGAACAGCAGGTAGGGCACAAAGTGCATATTCGACTGTGGACCACCGCCACCGGCATCATCATGGAAGCTACGCTCCCAGGCGAATCGTAACAGCAGAAGTTTTAGATCGTGTATGCTGCTGGTATAGGATATATCGCAACGCTGTGTGCTCTCCTGCATGTAGCTACTGTGTCGCGTCATGCAGCCGGAGAAGGCCGCCTCACTCACACCCGGACCCCAGAGCGGTAGCAGTCCATTGCAACGGGTATTGGCATTCTGCAGGCTAGCCCTCTCCCACTCGTCTCGTCCTCGGGTCAGGCGTATGGCCGAGGTGTGACAGTCCACATGCACCACATTGAAATGGGTGACCGTGGTGTAGCCAATGGTTTTGCGCGACTTCAGCTCGAACTCCTCCACATTACAGCGCTTGGTGAAGGTGTAGATGCCCAATACTTTCTCCGGCTGGCAGGCATAACCCTCGCGGCAAATGAAACAGGTCAGACCCGTCTCATCCCTCAGTTTCTCAATCTTCTGCAGTATCGAACCCTTGGCCGTCACCTGACCCTTCTCATTTGTACGCATACCCAAGGCATCCAATTGCTTCTCCCGTGTGGCCATGGCCAAACGTTTCTTCTCCGCCCGTGTAAAGTCTCGCACCTGCTGCACCCTGGCCGCAGTGGCTGCATCCGTTGACAGGGCTTCCAGCAGATTCTCGGCCAAACTTCCCACATGCTCATCACTGGACACCTGCTCTAGGCGATGTATTATGGGTATGATATCCTTACTAATGGCCAACTGGGTGGCCTCATGATGATTGGCCAGGCCGGTGAGAAAGCGTAGTATATACTTCAAGCTGGGACGCGAAATGAACTCTTTGAGTTCATCGGAATCGGTGCGCAATAGAGTGGGCTTCACGCAGGGAGCATGTTCGGTTATATAGGTCAGAGCTCGTTCCACAATGCCCAGCGAGACGATATAATCCTTGAGTGTGCCACCAATGCAATCATGTTCAATCTGATTGGTCAGCACACAGAAAAGCTCCAGTTTGAATTCCTCCTCCGTGGTGCGTTCGTTATCGAAGCGATTAAAGTCGAGCGTGTGCTGGATATAAGGGAAAGAAATGAGATTAGAGGACGTTGTCATATTTGGCAGGGGTCTGCCTTCCGCCACTCACCTTAAAGTGTTCACAGAGCAGGGCCATTTTAACCTCATTGCCGTAGACGAGAGCCGCCAGCACTCGTATGAGATGACGCAGCACTGAGGGATTATTTCTTACATTGGCGCAATCGGTGCAGGAGATCAAAGCACTCACATACTCCGGACCGCCAAAGGTCAATGAGAATTGCAAGAATGAATCCAGTGTATCATTCGCCGCCTTGGATAGAATGGTTTCCATTATCTCCAGCAACTGTTCCGTCACGGTCGATTGTATGGAATCGTTCTCAGATTGCAGGCACATCTGCAGCACCTTAAGCAACGTGTTGATGGCTCCTATCTCCGGCTGACATAACACCTCCTGGCAGCGGCGCACTTTTACACATATTAGGAACAACTTGAGCAGCACCTGGATGAGCTCACGTTGCCGGGAGATACGCTGTAGACTGCCTATACGCTCCAGCATCACACGCAGACCATTACAATCGGCCAGCACATTGGCCATGCGATACAGTTGTTCGGTGTCCACCTGCTCCTGACTCTTGTTGTTCAGCGTCTCCACAAACTCCTCGGTGGCATCGCCTAGAAGACCACGCATGCGATACACAATTCTCATGGCATCCCGGTCACCGCCTTCGGCTAGCCACACCTTCTTGTAGACATCCTTGACGGGCAGGTCGAGGCTTATGATTTTGTTATTCACCAACAACTCCATGCCATTGTCGTCCTCTAGCAGAGCAATCAGTTCGCAATCTGTGCAGATTTTGTTCTTGACATCACGCATCAGGGGACCCAAACCCATTTCACTGGAGGGATAGGGATTGCCCAGCATGCGGCCCTGCAGGAAATCCTCCTGCTGCGGATCCTTCTCCAGCGTCATGTAGAACTCGCTCTCGTCATGCTCCTCGGGATGGATGATGGAGTAGAGACGCTCAAAGATGAATACGGGTGTCTTAATGTCATTCATGCGCGTCTTCTCCACGGTATCAATGAGTATTTCCATAAAGGCACGCGTCTCCTCTTCAGTGCCGCTGGTCATCTCCTCCAGCATTTCCAGCAGCTTCTCCTGGGCATCGTCTATGAGGCGTGTGCGTTGCACCACCAGGCTTCTGAGGGCCAAATAGCTCTCAAGCACAGGACCGAGCAGGCGAGTTTTGTAGGTTCGTCGGATGTTGGGACACTCGAGGAACAGCCACAGCAGCTCTACATACTGGCGCAAGGCATAGCCCAGGGATAGGTCTGAGGACAATGAATGCTCCTCCATGCGATGTATTTTGCCAATTTCCACGGCCAGCAGCTGAGAGATCTGACTGAGTACTCCCTTGAGCACCAGATACTGCAGCCAGGGTGTTTCGGTGGCCATATTCCTATACAGATTCAAATACTCTGCACTGGCCTCGCCCGCCTCACCCACTTGCCTTAGGAACGAGGTCAACATGTTGAGTGCCTGCTGCTTGCGCTCGCTGGTGCGACTGAGGCTGCTCAGCAGCGAACAGGCCAGTTGACGACCAAAGCGAGAGTTGGCATTGAAGAGCAGGGGCTGAATCCATTTGGCATTGAATACCAAGGGCTTGATGAGACGCTGCTTGTCCAAAACAAGTTGACGCCAACGGCGACCATACTTCTCCATCAGAAACAGTGCACGGACTTCCTTTTTGCCTTTGGCTGGTGCAGCCGAAGCTTCTGTCTGCTTGCTCTTTTGCTTGTGGGCCGACGGCATGCGGCTACTCCAGGCCGAGTACTCATGATTACGATCCGAGTTCAACCAGGCACGATAGTCTATGGTATTACCCTCAAACAGCTTCATGCTGCACAAATCCGTGGGTCCCACCTGCGGATTGGTTGACTTGCTACTGGGCAGCACCGGGCAGATGAGATTCTGCATTATCCTCAGACAGGGATGCAACACCGAAGTAACGGGTCCACGTGGCAAGCGACAGTTGCTGATAAACAGCTCAAAAATCACCTTCAATTTGTACTCCCAGCAGACATCATCTTGGCCCAGTAAAACCTCCAGCAGGGTCATCTCCTGATGCACCGCCGCCTCTAGACTAATCAGGGGAATGGCACCCATTAGAGCATTCTTCACTCGAGTGGTGACCAACTGCAGCAGGTGCATGCAGGCCTCGGCATTGTCTTTGGTGAGCACCACCAAAAGATTGCGCACTTCCTCCTGAATCTGTGGTGTGCCACGACGGAGATTGTGCTCGGCCAGTTCACTAACCAGACCCTGGCTATAGAGACCCACACGACAGTCATAGTTGTAGGCCATGGCTCGTAGCAGGGTTAGACATTGCTCCGTGGAGGCCAAGGCACAGCCATAGCAACGATTTGTGGTGGGATGCTCAGCGGCTGAGTTTAAGCTGGCATTGCTTAGGGGTGTGGGATCCTGTTGCTGACGATCATAGGCCACCAGTTCGCTGTGGATTGTAAAGAGAATTGAGTTGGGTTAGCAAGAGTGGAATTGTGTTTGGTTGTTCGTAACTAAAGTTGTGTCATAGTTCTTGACTTTTTTTGTCACTCTTGTTTAGAGCTCAGTCTTGTTCAGTGACTGCTCACTCAGTTTGTTGAATGTTCAGCTGTTTTTTTTTGCTCCCGCATTTTAAGAAAACCGTCATATGTCCCACAATTTTATAGATAGAAGGTTCCTACCATCTAAACATGTTTAGTAATCAGTATTATTTATGGATTCGCCGAAGGAATGGTGAAGATCGGATGAATGATTGTCGAGTTAAAGGGAAAACAAACAATTATAATGGGCAGCACCCGCTGGAACAGCGATGGGCAGCACTTTTACACACCTTAACACTTTGTGTTAATGTTATAGTCCGGCTTGACCCGAGTTTGGAGACGTTTCCACTGAATACAAATGTTTTTCTCACTAGATTTTCGACCGATCGTTCCTACGACAGCTATAGATTAGCATAGAAACAGACGGACATGGCTATATAAACTTAGCTCGTCTTGCTGATCAAGAATGTATATACTTTATGTGGTCGGAGATGCTTCCTTGGAAGTTTCCAAAGTTGTCCCATGATCTAGTTTATATATCCCTAAACGTCATTTTTTCATCACACGCCTCACCTGCGACACGCCTTCACTTTTTGCACAATTTTGCTCAGCTCCTCGAAACTGGTGCGCGACTCCACACAATATTTCTGGGCCAGTAGTTGTATGATCTTGTTCACCTGCGATGTGCTATGCACACTGGCCATATTATCCTCCACCAGACGATCGCTGCTCCGATGTTCGGCCACCTTCTGAATGAGCAGCTCGAGCATTTGTTTGTTGGTCAACAGCTGGCGATAGATGCGATCCGCACGCTCCAAGGAGGTGTGTATCAACAGCACCGTTTTGGCACGATCCTCGGCCGATTCAATGGGATCCACGGCACAGCAGACACGCGCATACATGCTAAAGTCAAACTTGGCATATTTGCAGAAACCGCACGAGTGACACAAAAACGGATCCTTCTCATCATAGTTGATGGCGCGACACTTGTGACACTGGAACACATTCTCACCACAATTGCCGCACACACCCGGATAGGCCGGCACGGCGGCACTGCAGCGCGGACACTGCAAATTCTCGCTCGAGCCGCTGACTGTCTCAAAGAAATCCGCAAATTCAATCATCAAATTGCAGGCGGTAATGGGCAACGGGAAGTCAATCTTCAGTTCAGTTTGTCCCGACTGCAGGGAGACAGAGCGTGCCTTGTGCCAGAGGGCAGGACGATTCTTGAGTTCAACCACGGCCTGTACACTGCGATTGTTGTAGTAGACATTGATGGTTCTCACCATTTTGGTGCGCTTGAGATCGGCAATGCGTACGATGAGCTTGGAGATGGTGTGGCATTGCACCAGCTTGTAAATCATGGTGGTGGTGGTGTATTTGGAGTCGGACTTCACCGAGGGCAGTTTAATGTTGGCCATGGGCACTTCCGGATTGTTGCACACCAAACAGGGCTCCGATTCCAGGTAGTAACCGTTTACCTGCAGGATGGACTCCAAGGTGGTATAGATGGGTGCATTGGGATGCTTGCACAGCAGCTCATTCTGCTGACGCAGCACATCCACGGCACGGGAAACGAACTCTGGCAGACGTTCGGTAATGCTGCGCGTACTCAAAGTGAGATAACCCAACAGATCCACAAACTGTGCAGTTCTACGTCCATAGGTGGGCACCAGGGGCCAGAGATTCCAGAAGATGTTCAACAGCTTTTCGCGTTGTCGCTCATTGGCATGCTCAAAGAGTCCGGTCATAAAGGAGTGAGCCTGCCAGCGCAATTGGCTAATGTTGTTCTCCAGCAGAAAGATGCGCACAAAGCGTATGATCAGAGCATCACAGGCATAGCGGAAGATCTGATGCACAAAGGTGCCACACTGTGCGGGATCAAATTTGGAGTAATAGGCATCCGTATCCTCGGATTTCTCACGCTCGCTGCGCAATTTGCTGCTGCTGGTGTTGGCCGAGGAAGAGACTGGCGGCGGCTGCTGCTGCTGCTGCTTGGCGGCTGCATGCATATTACACACAGCTGCCTGGAGCAGTTGTATGATAATGGGTGAGACACCATCATCCAGTTGATAGCAGGCAATTTCCATTAGCATGGCCAAGGCATCCTCATGCACCACACAGAATTTCTGCCAGTTACCCGTTCGCATTTGGCTGATCTCCTGACAAGTGCGCAGGTGTTCGGTAAGCTCCACCAAGGCATCGTAGGTGAGCAGAGGAGGATTGGCATTGTAGGGTGCACCCGTCTGCAAGGAAGAGGAACGAAATTAGAAGCAGGCATACATAAATTGGTTGTCTTTCCACTTACCTTGCTGCTGACAATGTTGCACACCCGCTTGACCACCCTAAAGTGTGCATCCAGTGAGTGACCATCGCGATACATGCGGAACTTCTCCTTGCTGCCGCATATATACATCAATAGCTTGCGCACCTGGCGACGCAGCAGCGTATTCAAATTCAGCATCATATACTCGCAGAGGGTGAAGGTCATGGCCTCACAGAAGCCACTGTCATAGGTATCCGGATGGGCACTGCAGAGGCGCAGTATTTGATAGGGCAGGCGTACAATTATCTCGGTGAGTAGAGCATCATACGATTCAAAGATATCGGGATAGTTTTTGAGATAATTGTGGGGTATCAGTATGGATATGTCCGGTTTGGGTCCATGTTTGATGGGTTTCAGCAATTGACCCGCTCCACCCGCTGAGCCACTTGTGGCTTGGGCCGGCTGCAGTGCAGCTGCACCGCTACCGCCCGCTGCATACGGATCACCCAAAACATTCTTCCAGTGTACAAGCAGGGTGTTAAGTGCCTCCAAGGCATACACAAAGGCGCCACTTTTGCTCAAAACATTTGCCGTGGTGCTGGCCACAAAGGAGCTGTTGTCCTTGAACTGGTGTGGCGGTGAGGTGGTGCCTGTTTGCTTCGATTTGGTCTTGCCCATCATGACGCCGAAAAGTGAGAGTAAGGCCAGGCGCACCTCATTGCCAGGACACTTGGTTTCCATCTGAATAGAGAAAGAGAGAGATTTGGTTGTTATACCGGTTCGTCTATAGAGACTCATTTACTTACCCTGGTGGCTGCGCCACGCTTGCCTATCTCCACATAGTCCACTAAGGCTGACATCAGCTCCTGCAGCACCTGCTGATCCCGCTCATTGTTGCCATTGAGGTCGGTGGTGAGCATAAGGATGACCTGTATCAGGGGCAGGGCTTGTAGTCCATTGCACAGATCAAATGTGCTCAAATGTTGTATAATACTCTCCAAGACTGCAATCCTGGAAACAACAAAGAGTAGGGATTAATGAGTTAGAGCATCTACCTCTCACTTACCTCAGCTCATGCAGCTTGCTTAGCTTCTCATCCTCATTGATCTCATTGTCCTCGCTGCTGCTCATGGCACTTAGCACACCTGGCACTCCACCCGAGCTGCTGCCTGCACCACCACCAGCACCGCTGGTGCCCGGCTGATCCTGTTCATCCTTGGTTGAGCTTTGACGTGGCGGCGAGGCATTCGCATGATCACCAAAATTGCTGCTACGTGCCGATGTGCCACCTATACTTTCCACACCACTGCCACCACTTTCGGAGCCACCACTGCCCACCGGTTCGGCGGGTGAGGTGCGCAAAGTGGAACCATCGGTGGCCACATTGGAACCCTCATCATCGTCAGACCCGCCGGCGGAAACACTTACAGCCGCATTGACAGCTGCAGCCACTGCTGCCGCCTGGCGTATACCCTGCAGATTGGCCAATCCCTGCTGCAGTGACTGCAAAGCACTGCCATCGCCACCATGCTGCTGCAGACTCAAGGCAATGGCTATATCCATGATGGCCTCATCATCGGCATCCTCGGGCAGACCCAACAGACGTGGAAAACCGCCACCCATGAAGGCCTCCAAATTCAGCATCTGCTGTTGACCCACCACACCGCCGCCCTCAGCTTCGGCTGCATTGTTTGGATCTGGTGCAGCAGCTGCATCCACGGCGGCGGCTGCCGCCTCCTCAATGATGTCACTGGCCGCGGAAACAGCCACCGCTTGTAGGGCCTGCATGGCACTGGTGGAGGGTGTGGGTGTGGAACAGGCCGGTGGTGTTATTATGGCCACCTTGCGTCGCTTGAGCCGGGGACTGAGTAGCAAGATCAAGGCCTCCTTGGCACTGTGACTTATCACACTGGCATCATGTTTCAGCAGATCTATAAAATATTTGGTCATCCTGCCCACCTGTGCCGCATCGGCCAGGGCAAAACCATACATAATCTCTACCAGACAGTGCACTATGGTCTCCGCCTGGCACAGGCCGCGTCTCACTATATTCGTGGGCTCATCCAGGCCGGGCGTAATCTTGTGCAACTCCAGTACAATATTCAACAGAGCAGGAACTATGTCATAGTTGCTCTCCTGACAGATTTTGGCCAGCGACTGAGGACGTGCATTGGCTATGCCACGCACCATGAGTATCAGGCGGTAGAACGACTCGGGATCAATGTCCTGCAGCGTATCCATTTGACTCAGTTTGGGTTGCAAGGCCTGCAGCTCGCCGTGGACAAAATGAAGGAGCACACCATCCTTATAGCTGTGATAGGCCACACGACTGCCATACAGAGTGGCCAAGACATAGCGCGCCTGGGTCTGCACAGGATTTGGAGTGGGTAACAGCAACAAGGCACTGGCTGTCTTGATGGCTCTCTGACGCAGTGGACTGGCCACTCCACTGCCGCCTAGCAAGTGCAAGGCACAGTCCATTACCTCCAGCAGATGCGTGACCATGCGATCCAGTTGGGTAATACAATTGAAACCCTCACCAAAGTTGGCCGAAGTGGCGGGCAGAGCAGCGGCCGCCGCATTGGTTACATTAGCCACTGGGGCATTGACCTCTTCCGAGTCATCGGGCCAGCCTACCAGCTCCTTCGACTGGCCATACACTTCAATGCAGTCCAACAGGGTGACATGTTCCGGATCCAAAGACTTGGCAAACACCACTTTTAGTATCTTATCCGACTGCAGCATCTCGTCACGTGTTAGAGGTATGTCAAACCAGCGGGCACGTCTCACCTGAGTGGTCACCATTCTCCCCAGAATGCTCACAGATTGGGGAGCGCGTTGCACATCTTGAGTGCCCAGTAGCACACGTATGCCCACCATCACCACATTGGGATCATTGTTGAGTACCTCCAAGGTAAAACCATTTACTTTGGTGCTGGCCACAAACATTCCGGTGGAGAAGAGGCGCGTCTTGAGCTTCTGTTTGTTGTAGATCTGCAGCAGGTCATTGCCACCGAACTCCACATCCGCCAGCATGTTGCAATGCTCAAAGAAGTCAATGGGGAAAATGGGTTGCCCGGAGGCGGAGAGTTGCTTCTGCTGTGGACTGGATTTGCGTGGTTTTTTGCCTTTGGTGGCGCCATTTCCGCTAATGGTTTGCTTGGCCAACAAACTGGCCGAGTACAGCTGATTGCCAAAGGGTTGCACCTGTGGCGAAAGCCAGAAACTGGTATGCTCCGGTTGGGCAGAGAAGATTCTCAAGCTGCCATCCTCGCAGAGCAGCAATAGGGTGGTCTTTTCAGTGCCCGCCACCGCATGACGTATGCCCACCACATCCATTATGCGACTCTTGGCCGATTGGGCCTTGATCTCCTGCATATAAATGCGTTCCGGTGTCAGCATGAGTATAATGGGATTATTGGAGGTCTGCAAGCTGGCATAGATCAAGCCAGGATGTCCAGCCACCTCTGTCCACTGCACTAGAGGCTGTAGAGGACCCTTCGAGGCGGATTTACTCACACTATTCGTATCCAAATGGTAGATACCCTTGACTCCCTCATTCACATTGGTCAAGGGCGACACAAAACTTCTGCCCGAGGAGTAGCTATAGAACAGCAATTGCAGCGTATGTGAGTAGTAGATGGACACACCACCGCCACCCACTTGACCATTCACATCTTTGATATGCTGATGACTCAGCTCCAGCGTATTGGTCACATAGAAATCACCATGCACAGCCAAACTCTGTTGATCCAGTTGCTGGGTGTAGATATAGCCCGAATTGGCAAAGCTGAGCATGTAATAGACTCCATCCTGGTACATAAAGGTGCAATCTCTGATGATGCCCACGGCCACCACATAGTAGTACTTGGGACTGTAGCTATCCACTGCCAAATCATAGATCTTGACATAATCCGAGGTGATCAGGGCCAGTAAGGTCTGTGAGCCGGGCAACCAGATGGCTTTCTTTATATAATTGCCATTCTCCAGCTGTGGACTGACCACTAAATGTTCATTGGTGCTACCGCTGCTGGAGAAGGTTAACACATGACACTCCTTGAGGCCGCACACAGCCAGGCAATCCTCATTGCAGGGATTCGCCGCTAGTGATAGAACAGTGCAGGCTATGGGCGCCGAACTTAGTTGGGTGAGCGTCAACTTCCTTTTCGAGGCATCTGCCTGCTTGAGCAAGGCCGACAACTGTAATATGGTCACCTTGCCCTTCTCATGCGACACGGCCAACTGTTGACGACGTCCATGCGGCGAGGAGAGACAACAAAAGGCCACACGACGCACCACTCCAGACGAAATCAAATTTTTAATGGTCTGTCCCTGATCTCCGGAGTAATTCATGCGCACATTCTCGAAGGCTCCCTCCTGTGAGCCCAAAGTGGCAAACATTAGTTGATCCGTGAGCTGGAAACTTTGCTCCAGCTGATGTAGACGCTCCAAGGCAGCCGTGGCCCGTTTGTGGCAACCCACAATCGAATACAGCGTGCAATTCTCACGTATGGAGGGCAGTAAGACCTCAAAGTATTCGAGTATGCAACGCACCACCATTTGCCATTGATCCTGTTGCTGCAGGGCCTCACGATGCGGTTCCAAGAGTTTGCTTAGCAAGGAAATGCGCTCATTGGTGAGCGAATCCTTGCGTTGCAGTGAGGCGGGAGTGGCGGGCAGGCTACGCTTTTTAACCACAAACATACTAGCCGCCTCTCGGGCCTCTATGGAGCTGTTGGCCAAACGCCGGCTCAAGGCCTGACAGGAGCCATCCTCCTTGGCGCCACAATCGCAAAAGAAGTTGCCATACTTGGCATAGCTCACATCGTGTCCCTTGTGGCACACACGCGCACACACCGAGCACACGCCCACCGTATTGATCATGTTGCAGGTGTGACAGTGATACCAATGTTGATTCATAAACTCCTTTTGGGTTTGCGAAAAGGTGCACAATTTGTGGTTCAAGGTGTCCTCATCGGAGTCATCCACCAGCGAGTCCTGCTCTTCCTCCGCCAACTCATCATACAAATCATCCATGTCTGATTGCAACTCATCATCCCAGGGTGGCGCATGCTGACGACTGCCCCGATAGCCAATGCTCTGCAGCAATTCACTGAGATAGCTCAGCAAGGCGCTGACATTCTCCGCATGTTTCAAATGCTTATCCGGCAGCTGCAGCTTGGCCAGCTCCAGCCACAGCAAGGTGGTGTTAAACAAGGCCACATGTCCACGTGCTGGTGAGGCATCCGCCAGGGTAATCATTATCTGCAAAACATCTGCAAAATCGCCACCATCCTGGGGTGGGGTAATCAAGGTCTGTCCCAGCTGCAGCAAGGCCTGAAACAAGGGTGGAGCCAACTGCGTGGCCTTGTTCTCCACCTTGACCAGAGACTTGATGAAGCTCAACAACAGGGCGCCATTACGCTCACCGCCTTGACTAGGATCGCAGGCCTGCGAGGACTCTTCCGAGGCATTGGGCTGTTGATTGGCCTGCCAGAGGCTTAAGATCTGCGAAGTGGTATTGTTGGCAGCTGCTGCTGCATTGCCACAATCATAGTCTATGTCCATGGCATCCAATTGATCGGATATACTGGGCATGGCGGAGACAGTGGCCATATTGGTGGGGGTCTGAGCATTGCTGCTGGAACTGCTGGTCAATAGCTGCTTACAGGTGGCTCCTTCGGAGCTGCTCACATCTGCACTCACATGCGGTCCGTATATTATATGAGCCAGCCACAGCTTAAGCCTGGCCACCTCCACCAGTGCCAATTCGCTGAAACATTCCACCAAATCCTCTTGCACAAACTGCGAGTCCGCCAAGGTAGATTGCTGAAACAGGCGTTCCACAAATTGTAGCATTTTTCTGGCATAACTCAGGGGTAAAGTGGTGCCCGTAAAGGATAACAACAGGCCGGACAAACTGCCTGAACGCTGCTCCTTAAAGAACTGTCGCATGGCTTGCACCGCAGTGGGCTTCTCCAGCATTTTGATGAGAGTTTTTAACACCGCAAACAACATGGATTCATTGAACAGTGCTCTCTCCTGATCACCCACACCTGGCTGACGCAGTTCCTGTGCAAATTCAATCAACATGCGATAGCAATAGCCAATCATGTGCTCATACAGCATTAGTTTCTGCGCCTCCAAGGTCAAACCACTTAAGATCTCCCTCAAACACTGTTCGCTTTGTCCCTGCAGATAGTCGGTGCGCATATCCAGCATGGAGGCTATGAGCAAAGGCTTCAGTTGACCCTCCACTTCGTTGTTATTCGCACAATACGGCAGCAACAGCTCCAGCAGGTGTAGTATGGACTTCAAGCAGTGCTTTAGTGTGTGCAAAGTGGAGTAACTGCTGCCGCGCGTCAATTCCGAAATGTGTGCATCGATTACATTGAGTGTGTACGGCTCCACCGGATGTTGTTTGCCATCAAAGGCCGCATCATTGACCATCAGGCACTTGGGCCACTCGTTGGCTATCAATTGCTTGTCCTCATTGGGCAACAGCTTGAGAAAAGCCGCATGCAGTTCCAACATAATGGCAGGTTTATCACTCACAATGGGCACTATAAGATTCAAAGCCGCCTCCGGGGTGTTGCTCGACAATTGCTTAAGCATTTGTCCCCGTACAATATCCGATATGAGGCGATAGCTATCCATTAGCTTGAGCATCAGTTCGTTAACCATTTGAGTGCGTTCCTGTAGCTCAATTGAGCTGATGCTCTCAGCATCATCCTGTTGAAGTTTCGATTTCTGTTGATCCAGCGATTCACTGGAGGAATACACTTCGTTATCTTGAGCAGTAGAAATGGTGTTGGTGTTGTTGCTGTTGGACTCTGCTGTAGAGCTATCATCCTGTTCCTTGCGCGGCATTTTGTAGCCTTCCTTGTCGGCCCAGGCCACGGCCTGCATGTGAGCCACCAAGGCATCGAAGAGTATCAAATCCGAGAGACGTGGATTGGCTGGGGTTAAACCGGAGAGTTAAGCAACGAAATACACTCAATCCTAATCAACTTACCCTTCTGATTCATCTGCTTGTTGAAAGCCTCCACTCCCAGCAGGGTCTGCTTGAGGCTATATCTCATATCGGCCGCCTTATCGCCCACCTGGCTCCACAGCGATTCCGCATATTGCGTATACATGCCCTGTTTGATCAGACTGTTGACCACCAAATAATGTGAACTGGCCAAGGGACAGCGTATGCTCCATATGAGTGAATGCAAATTTGGTATCTTCTCAGTCTTGAGCGATTCCACATGCGAAGTGGAGGGTGGCAGACCCAAGAGTAACTTCCAGGCAATGCTAAAGCAATATTGCATGGCACACAGATTGTTATCCTTGTTCTGGGACCATGCTGACATATCCGTTATGGCCAAAATATCAGTTAAGGCATCCACCAGCAATGGATACTTCAGTTTATCCGGTGTACAGAGTATAAAATTCCAGGCCAAACCATCCAGCTTGAATTCGTGTGCCCAATGAGGTTTATCCGGATCGCCAATGACCAGGGAATAAAAGGTGGGTCGAATATCTGAAATAAACAAGGGATTAGCAAGGATTTCTAGACTGTTTACACACACTTTAAGTTGATCGCGAAATGGGTTGTAGAAGGAGTTCCAAAAAGCTTCACTGGACTGGTTAGCTACCGTGTGAAGGCAGTCTTATAATCTCTGATAAAACTAGGAATATGGGATTAATAGAAGAAATGTAGATTCTCAGTTTATAACTTGAATCTACCAGTTCTTTTGAGAAGACCCACAAACCTAAACCGTTTTTGAATCTTTTTCTCTTCAGTGAACCGAACCTATTTAGAAACAAAAGCTGAACTGTACCTCTTCCGAACCTTAAGTAACATAAATTATGGGCATTACAAAATAAGACCTATTGCCTAGATACCTCTTCTGTTATTTGGTCGGATTTGGACGACTAAGTTTGCCCACCGAAGTATTGGAAAGTATGTTCTTAATGTATTCGAATGTAGAAGATATATAGATAAAGCTCTGCTCGCAAAGTCAGTCTGCAAATTCGTAGATGAAATACTCTTGGAAACCGATGTAACTTATTGCTAAGTAGAAAGTTTAAGAGCCGAGTCCTCTCTTGAAAAACTTTGATTGCGCTATACAACTCGGTTATCATTCCAGTGCTGCCATACGGTGCAGAATCATGGGCGTTAATAGCAGCGGCTGAGGCAGCGGAACCTCTAAAAGTTGGCCAAGAATTTTGTATCCTATTGAATAACAAATTGTATGAGCTCTTTGGGGACAGTAATCTTGTCAAGCGTATAAAACAACAGCGGCTACGCTGAAAAGGACATGTAAGGCGCATGGATGATCAAGCTACAGCACAACGGATGTATAAACGGAAGGCAAACGAAGTTGGGAAAAGAGCCAAGAAGCTCCTTCCAAAACTTAACGTTAAAACCAGGTGAAGCTCTCTTTCTGTGACCTACTACACAACTACACGAACACTGAAAAATACAAAGGTATCCCCTTTTTTGGCGATCAACTTTGAAATGTGTCACAATGTAAGGCTTACTTGAACCCAATTCCCCCGAATTGGACTTGCGGTACTTCTCCTCAATATCCTGACGGCAATACGACGTCAATTTGGTGCGACTATTAAGTAAATCCTGTATTTTCTGCGTCTCCGGCATGCTGCTCACACTGAACAGATTCCAGCGCACTTGATCCAATAGCTCGGGCGGTGCATTATACAAATGCTTCATCAGATACTCCAGAAACAGCAATAGACGTGACAATAGCATCATTTGGCTCTGTTTTACAGGACGCTCCGAGCTGATGCCCCGGCACACCTCTGCGCAGCGAATGACACCACCAGCGGTGAGCAAAAGTATGGACTTCTTTTGCATTAGATTGAGAGAGTGGAATAGAAACAGCAACAGCTGTGCATGTTCTATGTTCAAATCTTCATAGTCACTGGCCTCACCACTGGCGGTGCACACACCTTCCACCAAGGTGTTGATCAATCGATGCCATACCGACAAACAGGCGGCCTCCTTCTCCTGTGTGGGCTTCAGCAATAGGATTTGCACCAACACTGACAGCGTGCTGGGGTACACCTGCAGGGGCCAGGTATTCGTGTCCGTGGACCAGGGTGAAATGGCCAAGTGTTGTAAGAGATTGGACTGCAGCTGTTCGGACAGCAATGAGGTGGAAATCAAATTGTGTATGTACCGGCCGGCTGCTCCAGAGAAACGTATCATGGATGACTGCCATTTGGCGGGCAATTCCAACTGATGCTGCTGCTGGTCACCGCTGCTGCGCATGACATCACGATCAAAGTCCTTGATTATGTTGGCCATTAGCAACATTTGCTGATCACTGACACCCGCACGCACATAACGTTGCATGTAGGCATGTCGATTGGCCAGAAATTGATCCAGGAAACAGAATATATCTGCGGCCAAGTCTAGGTATTCATGTGGTTCATCCAGTTTGGGTACCAAGGCGGTTTTTTGCTCCCCACCGCGTTCTTGGGTGGAGCTATTGGCATTATCATCATGTGTTTCTGGGGAGAGAGTCTCCTTAAACCAATGTCCCAGGTAGCTCTCACTATCATCCTCTTCCGAGTTGTCCGAGCAGCTTAACGAGTCATTGAAATAGGTGGTGGAATCGGAATAGCTGATGGGCTCGCATTCAGTGCGATCTTTGCTGGATGAGGCACGTTTTAGGGAGCAGGCCTTGCGATAGGCCACAGTGGCCAAGAAGGTAAACAGCTGATGCAAAGTGGCGGTGTTCAGTACACGTATGATCCGCTGCAGCGAGCTGTAATTCTGTAGTATATCAAACTGGGCAGGCTCGGGCAACTGCTCATTTAAGGGGTCCGTGGAGGCCTCTTCAATTTTCAAATCTTCTATTAGGACAGATAAAAGCTTAATGCTGTGATTGGCAATGGCCGCGTTTAGTTCACCGAATCCCTGCTGCACTTTGAACAAGTTCACGCGGGCTATGGGTGTAGTGTTTAGGGTGGAGGGTTCCTGCTTGCCGCTGCCTGCACTGCTGCTGCTGCTGCTGCCGGAGGCTCCCATGGCTCCTTGTATGCCACTGATCAGCAGCCAACTGCCATAGCACAAATGATTCTGATACACATGAATGCGGGCCGAGTTCTTGAACATTTCTCCCACACTGGCATAGATCTCCAGAGCCTTGTTTACAATGTTGCAGGCCTGCTCCTCAAACTCATCATGATCTTTAGTCTGGTTAGAGCTGGTGGCTACGGTTTGACTGGTGGAGGCGGCTGCACCTGATGGTTGCTTCTGTGAGCCTCCGCTGCTGCTGCTGCTCGACTGGCCGGACATGCTGAGCACACTGGCCGCTATGGAGGTGAGTACAGCATTGTAGAGGGCAGCTATGCCGCACATGGATAGCTTTTCAATGCGACTGGGTGTCAAGGGTTGTAATAGTATTAGAGCCTGTGATTGACTCAGTATGGAGAGATCGGTAAGCATGTGCGCCAAGGCGGCCTTAACGCTGGTGGCCTCCACTTGGGTCAGAGGCAGGTATAAGGGTTTGCCTCCATTTATGGTTTCCAAATATTTGGCACGATAGCGATTCAAAATGGGCAAACCCACGCACACTTCCAACAGCACATCCACGCCATTCTGCGACTGGAAGTACTCCACATTGGCATTCAAAAGTTGTTCCTACCGGAAGACAAAAGGTTAATATCTTTTGGTTTGAAGTTCTCCTTCTGTACTTACAGTGCAATCGCTGACCTCCTCGCTTAGTGGCACCCAGGTCATTTTGCCTGGCTCCAGAGGATTAAGCAGTTGTTGTAATATCACCATTGAGAGATCTGAGCGTGAACGCTTAATCTCCGATTTGGGTGACTCTTTATCATTTGCCGAACTGCTGCTCAAGCTGCTTTTATTCCCCGATGATTCGGGATGTTTGGAGCTCTTCAGCACACTCGCCACCGCATTGTAATCAAATTGCAGACCCTCCCGTCCCTCGCATAACATTTTGAGGGCCACCAACAACCATTTCACCTCATATACCGACACCTTGGGCAGACGGAAGAGTATGAAACGTATGAGAATGGCCGTGGCATCGTGCAGCTGGGAAATTTGCAGCTGACAAACTACGCAAAAGAAAGATGGAATAAATAAGTTTAGAGAAGAGTGTCGGTTTGTTTGTGTGTGTTCCCGTCCGTGTGACTCAGGATGAAAAAATCGTTACACTTACTCGACTTGATTTGCATCAATTTGTCTGCTGCCAGGGCCGCAAATGCCGTATAAAACTGCAAATAATTGCCTTCCTCTTCGAATAATTCATGTTCACTATTAAACAAAGAGATTAAGAACGAAACTTTTGATGTACTAATATTTCATCATTGGCAGCGGCAGCCATATTTAATTTTGCAAGTCATTTTTTTTTTGCACTTGCATCCGATTTTCAGCTGCGCACTTACCATTTGGTTATTGCTTTGAGCAAATTGACTATTTCGTTTTTGTTTAAAGCGCCTGTACGATTTAATAGTAAAGCTTTTACAACGGAATTCCAATCCGTTCCCCCGCTATGGGCCGACATTTTCAAGTTTTCAGATTCTGTCGATGTCGATTATAGAGAATACTCGGCCTACTGTTTAGGTGTGACCGAAAATGGTAAGCAAAAATATACTAAAAGTACTCATACGCAAAAATACCAGATCTTGAATAAAATAGTGAACTAGTTTCAGCTAGGGATGGGTGAAGAGCAGCAGGTGAAAAAATTCGTTTATTCTTAGAAAGCTGGTAGCAACAATTTGAATAATGTTTAACGCGATTGTTGGATACCTAATAAACTTTCGATACATATATTACTGGACTCCATCTCAAGTTTTTATATGAGATATTTATGTAAGTGTACTCTCGAAAACTAAATAGCTTAAAAGTTCTTCAAAAGTTACCAAAAAATAAGGATCGAAGTAAATTTTCAAGTGCTGCATTCCCAACCACACTCTAAAGTTGAAGTAGAAATGGGTATTTTTGTCTGTAAATATGCTGTAATTAACAAAGAAGTTTGTGGATTATTATGTTGGTATTAATTATGTGGGAGATGCCCTTTTTATGATTTAAGTATCTCAGATATTGTTCTTCTAGTTGCAAACAAATTAGTTGTAGATTTTTTCAATATAAATATGTTTGTTTGTTGTAATATAGCAACTTTTTGGGACGTCGAGCCAGCTCACTCATTATATTATATATGATTTATATATCGGCAAGTGAAAAAATACCAAGTTCGTGTTGGTTCACGGTTGACACAGCATCACTAATTTCAGTACAAAACAAGCTGTTCGAACAAACAGCTGTTCCCTAGTAATGTCTACGCCGGCGGGTTTATGTTCTTAAATATTTTCCGCTTTCAATAATGACTTATTTTCTGTGTGGTTTTAATAGTTATCAACATTCAAAATAAAACCCGGCATTCAAAATAGCAACAAAACATCGACGTTTCGATATTTCTATGCTAATGTCTTGAGCTTACCAACACCAGCGGTCTCTGCAGTGCACGCTTACCAACACTGGCAGCACTGCACTGGCTCTGTGTACGTCAACTGACTAAGTCAAAAGCTTTTTGCATTAAATCAAGTATTGTTTTATTATTTTTCTAAGCCAAAAGTTAGTTAATTAGTGTACTTAAATGTGGTATATATGCAGGCATATGCAGGGCAGTGTGTGGTGTAACAACAACTAAACAAACAATCGCCAAGCACAGAAAAAATCATGTCATTTGTGGGCATGGCAAGGGGGGTAGGGGGGCAAGATATGCACAAGTTTGTGGAGGCGCTGCAGGCGGATTTCAAGACGCTCTCACTAGAGACTAAGAAGAAATATCCACAGATAAAAGAGGTGAGTGCTAATGATGTGTTTCTCAGGGTCAACCAGGTAGGTGGTGGCGCGGCGGAGGAGGGTGGGTGTCAGCGCTACGCAATTATGAAATTGATTAACTGTAACCGATTCCCCCATTTGCTTCCAGGCCAGCGAAGAGGCCATTTCCAAGCTTTGCAATGCTGGCAGCAGCCAACAGAACTCGGTTTACTACACTGTCAACCAGATACTCTATCCCTTGGTGCAGGGATGCGAGACCAAGGATTTGAAAATCATCAAGGTGAGTCATAGAACTGCAGTTCTTATCTACATAATTGACACCTTCCTTCAACTAGTTTTGCCTGGGCATGATGCAACGTCTCATCACGCAGCAGGTGGTGGATCAAAAGGGCGCACTTTATATTACAAATGCCTTGTGGACCCTCATGGAGCACAACATAGAGGAGGTGAAGGTTTTGCAAACGGTTACCCTGCTGCTGACCACCAATACGGTGGTGCATGGTGATACATTGGCCAAGGCTTTGGTTTTGTGCTTTCGCCTGCACTATACCAAGAATCCCACCATAGTGAACACAGCTGGTGCCACCATACGACAGCTGGTGTCGCTGGTGTTTGAGCGTGTGTATTTGGAAAAAGATTCGGTGGCCAGCCTACAACAACAACAACAGCAGCAGCAACAGCAGCAGTCTAGCGCCGAAACAGATGGCTCCAATCAAGATGTACAAACCTTTGCCTCGGATGCTTTTTTGCTGTTTCAGGATTTGGTACAGCTGGTGAATGCAGAGCAACCCTATTGGCTAGTGGGCATGACCGAAATGACGCGCACCTTTGGCCTGGAACTGCTGGAGGCAGTATTAACCAATTTCAGTGCCGTATTCCATGAGAGCAATGATTTTCGTTTGCTGCTGAAGGAGCGTGTATGTGCTTTGGTCATCAAACTGTTCTCTCCGAATGTCAAACATCGCCAGCTACCGGCGGCCAATCAAGGAGCAGGATCCTCAGCGGTGCCTGCCGAGAAACCATATTTTCCCATCAGCATGAGGCTACTTCGATTGGTGGCCATTCTAATACAGAAGTATCATACGATATTGGTGAGTAGCAGCAGAGCTGGAATTTATTGTTGTGAAAAGTAATTGAGTGCCAAAAGTAATGATTACTACTTAAAACTCATCGCATCTCTTAATAATTTCCTTTTTTTTTGCATCAGGTCACCGAGTGTGAAATCTTTTTGTCGCTGATTATCAAATTTCTGGATCCCGACAAACCAAATTGGCAACGCGGCCTGGCATTGGAGGTGATACACAAACTGGTCACACGTTCCAACCTGATAGCCTTCTTCTGTCAGTCGTATGACTTGAAGAATCATGCCACCAATATAGTGCACGACATGATTGCGGCCATGGGTAGCTATGTGCGTTATTCCCTGATAAATGCGTCGGCCATGTTGAATGGTCAGCAGAATGGAGGAGTGGGCGGCGGTGGCGCCTCAGTGATGAGTCAGTCGGGCGCTTTGGCAGCTCTATCGGGAAATAATCAATGTGGTTTCATGTTTCGCGGAGCCTATTTGCCCTTGGTGGCCACCTATGCACCGGGCGTGTCCAAGGCTGTTTAGTAAGTAGACATTTATTTCCCATACATTTCATTTCTCATTCAGATTCATTTTTCTTGAAACAGTTTAGAGATGTTGGACAAACTGGAGGCTCCCAATATACCGGATAGTTATGGCATCTCGGTGGGTCATGCCATACTCTTGGATATTACACGCTCCATTGGTGGGGTCATACAACGCACACCCGAATTGCATCCCAGTCATAATATGGCTGTCATAACGGAGGAGGAGCACAAACCTTTATGCCTGCAGCTGATCAATTCCAGTTGGTCGGGTCTGTTAAGCGCCTTTATACCACTGGTGGAGACTTCAATAGATGAGGCCACCACGGAGAATATACTAAAGGCTATGCAGAATTATGCGGCCTTGTGTGGCATGCTAGAGCAATTGCAGCCCCGAGATGCTTTCATTATGGCCATGTGTCGGGCCTCGTTTCCGCCACACTATGCCATGTCCATATTTGCCAATGTTATGCAGTCGGAGGGAGATTTAAGATGTGAGTAGAAAGCAGCAAATGATTTTTGGAATGATTTTACGGTAGGAAAAGAAGACAGCGATGAAGTAGGAGAAAAGAGTAAGGCAGCAAGTAACTACCCATGCTAAGTACGCTCTAGGGTGGGATGAACACCAACAGCGGTTCCACAGTCGAGTTGATCACATAGTCCTCCCACAATGAAGAGCGGTGTCCACATGACGACACGAGATCTGAGATCCTACAAATCTAAAAGAAAGCATTTTGATGATGACAAACAGATCTAAGCCCAATTTACCTGAATAGGCTTTTGCCAGTCAGGGAAACGAACCAAATACTGTAATTTCGGTAATATGAAGTTCAAAGTGTATTTCTCTATCTCACATACGGTCATACTTGACTGGCTGGCTGTCGCGTTATCGATTACCGATTACAAAACTAGAAACTTGAAGCAAAAAAAGATCGTTTTCACATTATTTCGCATTCCCTGGAGCTTTTAAATGTAAAAAGGATATGCCAAACAAAAAGGATATTAACTTAATGTGAATATGAAGTAAAAAGCTATGACAAAGTTGGAACTTAAAATGTAGATTTCATATATCCATTCTACCAGGGACCCTTTTTTTTCTGTGTTGTTCTAAGCCAAGTATTAATCCCCCTTTCTCTCTTCCCAATCCAACACAGGTCACAACCGCACTGGCAGCCAGGACTTGAGCAGTCAGTTCATTAACAGCTGCAGTGCTGAGGCTGGTGATTTTCGTCCTCAAATTGTGGCCGTGGGCACACCCTTGCCCTCTGCCTCCTTGCCCCACAGCGTGATGCAGGCGCCGGTCATGTTGACCAACAAGAATCTACAATGCATGCGTGCCATTCTCTTTTTGGCACACAATAATGGCGGCATCCTGGGCACCTCCTGGCACATTGTGCTGCAAACGTTGCAACATTTGGTTTGGATTTTGGGCCTGAAACCCTCAACGGGTGGCAGTTTACAGGCCATGCCCAAGCCAGCGGTAGAGGCTAATGTGGGCATACAGACCGCTGTTATGGCTGATCTCCCGGTGCTCTCACAGATGTTGAGCCAACTGTTTGAATCCAGTCAGTATTTGGATGATGTGGCACTACATCATCTGATTGATGCCCTGTGCAAACTCTCACAGGAGGCCATGGAGTTGGCCTATGCCAATCGTGAGCCCTCACTGTTTGCAGTGGCCAAGCTGCTGGAGACGGGTTTGGTGAATATGTCCCGCATCGAGGTGCTGTGGCGTCCATTGACCAATCATCTGCTGGAGGTGTGTCAGCATCGACACATACGCATGCGGGAATGGGGTGTGGAGGCCATAACCTATTTGGTTAAGTCAGCGCTGCAATTTAAGCACAAACAGCCGCTCAAGGAGAATATGGTAAGGAAGGCAGGCGTCCTCTACTCACTTACCTTTAACTCAACTCTTCCCTCTACAGGAACTACAAACCATGCTGTTAAGTCCACTCTCCGAGCTGTCTACAGTTCCACATGCAGATGTTAGACAACGTCAATTGGATTGTGTCTTGCAAATTCTGAACACAGCCGGCGAGATACTCTCCTTTGGCTGGCCAGCCATTATAGAGATCATAGGCGCTGTTAATGAACATCATGGTGAACCTCTAATACGCACCGCATTCCAATGCCTTCAACTGGTCATCACTGACTTTCTCACCGTCATGCCCTGGCGTTGTCTACCTCTGTGCATCAATACGGCAGCCAAATTTGGCTCCCAGACGCAAGAGCTAAACATTTCGCTTACAGCCATCGGGCTAATGGTATGTACTCCAGTCAACTCCTTTTCTGACATCCTAACTAATCCTCTGTTTGATTTCAGTGGAACATTTCGGATTTCTTCAATCAAAACCAGGACAAACTTATGTCCACTCAACTGCAACAGCAAGAGGTGGCCATTTTGCCCGACTTTCCCGGCACTCTCAAAATGCCACAATTCGACAAACTCTGGATGTGCCTGTATGCCAAGTTGGGTGAACTGTGCGTGGATCTGCGACCCGCTGTGCGCAAGTCGGCTGGCCAAACTCTCTTCTCCACCATTTCGGCACACGGCAGTCTGCTAAATCCACCCACCTGGCAGGCTTTGGTGTGGCAAGTCTTATTTCCCCTGCTGGACAATGTACGTGCCCTCAGCAGTTCGGCCAGCAATGAGAAAGTGGATGCCAGTGGCAATATTTTAATACATCATTCAAGGAATACGGCACAAAAACAATGGGCAGAGACGCAGGTGCTCACCCTGTCGGGTGTGTGTCGTGTGTTTAATACCAAACGAGAGCTGCTACAAATGTTGGGTGATTTTGAACGTGCCTGGTCATTGATTTTGGAGTTTATACAGAATGCAGCGCTTAGCAAGAACGGAGAGGTGTCTCTGGCTGCACTCAAATCGTTGCAGGAGATCATGTACCATAATACCAATACGAATGAGCGTAACGAGCGTGCACTTAAAGATCCGCAGTCGGTGCAGGAGCAAGATGAAGAAATTTGGACCGTAAGTGAATCGTTTTTATGCAAAGGAGGAAGTAACTTCGACCTCATAAAGTTTATATATTCTTGATCAGCCTTAAGAACAGACTTGATTTAGCCATGTCCGTCTGTTTCTATGCTTATTCCGCCGTCAGTTTTGAAGCTATCTTCACCAAACTTTGCACGAAGACTTGTGGTACAAACACGCTGCACATTTGTCGGAATCGGCCGGATCGGATGACTATAGCATATAGCTGTCATGGGAAAGATTGTTCGAAAACTAGTTTTAGTAGAGAATCCTGATTCCAAACTCAGTATTTATTAGTTCATTTAGCTTTTTCATGATTTCACAAAGATTAGTCGAAATCGGACCAGTAAATAGTATAGCTGCCATAGGAAAGATCGGTCGAAAAACTAGTTTTAGTAAGAAAAACTTGTTTGTTTGCTAGGGAAACGATTCAAAACTTAGTATTTATTACTTTATTATGCATTTTTATGATTTCATAAAGTTTGGTCAAAATCGGATGACTATAGCATATAGCTGCCATAGGAAAGATCGGTCGAAAAACTAGTTTTTGTGAGAAAACACTTTCTTTTTTGCTGATTTGAACTCTGAAATTCTTTAAACAGATTGCCTGGAACATTTGGCTGACCATAGGCATGGAGAGCACAAAAATGTCCACGGCCAAGACGCAGCCCAGCAGCGAAAGCCCCGAGGACTTTTACATACCCAGTCAGGCTTTCCTCACGGCCCTAATACAAATCTTTCCCGCCATCTTTCATCATATACAAGTCAGGTAAGCTAATCCCATCAGTTAGGTACCCCCACATACTGATGCGTTTTCCTTTCTCCCTCTCAGATTCAGCTCCGCAGACTTTGACAAATTCTGCACCGTGCTGACCAATGCCGTCTGTATACCCGTACAAAGCGATGCAGTTCCTTATATTATGTCCACAATATCCGATACACCGCTAACACCCCTGCATGATGGCATATTGGACTGCGTGGAGCTGATTCAAAAGGAGGCCACCAAACCGGACTCCCACATCAGCCAGCTCATACCCGCCATCTTTCGCCAATTGTTGATTTTCAGCAAGTTTTCCTGTGCTCCGCCCACCTTCCAACAGAATGTGGATCATCACAAGTATGCCAAGTCCACGGGACACTATGCCAATAATGCTTCCGTGGAGGTGGTCAGCATGAATTATATACCATTTGGTGAGAAGGCCATCAGTATTTGTGTGAAACTGTATCAGAGCACCGCCACGGAAGAGTCGGTGGTGCAGGAACAGATACTGCATGACATTGTCAAGGCCTTGCGCACACCCTTGGCCATGAAATACAAATGCCTGTCCTCGAGCACTTGGAAATTGGCCATTTCCAGTTTGATAAGTGTACTCCACACCGGCCTTAAGGTGGCTCGCGCCAAGCCGCAACATTTTGCCAGCCTCTGGGACGATCTGGCCGATACACTGGACAAGTTTCTGTTCCCGGCCAGTGTGTGCACCGTGGAGGATCGTGGTCTCGAGGAGATTGTGTTGGATGAGACCGTGGACTGTCAGGTGATTGAGCTGCTGCGCGATGAGGTGTTGCCGCATGCCCACGAGATGTCGCATCAGTTTATCATGCAGATTGTGGTGCTGCTCAACAAAGGCTCCATACACTCGGCCTCCGATACGAATATTTGCTATGAATCTGATTGGAAACTGCGTGAAATATTTGCCAAGACCTGTTTCGAGACCTTGCTGCAGTTCTCACTGCTCGAGGATCAGGCCAATACGAATAACAATCGTTTGAATGCCAACCTGTTGCCAGCCGCAGCAGCAGTTGCGGCAGGAGCCAATGCTGGAGCGGGTAGCAAGGACTTTGCTGGACGTTTGGCTGTGACTGCGTTGCTGCATCGCTTTCAGGAAGTGCTCAAGCGTTTCAATGATGACGAACGTCAAAGTGGCAAGTGTCCACTGCCTAGGTGAGCAATGTTTTTGAGTTTTGGTTGACAAGTTACTGATTAACGTTGGTTTCTGTTGACAGATTTCGCTTATCGGAGATATCTTTTGTGCTTAAGGCCATTGCCACGCTGGTGATATCCATGAAGAAGGCACCTGCCTCAAAAGGTAAGTCGTTTTATCTACTTAGTTGTAATGCGGAGGCGCTTCTGTAAGCCCTTCCGTCTGCTAACCGTCAGTTGAGGGAATGTTGTAAAGTTAGGTTATATGTATGCCTGCTAAACAGTTGCTTGACAGCATTAACTTAGGTCCTTAGTTTGGAAACCTCCAAGAGGTTGAGTAGAAGAGTTTGACTAAGCACCCTAAGGCAATGCCAGAGAAAGTGTAGTTACTTTTGCTGCTATTCCTCGCACCTGTCACTTCTTCTGAAATCATAGTGGGAGTTCCTGTTGGTACCAGAAGCAATATGCGCTAACTTTTGTGACCAAAAAAGGGACATGTATGTCCACCCATTCATTGAAAAGCACCAGGAAAACTAGTAGACTGGACGACACCTTGGAATACACCTGCAAGGAGAGGTATTTACGCACAAGCCTGGGTACAAGTAGCTAGGACAAACGAATGGAAGCGAAGATTCTATAGTATTTCGACTAAGTCAAGGCTACACAGATAGCTAAACTTTGTCCTGCAAGGATTCCACGCTAAGGAGTAGTAGTTGAAAATGCTGGTATGCTAGGCTTCTGAAGGAGCTGGCAACTTCTTACTAACAACGAAATTTCGTTGAGAAACCCAACCCTCATCTGAAGATACGGCATCCAGGTTTATGGAATTGCAGCAGAAACACATCCAAACAAGATATGAGTTTTCTGTTGAGCGGGAATGCCTAGACCCAATCATTTCCAACAAAAAGTCGACCCGCACATAGTCTTGCAACGAAGGCTGGTCAGAAATAGTTTGATAAATGGGATGACTGCCTGGGCGACACTCCAAAGAATCTAGCTTGATCCCTTCTACACTTTTATCGAAATCTACTAGCACTAACCTCTTGGAATTCACATCTTTAGTGATTAAAGCGTTCTTATAAAGCGCTTTTGATGCAGTCAATCACTGCTTAATCGGTTTTCCCCTCAGTTTTATTTCACAATTCATGTTCTAAGTGCATCCAGGGTAACTCTGGAGTAACCCAAGTTAGTCACTTGGCATCATTGTTACTTACTCTCTTCAAGAACGATGCTTTCAGTTGCTTATGTATTTCGATGATGTGATACTGGGTGTAATATGTCAAGATTTGGTTTCTCACTATAATTTTCCAGCAGACTTGCATTCATTTCAGTCTTGGTGTGCAAATAATCTGCTTGATGATGTGGAGGAATCTCAAAAACAAATGGATTTTGTTTAAAAACTCTCTAAAACTGCCTTTACCCAGCTCTCGACACATGAGACGACATTACAGTCTAGTAGGCTAACATGTTACATGAAACGCCAGCCTACTAGATTATCATGTCTCATGTGTTGAACAGTGTAAAGGCAGCCTTACACAATCGATTACCTTCAACAGCTATTGGCACCAGCTCTAAGGTAACTAGCCTTGAGGTAGCTGTTAAACTGTAGATCCTTTTCTCTTGTGTGTCAAGACTTGTGTGCTGGGATTTTAGTGGACTATGTACTATACATTATATTATAGAAAGCTCAACCAACATTCCGGTTCTGAGTTATACACTGGTAAAACGATTCGCCCTGAAAACTAGAAATTCTCCTATGAAATCCGTCTTAAGGCGACTCACCCTAAAATTAAGAAAACTTTTTCTCATTTATGGAACATTTTTCTGAAACTTTGAAAGTTTTCCATAAATGAGAAAATATTTTTCTTAATTTTAGGGTGAATCGGCTTAGGAGCGATATGCTACGACGGGGCTTTACACGGTGTAGCAAACCTTATGAAGTTTTTCAAAAGGATTTTGCTCGTAGGAAAGAGGTTTAGTAGTGTCCCTTGCCTCTTTCCACCGCTTTTCTGCAAACGAAAGATGCTTCACCGTGTAAATCCAGTCAAAGTCTAGCGAGACGTGTCAGTAATGCCTGTTTATGTTGCACTGAAGTACTTTCCAATGTACTCCGGCCATGAGCTCAAGTTCAAATCTTCTAAAGTGAAACAGGGAGGAATACTGCACTTGAAGGCTGAGACGGGCTTTACACTGTGGAGCAAACTTCAAGAAGTTCCTTTAAAAAGCTCATGCTTGTAGGAGGGAGGTGTAGTGGTGTCGCTTTATAGCCTTTATTGTTGTATCATGCCTCTTTCCTTCAAACGAAAGGCTTTTCAAGAACTTCATGAAGTTGGCTCCACCGTGTAAATCCAGTCTGAGTCTTTTCAATGTTCTAGTATCAGTTGGTAACTTGTGAGAAAGTGGCACATGGCGCAATGATCGTGTTTGTTTAGATGAGTTCGTGACACGCAGATTGCTATTTGGATATATCTGGGCACTCGAAACGTTGGCTGGCTTTATGAAGCTGCCTTCGATAGCTGTGGGAGACTGAGGGGACATGTTGTTGTGGTTGTTGTGAGGAGAGAAAAGCTAACAGAAGTGAGTTAATATGGTAATAGAGGGTGCTAGATTAGCAGTTTAAGTGGCTGTGGTCAGGCTAGGATTCCCCAGGTCCCTACCTAATTCGATTTTTCGCTAGAAATAGAAATAGTTAGATTCTCTCAACCCTTCCGTGAACTGATGGCCCTTGTGTGTTTGCTTCACTCCACCCTGCTCATGTGTCTCAACTCTCTTTCCTCTCTCCCCCGCCCTCGCTTCACAGTAAATAAGCCCGCCTGGGATCAATTGATTGGCCTGTATCCGTATTTGGTGGACTGCACTACAACTACCTCGCCGGAGGTGTCTCGTTCCTTGCGTGAGGCTCTGCTGCAATACACTGATCTGTTGCAAGCTCCCCGTCTCTGTGGCAACGACACGGCAATACAATCGAATGGACAAGAGTGAAAAGCTGAGCCTGGCATGTGGATGTGGCCTGTTTTTTGATTATTTCATAGCGTTGTTTGAATATAGCTTAACCTCTATATACATATTTATTTTGTGCATAACTATTATAACCGTTCCCCGCACAGGCGTCCAGGTCTGTGTGTATATACATATATATATATTTGTAAACCTATTCGTAGTTGAGTTATAAACCATAAACCCCTTATATACAAATCCTATATACATATATATAGATATATACAGCTAGCTTGGCAAAGGGCAACCTAAAAACAGATTCCTTTAGTACCTTCTTGAGACGCAAAGACAAAGAACTATACTTAAACACACACACACACACACACACACACTCTAAATACATATTCTATTTGTGTAGCGCATTTTAAATTACCGCAAATCTGGACAGGAGACAGGTATGTTGTCCCATCTAGACTTGCGTGTTATCTGAATCAAATATTACCTAACCATGATGCAACCAACTTTGTAGTGACGTTTTTAAATAAAGCAAACGAAAATTATTATATTATTATGACGTCTGCCTGACAGGCAGGGCTCAACTGATTGCCAGGGCACACAACTTGACTTTATCACGTATACGCAGTGGGTGGGTAATTTTCTGTTTCCTCTTTTCTGTTGTTTGAGTAAACTTGAAATTCTTTAGACAAGTCTGTTTGTCTACGAAACCGGAATCAAGTGTGCCTCTAGCTCAGCTGTTACTTTTGAACAGATTACACACAAAAAAATGCCACCGAAATCACACAGCAGCTCACAGGTTTCCCCTGAAACGAGCCACAGGCGTACACAACACCAAAACCAGAATGGTTTACTCATTATGCAGGCACTGCAGGATCTCAATAGGCCGGTCACCCTAACGGAACTGGTGCGTCACTTGGCCAAACGCACAACTGTGAGTACCACCACACCAAGTTGGAGTTTCTCTTAATGGTTTCACCTTTTACTTTTCCAAGCATTCCAAGTCAAACATCATGCCCACCGTATGCATTACACTGCAGGAGGGCATCAACTTTGGATTTATACAGATGATGGACGGCCGCTATTGCCTGCTACGCACCTGTGTCCGTTCCCGCGGTCCTTAGCTTTGGCAGGGCCAGCGGGACCACCTAATGTATGCTAAATTTTGTAGTTTGTAATACATGGATTATTAGAGGATTGATACAAAATATTTGTCTGAAATATATGGAATATGGTTTGGAACAACAAACTGGAGCTTTGCTTTAATTATTTTTAACTGCTAAATATATTTAGAAAGCATTTACACTCGGAATAAAGGCTGCCCGGATAGAAAATTGGTCTGCATAAAAGCGGCTATGAATAATGTTAAATCTTTAGGATGTTGCGTTCACTGGAAATCACCCAAAACGTTGTATGTCGTCATGTATAGTCATTTAAGGATACCGTCCGTGCGAACGCCACAAGCCGTAAAACCTCGAATTCGTCGAAATCCACTGCGCAAGCAGAAAATTATGTCTCGCGAGAGGAAAATCAGCAAAGACAACATGTCGCGCATCATAAAACATGTCATGGGACTCAGTGTATACAAGAAAAACACCTCTCCACTTGCTTACAACAGCATTAAAGGAAAAAAGCTAGACAAAATCGAATGCGTTGCGTCCCCAGTGCCTGAAGTGCTTGCCCACAATTTTCACCATAGAGGAATCATTCACCAATGAAAGCGATAGAGTGTATGCTGTGTCATATTATGAAGTTATAATAATACATTTTTATACAAAGGGTATTATAATTTTTCCCAGAAGTTTGCTACGCATAGAAATATTCATTTCCGACCCTATAAACTATATATATTCTTGATTAGGCTGACGAGCTGAGTCGATTGGGCTTTGTCCGTCCGTCTATCTGTCTGTTTTTACGCAAACTAGTCTGTCAGTTTTAAAGCTATCGAGCTGAAATTTTGCACAGAGTCTTCTTTTTGCTGCACACTACTAATATGTCGGAACCGACCGGATTGGATGACTATATCTCATATCTTCCATAGAAACAATCGGTCGGAAAACTAGTTTTAGTGATGAAAAACTTTTTTCTTTTCAATGGAAACGTCTCCAAACTTTGTAATCGTAGGTTTTCTATGTTTTTTTATACTTCTACCAAGTTTTATTAAAATCGGACAACTATATGGTATAGCTGCCATACAAAAGATAGGTCTGAAAAACAGTCGTAGTTAGAAAAACTTTTTTGTTTTTAATGGTAGCTTGCTGCAAATTTGTATTTGTTTGTTTCACATGCTTTTACATAATTTTACAAATTTTTGGCCAAATCGGATGACTATATCATATAGCTCCCATACGAACAATCGGTCTGATAATGGGAAAAAGAGTATTTTTTTGAAAATATTTAAGCGAGCACTTGCAAGGGTATAAAAACTTCGGCACAGACAAAGTTAGCTTAGCTTTCTCGTTTATTTTGTTAAATTTTATGAAAAAAATGTGTAAATAAGTCGTTAATTAGATTAGTTTTAAGTTCATAACTTCTAGAAGCACGGTGATATAACAAATCTTTAAACGTAGTAAAATTAAGAGCTTAATAGCCTATAAGGCAGTAAATTTTGTGATTTTTTTCTTGGGGAAAAAAGGAATATTTCTCAGAAAATTCATATTTTTCATATAATATATATCTTAGAAATCATGGGAATTTTGACAAAAAAAAATGTCCGTTGAAAGGGATGCATAATTTAAATGAATCTAAACGCAGAAAAACATTTTACCACATTTTACCAGTTTCTTTTCATTAATCCGTGAAAACTCTTAGGTGAAATTACGCATACGCCATGTTGCAGTTTATGGGCGAAACGTTTAGGCGTAGTCGCTAAAAACTAAATCCAAATGCTATGCCTGTCATATTATTTATATTAAAGTTTAAGAAATTCCAGACGAATTCATGTCTGAAAGCTTGGACATTTGCAGCTAATTTGGCCACCCTCATAAGTAGGCAACACATTTTGCCAGCGCAACAAAATGCTCTCTTCTGTGTGTGTGCATGTGTGGGTGAGCATTTGGATGCGCTCTTTCAGGCCAAATTTTAATGTTAGAAAGGGCGCCCCCCTTAATAGATACCTTTTGCATTATATATAATAAACTTTATTAAGAAAACTGTAATTATGAGGCCAAACAGTTTGCCCTGAAAATAACCCATACGCCATGTAATCTAATTGGAAATTTCAATAATGAGTTCTGTGTGCTACATTTTATCAATATTATATATTTGGATGTAAGTTTTTGCTCTGCATTATGACAAAACACACATCTATATCATGATAGAAAAATAAGTCACGTTACTTTAATATTTGTCCCATAATTATATATTTATTATGCTTTATGTGACTGGTTTATGTGACCTTTCTACTGAGTAAACCTGCAGTTTTTAGCCGGCTCGAGGTCATGTCTCACACAAATAAAGGCAAGACCAGGGGGACACACACACACAAAGGCGACTGTCTGTTTCTACGCTGCCTCTCGATGTTTTTGCGCGCATTCTGCTTTGGGATTCCCAAACGGTTATGCCACCGCAGGCATGGAGAGACTTTAGAGAAACGTTCAGTTGGTAGGCATTGATCGCTGATGATACAGGGTGGTTCCTCTTGAAACAGCTGTACGATCTACCAGCCTCCTTTGTGGTGTTGTGTCTCCGTTTAATGTTTTGCGAAATCATAAACATGACCTCGAGCTGGCTAAAAACTGCAGGTTATTATGCTTTAAGATACAAATTTTCCCAAAAATTGCCCAACTTAAGTTCAAATCAGAGTATATACAGGGTTGCCCATATTCGACGGACCCATGTTTTTTTTTTAAAAAATCAAAGAAAAAAATAAAAATTTGGCGGTTGGCAATCTTAATTATTTAATTTGTTCCAAGTAGATTTGTTTACATCAATTTTTGAATATGATATCTCTCAAATGGCCGCCTCTGGCGTTGATGGCGTATTGTGCCCTTTTTGCAGCATTTTCCATCGTTTTCGCCAACATTTCGGCCGGAATAGCGGCTATTTCTTCACGAATGTTGTCCTTGAGCTCTTCTACGGTCCTTGGCTTGTTAACGTAAACCTTTGACTTCAAATATCCCCACAAGAAGAAGTCAGGCGGCGTCAAATCGGGCGAACGCGGTGGCCAGTCCAAATCACCACTTTTCGACATCAAACGGCCCGGAAACAATTTCTTCAGAAAATCGATTGTTATGCGACTTGTGTGCGGTGGAGCGCCGTCTTGTTGAAACCAGAACTGCCTCATACGCTTTCGACGAATAGTTGGCATCACAAAATTGGTCATCATGTCGCGATAACGCTCCTGGTTGATGGTAACAGCATGGCTATTTTCATTTTGGAAGAAAAACGGCCCAATGACCGTTTTCGCAATAACGCCGCACCAAACTGTGACTTTTTCGTCATGAAGAGGCACTTCTTGAATCTCCTGAGGATTTTCAGTGGCGTAAATACGGCAATTTTGCTTATTTACGGTCCCATTCAATGTGAAATTTAATTTTTTAAAAGCACGTTGAGTTTTCTCAATTGACTTGTTCTGTTGAATGTAAATTTCAACTATTTCAGAGCGCTCGCGTGGCGTGTATTGTTCCATGGTAAAAATCTGCTTGGACTGACGCTTCAAACGCGGTATGTCATTAAGCGATCTGACATCTCTGTCAAAAGTTATGGCGTTGCCAGATGGGTCCGTCGAATATGGACAACCCTGTATATATTCAATGCATTTGACACACTTAGCTTTAAAAAAAAAACTATTTCCCCTACTGTTAAACAACAGAAATCGAACACACATTTTATTTGTATGGCTTCTGTTGGGGGGAAGAATCGCATTATTATTTCTAAGAAGAATCGCATTCTTATTTCCAAGAAGAAACGATTTCTTAACTCTAGGAAGAATCGCATTCTTATCTCTGGAAAAAGTCGCATTCTTATCTCCAGGAAGAAACGCTTTCAGAACTCTAGGAAGAGTCTCAATCTTATCTCCAGGAAGAATCGCATTCTTAACTCAAGGAAGAAACGCATTCTTATCTCTAAGAAGAATCGCATTCTTATCCCTCAGAAGAGACTTTTTCTTATCCCCAGGCTGAATCGCTTTCCTATAGCTCAAAAGAGACTTTCTCCTATCTCCCAGAAGTGTCGCTTTCTCATCGCCCGGAAGTTATCGCATAGTGTCACATTTCTTCCCGTGGGGAGATGAGAATGCGATAATAATGCGATATCGCTAGAGTAAAGCGATACCTACTAGGCGAATCGCATTCTAATCTTCCACGATAAAAAATGTTTGCAGGGTTGCTTTGCCTCAATTGTTTTAAATAAGGTATACATAAACCAAACCATTTGAATGAGTCATCAATGCACAACATTCATTCATTATGCATCAACCACCACTTTAGTATTTGTCCCGTAATTATTTTAGTTATTATGTTTTCAGATAAAATCAATGCCAACTACAAAACTATATAAAGTTGCCAGGCAACACTGCGTATGAGTACACTCAAAAAAAAAAACAGTCAAAATCGCCCTAAAATTTAGAAATTCGCCTTAAAAAAGGAGTCAAAGGCGATTCGCCATATATCTTAGAAAAATTATTTCTAAAAATAAGACAAAGACTTTCTGAAATTAAGAAAATATTTACTATAAGCTAGAAAATATTTTCTTAATTGTAGAAAAGCATTTTCTAGATTTTAGAAAAACCTTTCTTGATCTTAGAAAAAAAACTTTTTCAAGTATTATTGACAGAAAAGGGAGTGGGGGGAGGGAGACTGGACACAGAACAGGAAGAAGACTACTACACTAAGAAGCGTTTATCCCCTTATATATTATTTTTATAGGATATTTTCTTTCTGTCGGTTCACTAAGGTTTCTTTCTGAAAATCACATTGTAATTAGTAATCAATATTTTTTAATTTCTAACTTTACCTTGCCTGGGACTTGAACTTGGACTTGGCATCTTATCGCACTCGACTACCAAGCACTCGCGTGAGTCACAGTAAAGAACGCAGTCAAATGCTAAGCACTCAGCTGCCTCTTTTATCTTCCGAAAGCAGAGAATTCGAACTTGAGAATTACATGCGGTGTCTTTTTCTATTTTTCTAAATTTTAGGGCGGGTTTCTAGATTATTTTTCTATATTTTAGGGCGATTTTCTCAGCATGCCGAATATTAGTTGCCCATTTTATATTCCGAATGCACGGAATTCGTACTTGAGAATTACAAGGGGTGTCTTTTTAATATTTTTATATTTTTTGGGGCGATTTTCTAGACTTTTTATATATTTTAGGGCGAAATTCTAAATGGCTTGTCTAAATTTAAGAAATGTGCTTTCTTTAATTTATGGCGATTCGCCCTGTTTTAAGACACAGTGCAATGTATTTTTTTCTAAATTCAAGGGTGAATTCGCCCTTAATTTTAGAAAGTATTGAGCAAAAAATTCTAGAAAAATGACCCTAAATTTAAGAAATTATTTTCTAAAAAATCTTTTTTAGGGTTGTTTTTTCTAAATTTAAGAAAAAATTGTCTGAAAACAAGAAAGGAAAATTATTTTAGGGCGAATTTCTAAAAATAAGAAATTAAATTTTTTGAGTGTAGTATCAACAACTATTTTAAACATACAAATTTCCCCAAAAATTGCCCAACTAAAGTTCAAAACAGAGTATTCTTTTGAAAGTACGAAAACATTTTGTTTGAAATCAATGCCAACTACAAAATTGTTTGTAACACTGCGTATGTGTAATATGACCCCGTTGCGTCCAGTAAAACAGAAATTTCCCTTAAAAAACAAGAAAGAAAGTCGGTCAAGCCCGACTATAACATACTCTGTACCACGAAAATTTGTCTTTTGATCATAACTCGAAAACCGTTCATCCGATCTTCTTCATTCCTTTGGCGGATCGATAAGTTATCCTAATAACTAAATATGTCCAGAAGGAACAAGCCATCTATCTTCAAAACTGTGAGAGATATGCCGTTTTTTCTAAATTGCGGGGGCGGGAAGGGGCGTGGCCAAAATTGAAAATAAACTTGATCTGCCTGCAGACATAAGAATCATATGTCCCATACATGTCAAACCTCTATCTCTTACCATCTCTGAGATCTGTGCGTTCATACGGACAGACAGACAGACGGACAGACGGACATGGCTATATCGACTCGGCTGTTGATGCTGATCAAGAATATATATACTTTATGGGGTCGGAGATGCTTCCTTCTGGATGTTACATACTTTTGCACAAACTTATAATACTCTATGTACCTACGGTACAGAGTATAAAAAGGCAATCAAGTGCGCTCTAGTGTCCATGTACTTACCTCTCACACTCAACTGCGATCGAAAGTTAAACATTTTAATCTAAATAAAATTTTTATTTTAATTTGTTGTTTGTTTTTTTGTTGTTGTTGTTGTTTTTGTTTTCATTTTAATCGGTATAATAAGTATAATAACATTTCTTGTTGTTTTGTTCTTGTTTTTTTTTTATGTTTTTTATGTTTTTTGTTTTTCATTTATATTTATTTATTATTATTACTTGTTAATGTATAATATTTGGTTTTTTTTTTGTTTTTGTTTTGTTTTAGTTGGTTTTTAATATTAGAATTAGGCAATCGAGTTTAATACTACCTTCGTTTTTTTTAAATATTATGCAACGAATTTTGGTTTTTTGGTTGTGAATTTTGTTTTTTTTTTAAATATTTTTAATAATAAACTCATTTCCGTTCTGGCCAGGCAACATGCAGCAGTTGTTTTTGTTGTTGTTTGCATTTGTTTTTGTTGTTAAACATTAGTGTTAGTTGCGTTGCCTTTTCAACTGTGTGTGTGTTTGTGTTTGTGTGTGTGTGTGTGTGTGTGTGTGTGGGAGGAGGGGTGATGGAAGGAGTGGATGATGAGAGGGTGGGGGGAGGGGCGGGGGCGCTTAATGTACAGTTTTGTTGTTGTTGCCTGGTAAAAATGTACAATTTTTAAGCGCTGGCTTTTGTTTAAAATCTAAATTAGCTGAAAGTTCTTTTTGTTTTTTGTTTTGTTTTGTTTTGTTTTACTTCAACTGGCCTCTCTCTATATAAATCACCATTTTGGTTTTTGGTTGTTTTTGTTGTTTTGGTTTTTGTTTTGTTTTGTTTTGCTAGTTATTTGTTTTAGCGCTTTAATTAACTTTTGTGTGTACTTATGATGTTTAACTTGGGCTTAAGTATAATACAATTCTTGTTTGTTTGTTTGTTTGTTTTGTGGGGTGTGTGGATTGCATTTGCTTCTTCTTGTTGTTGTTGTTGTTGTTCTTTGATTCGGCTGAGTTTCGTGTGTGTGTGTGAGTGAGTGAGTGTGTTGCTGTGTGTGTTGCTGTGTGTGTTTAACAATTAGTTAGTTACTAGTGTAGCATCATGAGATGATGACATTTGCAGCTAAAAAACACTAGAATTATGCATGTCTTTGTATTTTAAATGTATTAAGTAGTTCTTTTTTTTTGTTGTTTTGCTTTGTATTTTTGTTTTATTTTGTTAAACAAAAGTAACGCCAAGTTGTTCATTCTTTCATTTTTGGTTTTTAAGTTGTTCGCTTTCTTTATTTTAAGTGCTAAAAACAAGTGTATGTTTATGTTATTTATGTATGTATGTATTTTTAAGTTTATCATATATGTATGTATGTTTGTATGTATGTTTTGTGGATGTCTAAGAAGAGAAGAGTGGTATTATTTGGTTTCGTAAAGAGCGCAGTTTTCATTTGTTTTTTTTTTGGTTTTTGCTTTGAATGAAGGAAATTCGTAAAGTTCGTTTCGAAATTAAATTAAACCTTTTCTCTTTACACTTAATTACATATCTAAGTTCTTGTTGTTGGTTTTTTTTTTGTTGCCATACAAAATGTTATATATATTTATATGTAATTCTGTTTTTTAGTTTAATGAACACTTTGTTGGGTTCAATTCAATATTAGTTTTAAAAAGTTGTCATAGTATTAGTTTAGTTTTAGTGTTGTTGTTGCTGTTGTTGTTTTTGTTAAAATAAGAATATATATATGTATATATATAGTATATAGGTTAAGAAGCGCTGTGCCCTGTTGACTTGTGATTGTTTTTTTTTATTTTGTTAAATTGCTAGAAAAACATAACCCATAATTATTTTCATTAATTTAGCAGTTAAACTGTGTTTTGTTTTCTTTCTTTTTGTTAGTTTTAATCTTGGTTAAGTTTGAAGACGCCTGGATTTTTGGTGGACAAACAGTCAGAAATATTGTTTTGAGGGGGGGGAGGTGGTGTGGGTGTGGGTGTGGGTGTGTTTTTGGTGCTTGTCTAAACGGTTTATTTCTGACTGGTCTGATCGTGTTTTGTTTAATATTTAAGCTATTTCTTTTTATTATACTGAAGAGCATTTAGCATGATATTGTGATTACAGTCACACTTACATAATGGTTGGCAATAGCAGAAGTTGAAAACTTTCATTCTCTCCAACGGTAGAGCAGTGCAGTGAGAGCGCATACAAGCACACAACTTGAACCATAAGAGAGAGCGAAACTTGGAGAGAGCGCGCGAACCAAAGTTGCCAATTTAGCTATTTTCTGCAACAGATCTAGCTATTCAGTTTAGCCGGAACTTGCAATTCCCGCTATTTAAAACAAGTCAGGGCGCTGCACTCGAGTGCCCCGACTACAAAATACCCTGTTCATTTCTTTTCATGTATTTGTTTTTGAATTTGAATGTAACCGGTTTTTGTAAGAGCTATTAAAAGGTCATCCTGAAAGTAGGCCACACTATTTTGTAATTTTTTAGCGGTTTTGGGCCTAACTAACGTCAAGCTCAATTGTTTTGTTTATAACTCTGGTGTTTTTTTGCCCGATCTCATTGTACTTTTCAGAATAGATAGATACTGGGCCTTGCTTGATGTATACTAAACCCAGAGGCTCTATCTTGAAAATTGTGGATCTGACCGTTTTTTTTTTGAAAGGGAATTTTCCAAATCTGAAACAAACTTGATCGGCGTACAGAATTCATCCACCTAGTATCACAAAAATCCACATCTGACGTCACTTAGACTCGCCCGTGGCTGGCATAAAGGACCCCAGCAAACATTTTATCAAACTTTTGATCACAGTCGAGTCTTTTTCGAGTCCTCGACTTGATTAAAATAGTCATAAATGCGCCCTTTTTCTAATCAGATATTATACTTTTGTCGGTAGAAAATGGTACCCTAGCCGCGACTCATCTTGATTAGCCGATTTTAGCCCGTTTTTCTGAACAGTTTTGACTCATTTTGGAGTAATTTTGGAATCTTTTTCAGGAGTATTTCAATAAATCACACTTTGAGCATAAGTACGACTCTTTTTCGAGTCTTCTTTTAATCGCCCATGATACTTATCCCCTTTTAATCATCAAAAGAGCTCGAAAAAGACTCATCAAGCTGATTTTTGTTAAAATGATCTTCCAAATGTCTATGACTCAGTGTGTTTGCAATCATTTCGTGTATGTAAAAATGTTATGTTCAAAGGGTTGCGGTAAGCAGAGTGAGCAGAGAGTGACTGTGCCAGAGAGAATGAGAGAGCGCACGTAGTTTTACATAAATACAAACACGGACGCATACATACTAAACCAGCAATGTTCCAGAAGAGAGGCTCTCTGACGCTCTCTGTCTCTCTCCGACACTCACTGAAGCATTACTTCAGCAAGCATTCGGCGTGAATTACCGAAAGTGTTTGGCCACTGGCTGAACATCGCTGTACTAAAGAGATCTTTTCAGCGAGCGGTCTTTGGGAAAAATAAGACCAAGAGCGAAAAATCAAGAACAACTGTGTTTCTCTCCTCTCACAACCAAACAAATGCAAAGAGCTTATGTAAACGTGGTTACCGTTTCCATTTCAATGGGCCGCGCGGTTATTTTCTGTTGCGACCCCTGGTTCTTAGTCTTCGCTTAATAGTCGTACATTTTTGATCCGAAACATTGTACCGTTGGTTGGACTCTACAAGTCAAAGTGTTATCAGCGACTTCTCATTTTTTATAGATCTACATTTTGATAGATGGGCGAACTTAAACGTGTTCAACACCGAATGAACTATCTTTTTATTCGAGGTGCACAGTTTGTGACAGTTTGTTGTTCTATTGATTGATGAACTACTGCTTTTGCGCGAACTGTAGTATCTTTTGCATACCTTGAACACATGCCAATAATTGTATGTGTGACTGTAAGGACTTTGTATACTTTGAAATAAGACTCAGATAAAAAAAGTTGTGAAAATGAAATAATTAAAATTAAATAGATGCACTCAATACACCCACTATTTATGTTGAAGGAAAAGTCTGAGTTATATTTCAAAGATTCGTTTGGTTATATCATGCTTTCTATGTAGTATTTTAGTATGTCGCACGTTTTGCTTTCTAGGGAAACTCAAAGTTATTTCTACTGAAACCCTAAGGCATTTTTCTATGTACTTATTATATATGTATGTATGTATGTACTATATATATATATATTTATGTATTTGCATGTATAAAAAGCCAAGAAACATAAAGCTTATTGGGACTACTGTGGTTTTTGGAAGGGTTCTGGGGGGGTTGGCAACTTATGCCATAAGGCAGGGATTGGTTTTGGGGGGTTTCTTATAGAGTAGGGTCGAAGAATTGATCTAGTCTTGATGTGAATGGGGGAAACTAACACATTTTTGCGTGTACAAAACGTGCGACTTGGTTTCAGCATTTTATTTGATCAAGTTTATTGCATATTCATTTATTTTCTTTTGAATTGAAATGAAATGAATGGTAGACAATTCCATGCGAGGGCTGTCATTTAGGTATATAACTATTTTTGGGTAATAAGCTTGAGTTGACACATTGAAGTCTGCTGATGATAGAAAGCTCGGAGAAGTTCTTGAAATAGGTAATACAGTTGACCTGTTAACTAAAAAATAGAATCTAAGCATGGCTTTGAAGTTTAATGGATTTACTGTGTCAGTATCAAACATTCATTCAACCCAAAAGTACTTATACACTGAGAAAAAATAAGCTAGAATCAATTATTTCAATGCCAAAAGCATTCTCCTTTTTCAATTGAAACTTTTATATAAAATTATAATCGAATTAATACTCAAACATCAATTTTACTTGAATACTGGTTTAAATTTGAGACAGAAATACTTTCTTTTCATTTGGGTGTAGCCCTCATATCACTAAAATTGGTTGTAATGTAACTGTGGGTAAGTGTGTGTTAGGGCAGCTCAAAAAAATACCACCAAGCCTATGGCCAAAACTTAAACTTGCTTAAGAAACCTTACTCTAAAGAGAAAAAATAGTGAATTTCATTCTTAGAACAAGAATGTTTAATGTAAGAAGTTCGATAAGAATGAAAACTCTTGATTCAAGAGCGAAAATCTAGAACCCAGTATGAATTTTTGTGATCCAAAGGCTTTAGTACTAGAATCAAGTATAAAACACATTGACAACTCTTGATTCAAGATCGAAATTCTTGATCCAAGTAAGAATTTTTGTGATAAAAAGGCTTTTATACTAGAAACAAGTACAAAATATTCTCAAATCAAGTGCGAAACGTACTCAAATCGAAGATTGCTTATGCTAGAATCAGTTTCATTGTCAAAAAAACATTGAGCTCATCATCGGGTTCAAGAGTAACATAGTTCACTTTTAAATCAAGAGCTTCACAGATTCAAATGTAAAGATCAAATGTTATCAAACAACAATTGAAAATCTGTTGTTTTTGTACGATTTTAAAATATATTTCAAAGCAGCATTAGTCATTGCCTGTCAACTGTCAGTCCCACAGCCGTCTTTATATACCAGCAATGCCTTAACTGCTTGGGAATTCCAAAGCAACATAATTGCAAAAATCGATGGCGCTCTGCGTTCAAAAGTTTCCCCACACACCCCTCTCCCATAAAACAGTGAGAGCGAGTTCAAAGCTTTTATTTTCTCAAATGTGCCCCTCGCCTAAAAGCAGCCAACTGAAAACGAATTAAGCTCGATTTTAGGATCCAAATTTGTAAAAATTCAAGAACGAATAGAACTCTTCAAAGTAATATGATCTGCTTTTAGATTTACTAAACTAGAAACTTATCAAAGGGCGTCTTCGAAAAGAAGTTAACTTTCAGAATATTATCCGAATGGTTGATATATAATTTTGACACAGCTGTTAATCGAGTTCACCACTACCACTACAATTCTTTGGGTAATTAGATATTGAAGTACCATTACCATTCAATAATTGTACCTAAAAATATAACTTTTGGCAATTCAATATCCACATAGAATTTTCTGTTTCAATTTTCCCTTATTTGAAAATATTTTGAGTGAAAGTTTTGAACACAAAAATAATGGTAAAGGTGATGAAAATTCAGTTTTTAATTACCCAAAAGAATGGTCACACTAATTTCGCTTTCTTGGTCATTTGATCTTAGTACCGTGCCTAGTTTAAGTTTTCGCTTTACTCAAGGTGGTCTAAAAAATTTGAAGCTACCCTCGGTTGTGTATAGTATTGATTTTTTGAGTTTCAACTAAAGCAAAAAACGCATTTTTGAAGCATTTTTATGGGTGACCCCCTAAAAAATACTTTTTGTTCTCCGAATTTGTAACATTTTTGGCTTACGGGCTAATTAAAATTACATTATTTCTGTAAACATATATATATACGCAGGTATATATATATAATATATAAGTTGTTACTTAATTACAATTTCGGATTTGCTGATGAGAGTTGAAGGAGAAGTGTGTGTGTGTGTGTGTGTGTGTGTGGCAAGTGGTCACTTAGACCCAAAATGTAAAATAATCGAAATTAACTCTGGACTGAGGATTAGTAGGATACACGATTTGTTTGTATGTCAGGCTTAGTTGTTGTTTGATTTCTGTACAAAAAATAAGAGAAACATACAAATACTGCGTATGTAGTTTGTTCTTGTTGTTGTTGTTGTATATTGTAAGTACTGTAAGTATGTAAGTAGGTGTATATTATTATGCATTAGTAGTAGAGTGTTTCACTTGTTTTAGTAAGTAATATGTATGTTTAATAGTTCATGTTGTTGTTGTTGTTGTTGTTGTTGTTGTTGTTGTGGGTAACATTACGTCATACAATATAGCAGTAAATAGGTATCGTAGCTGTTGTTGTTGGTATGTTTAAGCATTGTGTGGGTTTTAATTTTCAGTTCAAGAGGTTTTTCTTCATGTTCATATACAAAATGTTTGTAGTACGTATGTATATGTTTATGTATTTGTATGTGTGTGTGTGTATGAGTAACTCAATTATAACGAAATTATACTCCACAATCCATTCGTTCATTCAAACAATAACCCGCAGTTAAATTTCATCATTAAGTTACGTTCCCAAAAGTTCTGACTAATTTGGTCATCAATTGAATCTAGCTAGTTTAGCTCGCATTATGCTCATTAAGGCCAACTATGTCAATATGTCGAGATGACCTGCGGTCAAGTCATTTGGTTTTCTCAACCACAGTTTCACCCGAAATCGAGAAATTCCACTCGCTGCAGCGGTTCTCTGTGAACAATGAACTGGTTGCACTTTGTATCCAAATCAATGTATTAAAGTCGTCCATTTTACAGGGGCATGGGACAATTGTCCCCGGCAGCAGCCATTTGCAACTAGTTTAATGCCAGTTATCCCCCACAGCAGCCTTTTCGAACTAGTTTACCACCAGTTGGCATACTTTGCCTGACGGAAAACGAAATTGCAACAAAAACTTCGTATGTGTCTCTCATCTCTTTCTCTCCTATGCTCTTTCGAAATTCAAGGCAACCAAAATACTTATGCGCGCTGTCCGCAGCAAGACCTACATAACAAGGTAGCCGTTCTTCCTCTCTTGCTCTCTTTGATGAATGCTTAAACGTCAGTCTGTTAAGAACTTCTGAGAGCGAGGATTCTTTTTTTTTGTATTCTGCTTCTAAGTTCATTACTCTCTCGCTCTCTTTTGTACTCATATTGGCATCTGTGATAGAGGAAGTGCGGCTTTCTTGTTGAGTACGCCTTGGTCTGAAGCTTTGATATTATTGTTGTTTCTGATTTTGGGCTATTTATTTGTGTGAGTAAAAGCGCACTCATAAGAAGCAGTTGGGCACCTCTGCTTTACACAATCACAACAAAGTACGCCGTATTGCAATTTATTTTTATTGACAGTCGCTTAATACACCATTTATCCTATTCACATGGACTTTTGCATTAACTTTGACCAAATCCTGGTGTTTTTTGTACGCTTTGTATTAATTTTCATAGCTAATTTCATCCGCACTCAGTCAACTTTAAGTTAGGCGGCCGCAGCTGCGCGCAGCACCAAAAGCTTTGGCCTCTGCCGCTAAGCAGTTACCCAACTCGCTCGAATCTAGCTATTTTGCTGCTAGTTAATTTCTAGCTGCATTACAGCTAGGCGTGAGTTGCCAGTTTCTCTGCAGGGCGATCAGAATATAACCAACCGTCAATGGCGAGCGCTTTCTCACCAAGCTTGAAGCCCGTGATAGGATAAGAAATCATTTTGGATGAATCCTTTTCAGTTTTGTCAAAATCAGGGGGTGTGCAGCATAAATTAAGCCGAGGGCCCTGCTGCTACAACAGCAACAACAACATATTTTGTCTTTTGCTTTGCTTCAGGTTCAGCTTTAATACCTTAAGAGGTTCGGTTGTAAACTGCGCTCGAGCCGAGACGAGCAACGGTAAGCGAATTGCGTTGTGTGTTGAGTGAAATATCGGTGCGGGCTGCTAGGGACAGCCGGGCTGAGTGTAAATGTTATTAAAATGCGGTTAGCCATGTTGAAAATTGAATTTATTCCAGCGATGTTCAAGAAGAGAGGCTCTCTGTCGCTCTCTCTGACATTCACTAAAGCATTGCTTCGGCAAGCATTCGGCGTGTATTGCCGAAAGCGTTCGGCCCCTGGGGGCTATGGGTGAACATCGCTAATTTAATTCTAAATCTTCAAAAAAAATAAGAAGAAGTCGAAAATATGTATGTATATCGCTCCATCTTAAAGTGTTGCACAAATAGCTCTTAGTGTCGCAGACAAACTGCAACTTATGTAGGTTAAGCCCACAGTGCGCTCTCAGCTCAGTATGTAAAAGTAACGGATACTATGAAGCAGCTCTCGCAACAAAGAGAGTGCGCAAGTGACTTGCTCAGTGTGAAACAGTTACTTTCGCTCCAAAGCGTAGTCAGAGAGCAGCACGTCTTATAATTAAGCCAAGCTGCATGACTTCGATGCATTTTTTTTTTGATTTGCTGCCTCAAAGAATTTTCCTAGCCCACTTTTTGGGGCAACTCCTATTCAAGACTCATATCGATGACCAAATCGGTGGAAATTTTGTGTACTAAATAGTTAAAGCTTACCTCTTTGTTTCACCTACCTCAAATGAATGCACTCACAACTGAAACTGAAGGCAGGTGTAAATAAAATAGTGTGGGTATGTGGGATGTGGTGGTTGGTGGTAGAAAGGGCATGTTGCTGTTTCTGTTTACCATATACACGTCATATAAATAGATCTATTAGTCGTTATACACAAATAAGCCACAAACTGTACAATAATTGTACAATAATAAAAAACTTATACACAAAATTACGACGGTTTCCAAAGTATGTTTCACTAGGCTATTTATTTACTTAAGTGTGGTTGCTGCTCTCGGCCTCTTTTTGTTTTGTTTTAGTTGTTAGTTTGTTTAGAGATGCAAACATACACACACATGATTCAGTAATGGGCGTATATGTATATATGTATGCTTTATGTTTGTATGTATTATATAACAAGAACGTTTTATATTGTGTGTTAATTAGTTTACTATACAAATTTTGTTTTTGTTTTTGTTTAATGTATATTTACTGAGAACACAGTTTACTATGTAAATATTTAAAGCTTTGGTGGCGGCGAAAAAACACAAATGAAAATAAAACTGATATTCCAAAGAGTTGTAAAAGGCAGCCGCCGACAGTTAGAGCGAAAGCTCTGGCAGCGGCTGCCTCTCAGAGGCTGCCTTTAGACAAGAGAATTGAAGACCGCTTTAGTTGTGTGTGTGTGTGTGAGAGAGTTTTGTTTTGTTTTGTGTTTTCTTTTATACATAAACAACCAACAGAAAGTAATTAACAGAGTTTTTAGTACTGAACTTTACAAGTTTTTGGCAGTACGCATTTTTAGTTCTCATTTCTTCCATACTTTTTTTGTTTGCTTTTTTCAAGTTTTTTCCTTCATTTTTGTTGAAATATACAAAATGTATGCTTCTGGTTTTTGGGTGTTAGTATGTATGTTTGTTTGTTTGTATGTATGTAGTAATAACGCACTACTTAAAGGTTTAAAAAGTTCATTTCCTTCTTTTGTTTTAGTTGTTAATTTAATTTTAATTTTATTAATAAACAAGTTTTTAACATTTTCTTAACAGTTCTTTGTTTTGGTTTAATAAAAGTTGTTTCTTCTGCGCACCCATTGGAAAAGAAAACATAAATTTTTTGTAAATTAAATACTATCTAAAAAAAGGATATTTGTTTTTCACAAAGAATTTGAAAGTTTCTCTATTTTTAGGTTATGTACAATATTTTGTTGGTGAATTTCTCTGTAAGCTGTGTGTGTGAGTGTGTGAGAGAGAGTGTGTGTGTGTGTGTGTTAATTACTAATGTTCCATTTGGTTTAGTGTTCGTTTAACTGCTATCACTTTTTTTTTATTTTTCTTTTAATTTGTTAATCTTACATTATAATTTTTTTCACTGGTTTCTTTGGAGCAGGGCGGGGGCAGAGTGCAAGAGTGAGTGGGGGGGAGCGGGGGCTGGGGCGGGGGCGACTGTTTGGAGGGGGTGCTTACATAACTTTCCACGTTTTTTTCGCTAGTTTTTATGTAATTAATGCTTGGTTTTTGCTTGTTTTTATTTATGCTCATTTCTCGAGAGATTTGCTTTGCTTTTTCTTAGGAATTTTAATCATAATTTCTCCTTTTCTTTTTCCTGTAAACACAAAAAAACAAAAAGATTGTAGAAGTTAGCAACTGTTGTTAGTCAGGAGAGTTTAGCTACAAATTAAGATTAGTTTAGTACAAACATTAGGCTACTGGTTGGTTGGTTGGTTGTTGTTCTTGTTGTTGTTGTTGTTGTTGGTGGTGATGGTGGTTGCTTTTGCTTTTGCTGAACGCTGGGCACTTTATTTAAACTAGTTTTATCTTTCATTTTTAGTTAGGGGTTAGAGTTAGTAGTAGGATTAGTAGTAGTAGTAGTAGTAGTAGCTGATGATGGTACGAAATTCTTATTTTTTGGTTTTCATTTTTTGTTTAGAGATTTTTAACCAATCAACTGCAGGCTCTGGCATTGTTTTTGTCCTATTTACTTAAGTAAATCTTTTGTTATTTTTGCTTTTAAGTTTTGCGAATTTTATCAACTACTCATATTTAGTTTACGGCATACAAATTGGAAAATAAGAAAAGAATGAAAATACACATTTGATTAGCTTTTCATGTTGGTTAGGGGTGGGCTACAGTTTTTCTATTTTCTTTGGTTGTGTGTAGAAAAGCAAATCAAAAGTTGGTAGAAGCGCACCACTACTCGGGGGTTGGTTTAGGCAAATCATATATATAGTTATAGGGGATGCACAGCAAGCGTTGGTGTCCAGCTGTTTGTATAGGTAAACAAAATGCAAGCTCAATTAAAATCTACAACGAAATGAAATCAAAAATATTTGTATATATCAAAGGTTTACTAGAGCCTTGCTAAAGTTATATTGGGAATCACTTCAACTGCAATAGGTTAGAAAGGCATAAACTTTACGTATACCTAAATTCTAATTTTGTGATTTCCTAAAATATGTCAAGAATACGAAGTTTACTAAGAGAACCAACTCAGCTCAGAAGAAAGCGACTAGCAAGCAGTTAAATGGATCGAAAAGCTGCCGAAATATCAGAGCAGGCGAGCAATCGACGGCAGTAATTTGCCGCTTGAGTGCTTCTGAGAACTGAGAACCATTGCAAGTTAACCAATGAAGCGTCAGGCGCTGCTAAAAGGTCAGAGCAGTCGAATAATCGACGTCAGAAAATAGCTTCTTAAGAGCTATGCGACTGTACTTTGAGGCGAACCTCAAAAGGAGCAAGAAAGATGATTGGTCATGTTATTTCTCAAGAAATTTCTGCCGTAAGGTCAGAGCAGTCGAATAATCGACGTCAGAAAATAGCTTCTTAAGAGCTATGCGACTGTAATTTGTGGCGAACCTCAAAAGGAGCAAGAACGATGAGTGGTCATGTTATTTCTCAAGAAATTTCTGCCGTAAGGTCAGAGCAGGCGAACAATCGACGGCAGAAATTTGCTTCTTAAGAACCTTGCGACTGTAATTTGTGGCGAACCTCAAAAAGAGCATAAATTAAAGAGTGTTACATGTTGACATGAAACTTCTGCCGAAATATCAGAGCAGGCGAGCAATCGACGGCCGTAATTTGCCGCTTGAGTGCTTCTGAGAACTGAGAACCATTGCAAGTTAACCACTGAAGCGTCAGGCAAGGTTGAGCGCTGCTAAAAGGTCAGCGCAGTCGAACAATCGACGGCAGAAATTTGCTTCTTAAGAACCTTGCGACTATAATTTGTGGCGAACCTCAAAAAGAGCATAAATTAAAGAGTGTGACATGTTGACTACTCAAGAAACTCTGCCGAAGGTCAGGCCAGGCGAGCAATCGATGGCAAAAAATAGCTTTTAGACTGCTTTGGAAACTCCAGCATAATCGCAAGTTAACAATTAAATCGTCGGGCTAGGCTGAGATCTATAGATACGGCGGAACAGGCGAATAATCGACGGTGGAAATTGCCATTTGAAGAGCTTAACGGCTATAATTTGTCGCTTACCTCAAAAATTCGCTTTTTAGTACAAAATCGCAAGCTAATAAGTTAAGCAGGTTAAGCAGGTCGGATTGGGATCTGCTGAAAGGTCAGAGCAGACGAACAATCGACGGCAGAAATTTACTTCTTAAGAGCTTTGAGACTGTAATTTGTTGCGAACCTAAAAAAGAGCAAGATTGATGAGTGCTAAATGTTGTATACTCAACAAACTTCTGCCGAAAGGTCAGAGCAGGCGAGCAATCGAGGGCAGTAATTTACTTTTTGCCCACTTCTGAGCATCGCAAGTTAATAATTTATGCTGCAGGCCAGGTTGAAATCTGTAGAAACACCAGAGTAGGCGAGTAATCGATGACAGCAATTCGTTGTGCAAAGATCTGCGGAGATCTGCTTCATCAAATTTCTAAATGTACTAAATTTATGACAAAATTCAAGGTTTTAATCAACAAAAAAGTCCGTTTGTCAACGCCTTTAAGGTGTGTTAAGTGCTGCCCATCGCTGTATCAGCAGGTGCTGCCCAGCATAAATGTTTGTTTTGACCATAACTCGACTGTCGTTCAACCGATCATTACCATACCCTCGTCAGAGGGATAAATAATACTGATTACTCTATGAGTCAAACTGGAACAAAGCGGCTATCTGTAAAGTTTTGGCATATATGAGGTTTTTCATAATCTAAGAGTTGGTTTATCTGTAAGTTGGGTTTTATCTTTAACCTCAAAAGGGTGTTCGAAGTTCTGAGGTTTCTTCTTCTGTTTTTCCATTCAAAAGCAGGGGGCTCTAGGTACTACAAAAAAAGAAATACATAAAAAGCTTTAAAGAAAAATAATATACACACATAATACATACTTTCAGAGGCTACAGAGGCAAATAAAAAATGCAATTTGTTTTATTTTTGTGTTTATTTTTGTTGTTTTTTTTTCTAGTTTTTTTTTTTTTTTTTGGTTTTTAAATTTACAATTGTTTTATTTCATTAGAAATCAATCTCAAAACGCACAAAATCATAATCATAATAATCGTAAACAATATAGCACAAAAAAATAATCAAATAATAAAGAGAAGAAGAAATGAAATCGGTAATTCTATTGTACATACAAAAACATAATCGGAGAGACTTATAGAAGAGAAACAAAAGTATTATAGAGTAAGCGAAAGAAGAGCAAAATACTTTGTGTACACAGGACTACGAATCAAACGAGATGCAACACTTGTAACAGATTTAAGGCGACCAGAGAACCAACTAGCTATAATAGCAGCGATACGAATCAGATTCAAGTGGATGGTTCATATAATTTTGATTGAATTTGATTATATTTTGATTACCTTTTAAGCTACAGAAACTTAAAGGGCCACTGCGTGCCCAACACACTGATTGAGCAATGCACGGAGTATAGATCAGGCCTATATATGCCCTCTACAGCTGTAGATATAGTGAATATTCGAGGCCTTAACTATTCCCAAGTGGCTTTTGTCAGTTATGAATTTGTTTCCTACAGTACCTGTCTACTTTTGTTAAGGAGCATGATGCTGGGCTTGATTATCCTACGGATGCCTGTACTTTCTATAACCAAAACTGACTGATTTAAGTTGGTACAAACCCACCAAGTACTTAAGGGTACCGTGGAATAAGCAGTAGCCCCCTAGTAGGAGAACGTCTAGGTTGTGCGTTGATACCTGCATTGCGAGTAGAGTCCCTTTGTAGACAGGGTATTTTAAACCAGAGCTTCCCCTCACCAAGGGGGAATTGTCAGACCCAATCAATGTGCTTTACAAATTGGTACCAGGCGGAATCCAGTCTCCCTGGGCGCTAGCTAGTCTGGAGTCATCACTTAGGCCTACTGTATCGTATGCACTTTTCAGTATTTCTAAGGTCCAAGTCACTAAAACGATTGATCAGCTCCAGCAGTTTTGCTACCTAGATAATGAAGTCGTTGTGGATGGGGAGCAACGGTGATCGATGTGGTTTCGTGTTTTCAATGAGCTAAAGTTGCTCGAAAGAAGCAAACTATTTGAACTTCAGACCACTTCAGCAACACCACTCACCCTCTTTCTCGAGCAAGCGCTTTTTGAGACTTCATGAAGTAAGCTTCACATGAAGTCTTACAGCGCTTTCCTACAATCGAAAGATTTTATAAAAACTTCATAAAGTTTGCTTCACCGTGTAAGTCCCTTCTAAGACGGGCTTTACACTGTGAAGTTTGCTTCATGAAGTTTTTCAAAAAGCTCAAGCTTGTGGAAAAGCGGTGTAGTGGAGTTGCTTGCCCCTCTACACCACCTTCCTACAAACGAAAGTTGTTTCAAGAACAGCTTTCGTTTGTGGGAGATTGTGTTGAGTGTTGTCGCTTGCCCATCTAGCAGTTGTTCTGCATAGTTCTGCAAGCAGACGAGTGAATCTGCAGAAACCGAATGAAATGCAGCTGCAAAACTGCTGAACCGAAATGAGTACAACATCTCTAGGCAGGCAATGGAATGGAACACGTTGAACCGAGTTGGCAGAGAAGCGAAAAGCAGCGGTAAAAGTTGGGAACAACAGAAAAAAGAGAATAGACTAGAACCGGATGTGGTGTGACCAGCGCTGTTTTAGAGTTAAAATCCCACCAGAGCAAGTAGCAGAAATCTCAATGGAAAAAATACCAAATCCTTTCCTTCTTTTATATCCATTTGACCTTTACCAAAAATGAGATATTACTCTCAAAATCCAATTCAAAACATCCAATGGAACATTTTTTGTCCCCCCCTGTGTTCTTCTTCTGCCAAGTGTTGCATCCGCAAAATATCTCGAGGGTGGCTCGAAAAGTTGCTTTAAAAATCAATCTGCAAGGCAAAAGTGTCAAACAAATTTTGCATATTTTTCTACAATCTATTGGGCGTGTGTGTGTTGGTGTGTGTAGGTGTCTGTGTGTGATTGTGTTTTATTATTAACATAATTTTTTTGTTTATTGCCAAATATAAGCTTAGATCCAACATATACAATAAGTAACGATAAACTTGTTGTTTTTGCTAGCGCCTTTTTTTTTTGTTTAAAGAAATTATTATAAACAATAAGTACTTAAAAACAAAGTTCATAACATGTTTTTCTTTTACAATAATAATAGTTATTAAAAATGGACTGGACTTGGTTGTTTTTTGGAGACACTTTGACAAAATTAAGAGAAATTGAAGCGAGAGGAAAAACAAGCACAGCTACAAAATATTTCTGGTATTTGTTGTTGTTGTTTAATTTTAGCAAGAAATAATAATAAGGCATATTTAATGGATATAATTATAATATTTATAGAGCTCTACAACTAAATTGTGTGTGCGTGTGTGTGTGTGTGTGTGTGTGTGTGTGTGTGTGTGTCGGTGTTTCAAGCAAAAGATAAACAATATCAAAGTGTTAAGCAATTGTGAAATTTGTTGTTTTGGAAATATTTTCTGTTTTTTTTTGTTGTTTGGTTTTTTTTTTGTATGTTTAATTGTAAAAATGTTAACTAAGAAAATTTTACTAAATTGTGTTGGCCGGTGTGTGTTTGTGTGTCTCTGTGTGTGTGTGTGTGTGTAAGTACGTCGTGTGTCGGTGTGTTTGTTCCGCATTTGCCATGCAGTTTCAAACGTCTTTAATTTGCAGTATAAAACTAAAATTGCAATTGATTTTCGGCTGCGATTTGTTTTTTTTTATCTTTTTGGTGTTGTTCTTGTTGTTGTTGTTTTGTGGAGACTGCTTGTAGTTGTTGTTGTTGTAGTTGGTTTTACTTGTTGATTCTTTGTGGTTGATTGGTTGTTGTTGTGAAGTCAAACTTACTGTTCTTGGGGATCAGTATCACTCTCCTCCAGTTCGCTCTTGTTGCGTCGCTTCTCATAGATGAGAATAATTAGGCAGAGAATCAGCACCTCAGCACAGATGCCCAGGAAAGGCCACAAGGCGGCAAATTTGCCTGCATTGGGAAGAAAGAGAAGCAGACATTTAGCATTACTCTCTCTCTGTTCAATTTCAAGTGCTGCTCAAATAACTGTTATGCTCTTACAGCAAGCGTGTAAGCGATATACATACTGACAGAGAGAGAGTTAGAGAGTATGTAAAAGCTTACACCTCAGAGAGAGAGTGTGAGTGTGAGAGATAACAGTTATTTTCAGCCAAAATCAGCATTCCTCCACTTACCCTTTACACGCACGGTCGTAACATCGCTGGCTATGGTGCTGTTCACACCATAAACATTGGCCGCATTGCGTCCAATGCATTTGTACTCGCCTCTATCATCCAAAGTCACATTCTCCAGCATGAGAACCGAATTCTCAATTTTATTTTCATCGCTTTTCAGTATGAAGCGATCTGTGTTGTTTTTTAGCGTCATGTTGCCTTTGGAATGGAAAGAGAAAACTTTAGACAAAAGATCCTTCTATATACATATGTATATTCAGCAAGCCTTACCAAAAGTCCATGACAACTGCGGTGCCGTACCCACAACAATGCAGGTAACTGACATCTTTTCACCCTCCACAACGGCTGTATTTGAAGGCACTCGTACAACAACGCGAGCTAAAGAGAGAGAGGAAGAGAGAGAGTGTCGTTTTATGACTCGATTCGGATCGAATTTGACTCTTCTTCTACTCACCAATCACATTGAACTCCCTGGACACATTATTAATTTCACAACTGTAGGAGCCATCGTCGTGCGGTTCCGCTCTGTCAATAATAAATTTTCTCTCATCATTGAGTAACCTGAAGCGACCTCTGAGCGATGCAAGTTCCATCACATTGGTGCCATTCTTTTTCCTGTAAGAACATTTTTTGAAAGGGGTGTTTGCGTTTCTTTCTTCGTTTTTTTTTAACTTTTCTTTTGCTCTCTATTCTTACTCTCTCTTGGCAACTGCACAAATGCTTTGCTTTGGTGTAATTGGCAAAAACAAATTTGCAAGCAGTACCAAAAGCAAGCAGTGCACACTGGAACAGAATGGAAAAGTGAACGGCAAATATATAAAATGGCGTTCTCTTAAACATTTCACATTCGAGGGGAAGTGTGCTGAGTTTTGCAGAAATTGAATGAAATCGAACGTTTCATTCCATTTATTCCTATATTTTCGTAAACAGAAGATCGATAAGCAACCCATGGAAGAGAGAAGGTCGGAAGTTTACAAATTCTCTCAAAATATGTTTCATATCAAGTACTTCTAAGATCTAAGGTCGTATAATTTGTTGTTTTTTACTTGTTGATGAGGATTGAATCTCCGTTGCTTGGCTCTTCTCAAACTTGAAGTGTGCGCCCACCGCTGATTTAGACCTTTAAAAAGCCTCTTCTTTTATAAATTCTCTTGAACCCAAGATTTCAATGTCTCTTTCATCTGGTTTACTTTTTCATTTACAGCCATATTCAACTCGAAATGAAAATGGATGGCATGCTACTAATTACTACCCTTATTCCGCACCCTGTATACGTTCCTAAACCCTGCATAGATATGTAGCCTAAATACGCACCTTAACCAGAAAATCCTCTTTAACTTAAACTAAAGTTGCAATCGTCCTAGAGAGCGAAAGTTCTGCTTAAAAGCATTCTTTTAATCTGCGATTTATTCAGGGATTGATCTTAAGTTACTAAAATCAGGGCTGCAAAGCTACGGGTTTCGAACCCGCAAAGGTTTTAGTTTTCAGTTTCACAGAGCGGGTTCACACACAAACTCGGCGAATCTAGGTTCCGTTTCAACTTAACCTTGTTTTACCCTTTCATGTAGTATAATTCGTTTCTTAAGCTCTGCGAGAGCCAAAATTGGCATACAAATAGAGGAATGTTAACTTTGGCTACCTCGAAGTTTATAAACCCGTGCAGTTCGTACAATTTATATAAATAAAGGTTTTTCGCGTCGAATAATTCTGAATGTTGAATGTCTACCATGATCATTTGGCTGGCCAGCTTATAGTACGCCACCTATATAATATATTCATCAGATTTTGATACGATTGTGTGAAACTGTGCTGAAACAGATTATATTCATAGCTGAAAAGTTTAAAGACGCCAAAAATTCAAAACGAAATCCGATCGTTCCAATGACAGCTATATGATATAGTCAAACGATCCGGCCGGTTCCGACAATGGTGCAGCGTATATGTATTTAAAGACTTTGTGCAAAGTTTGGTTGAGTTAGCTTTTAAACTGACGACGCCCACCTTACCGCTTACATGGTCCCACGTGGCGGATGCGTAATATAGTTTTATTTATTTCATTATACCCTTGCAAAGGGTATTATAATTGTGCCCAGAAGTTTGCAACGCATAGAAATATTCATTTCCGATCCCATAAACAATATATATTCTTGATCATGACTATATCTTATAAATCCCATAGGAATAATCGGTCGGAAAACTAGTTTTAGTGAGGAAAACTTTTTTCTTTTCAATGGAAACGTCTCCAAACTTTGTATTCATAGGTTTTCTATGTTTTTTTTTATAATTCGGTCAGGTTTTCTTAAAATCGGACAACTATATGGTATAGCTGCCATACAAAAGATAGGTCTGAAAAAAAGTCTTTGTTAGAAAAACTTGTTTGTTTTTAATGGTAGCATCCTGCAATTTTGTATTTGCTTGTTTTACATGCTTTTACATAATTTTACAAATTTTTGTCCAAATCGATTGACTATATCATATAGCTCCCATACGAACGATAGGTCGGACAATGGGAAAAAGAGTATTTTTTGAAAATATTTAAGCGAGCACTTGTAAGGGTATAAAAACTTCGGCACAGACGAAGTTAGCTTAGCTTTCTCGTTTATGTAATCAAACAGCATTTGCAGGCCTGTTAAAAGTCCACAACTGCCCTCCGAGCTGCAGAGCAGCGCTGCAAACCGGTTTTGAACCGAACCGTCTACCATTCAGAAATGCTGAACCGAAAGCCACAAAGAAACAGGGTTCGGTTCAGGTCCTTTCGGGTATTGGTTAACGTTTTAAATAGCGTGTTTAGTTGTATGCTTCCCCTTCTCATCAAATATATGGCATATTTGTTGTACCAAAAAGTGTCTACACGATCTATGATTCTGTGAACCAAGTTTTGGACCAGATCATTTGGTTTAAAAGGTAAAAGAACCGATCTGAGAACTGAACCTTAGGCTTGTCAACCGGTTTCGAACCCCGTACTGAATGTTCTGCAGTATTTCAGAGGTTTGCCGCCTGCCTTGGTAGTTGGTACTGTGTTTGATCTGCGCTACGTGTCAAATGACATGCAAATTACCTTAATATTCTAACGAAATTTATATTTTTGGAAAATATCGATATTATCGATACTTTTTGCCTCATAAAATTTATATCGAAATGATCATTTACGCAATATTGTCAACAATTTTGATGTACAGGGTGCGCCATCTAAAGTGTCGGTATGGCAACACTGAATAAATATAAAAACAAACAACCGATTGCTATATGTTGATCTTGTTCCTTTAATTTGGTCCTGTACAATTGATTTCGACTACTTTTTGAACACAACATCAATCAAGTGGACGGCATTTTCCATCACTTTTTCGAGCGTCTCAGTCGATAAAGTGGCGATTTCGGCACGAATGTTGGCCTTAAGCTCTTCAATGGTCTGTGGATCGCTGGCGTAGACCTTAGCCCCACAAAAAGAAGTCTGGGGCGGTCAAATCTGGAGATCTGGGTGGCCAGTCAATATCGCCTCTTTTTGATACCAGGCGTCCAGGGACGTGTAAAGGTATTTCATGGATGCGGTGTGGATTTTCCGTGCCCCATATGCGACAATTTTGCTTATTAACACCACCAGAAAGCGTGAAATGGGCCTCATCGATCATCAAAATTTGTTAGCACAATTGAACGATTAATTTCGATGAACAGCGTCACTATTTCGGCACGTTGTTTTGGTGTGAAGCGTTCCATGGTCAAAATTGTACTAGATTGATGTTTCCAAAACATGTCTAACAAAAGCAATCGGTTGGTAAATGTCAAAGTTATTCAGTGTTGCCATACCGACACTTTATATGGCGCACCCTGTATGATTCTGTGAACCAAGTTTTGAACTAAATCATTTGGTTTAACAGGTAAAAGAACCGATCCACCGGAACCCCGGACTGAATCTTCTGCAGTATCTCAGAGGTTTGCCCGCCTTGGTAGTTTGTACTGTTTTGGAGATTTACTCCCTAAAATTTTGATCTGCGTTAGAAATTAGTTTGAAAAACGTGTCCAATGACATGAAAATTAACTTAATGACTTAATAATTCTAACGAAATTTATATTTTTGCAAAATATCGATATTATCGATATTTTTTGTCTCATAAAATTTATATCGAAATGATAATTTTCGCAATATTGTCAAAAAATTTGATGTAAATATCTGGCAAACAAAAATATACAGTCTCGCCTAGAATATTGGTGCACTGATATCGATTCTGGAGATAAGTGACTGGTTTTTACGACCTTTATGCGAAGTAAATCTGCAGTTTAAGCCGACTGGGGGCTATGTTATGCTTTCGCACAACTTTAAACAGATATTTTAAATATCCAAACTGGTTCTGAATCTTAGTTGGGGTTACCCCTTTTTGGACTACATTTTATTATAGCCTAAAGCTATGTACGGAGAACGCAAAAAAGCGCTCGGAAACGAAAATCTCCATACAAAACAGGCACTGTAAAATCGTTCGAAAAAAGTTTGACAGTAGCCGTCTTACATTGTGTACGGAGACAAACAAACAAAGGGGTAGTAAAATCCACACGGACGACGTGGCGTTGCCACTCTTTCTCAATGTGTGGATTGTGTTGAACAGCTGTTTGAGTTTTGTTTGGGAGCCCAAACTAATTAAATTTATTTATTTTGACGGTCGGTAGGAAAGAAAATGTCTGACAAGAAGTGTGCGCGTAAAAAAAGGTTGAAGCGCTATCATGAGGAATAGAAAATCGCTTATATGCAAGTATCGCGTACTTAATGACCAAACCAACCGAATCTAATTCATTATTTTTGGCAGCAAAAAGGGGGCAACACGGCAGAGTGGAGTTGCCAAGAGAGTCGCAGAAACTAACAGGTGCGGTCGGTCAGTGTTTGGAGCAATTGCATGTGGCTGCCCGCCCTTCAGTTTTGGGACAGTTTGCTCAATAAAGTGACTCCAGCGGCAGCCTGTAGTGCAGAAAGACCTGCAACGGAGTTGTTGCTTGCCCGCGCCAACGAGGATACAAATTTTGGGTATTATAATATAGATAAATAACCATTTATAGAGTTACGGAATTAAATAAAATAAGAATCAGCTGATTTTTTTGGTTTCAAATTCACATAAAGTTTATTTGTACACAAATAACAGCGGGTGACAGTACCTTCACACAATACCAAATGTTGAATTTGTGGCGGTTTTGGCATTTTTCGGCTATCTCAGCACACTATTTAGTTTTTACGATCCACTCTCGTAATAAATGACTTTTCTGTGCGCCCAAACTGTTTGTCGTTCTCCGTGCATAGCTTAACTAAAACTTCATTTTTACTTGAGGCGCTCAAAAGTATGCAATGAAAGAAACATTGATAGAGGTAATGCTTAAACAGAAGTTCAGCAACTAATCATTAACTGGAAGTGGAACTTATAGAAGGTAGGCTAGGAGTATCACAGAGTTAAACTTCTGTAGAGCTCTTGGCACCTCAAGCAGCATTTATGAGTATTTCAACTGAAGGGAATGTTTCCTATCTAAATCTATGTTGGCAGTCAAATTCAGCTAGTCAAGCCACATTCATCAGGCCTAAAACAAAATAAAACCAAAAACTAGTTGGACCCTTCTTCTTCAAGCAACTTTTGGCAATTATTCAAAGACTAATTCCAAAATGTGGCACGCAAAGCTGTTGGCCCTGGCTCAGGCACCGGAATGAACAAAGAGTCATTACCATTACGAGAGCAGCTCCTCCATACAGAGGAGCAGGAAGGCAGTGCCCCGTGCCCCCTCCAGCAGCACCCACCCGCACCAAAGTTTTCAGGTTACGTCAGTTGAGTCAGTCAGGCCAACATAATTAAGCAAAAGTGCTTAGCTGTGCCGTATTAAAATGATTGCTCTTATAACTACCCCCAACTATGATGGGCCACACCTCCTGCCCTCCTGCCCTCCTGCCGTCCTGCCCCCCATGTTGTTGCTGTTGTGAACTTACCATATAAGTGGGTCCTTTGATTCCGAGTCTTTCACATTGCAGCTGAGCACCAGCGGCGTTCGAATATCATAGAATTTCATTTTTTGCTCTACATTGTCATAATTTGGCACCAATGGATCTTGCTCTAAAGGAGAGAGTATAAGAGATGAAGAGAGAGGGAGAGAAAGAGTATTAGAGCGAGTCGGGTAATCACATCTGTTGCATATATAAATAAACTTTCAAGATATTCAAATAGGAGAACGAGCTTAAAAGTATGAGAATTTTTGTTGGTGGGGGTGGAGGGTGGAAGTGGAGAGCATTTTACTGAGAGATTTGAGTAAATTACTTACTGGGAAACTTACTAAGAAAGAAAAAAAGAACGGAACTTGGCTTAATCATAAATCATAAGTTAGCATACAGAAAAACTCTAAATGGAATGAAGATATATATATATATATTTTGGTAGATATATTTCAAAGTAAAAGTACGCTAAAAATGTCACAAAAAAAACTAAAAAAAATAAACTTAATTCAAATAAAACAGCAATTTCGAAGGTTTCATTCTTTTATTCATACTATTTTTTATTGTTTTTAAAACTTGGACTGAAATCAAATAGATTTGATTCATGACTTTTATATGTTGATTACACAAAGAGATATAAATATATTATTATTAATAATTATTTGGTAAAAGTTAGCTGCAATTAAAATAGAGCAAAACAGAAATGGATTTATTTCATATATCGATCAGTTTGAGATTCAGAGAGAGAGAGCGGGGGGGAGATTCAATAAAGCGCTAGAAGCAAGAGGAGAATGAGCTGCAGGCGGCGGGCAGCGACTTGGATGCGTCATCACAGAAACAGAGTATGAAAACGGCTGCCAATCAGCAAAAGCTGACGCGGTGCACCTGCCAGCCCGGCCCGGCCCAGTCCGGTCAGTGGTAGTCGGCGTCGTAGTCAAAGTGTTTCAAAACCAAAGTAAACAACTGAAAACATTTCAAAGCGAGAGAGAGAGAGAAGGAGACAGGGCAAAAAAGTAAGTATATACACCTCGCGACACTTAAGTAGGGGACTGACGTATTAAGTGTTATTTCGTTTCTCCCATTTTTCTTTTCAGGCTGTAAAACGATACTGAACTAACCCTTGGTCTCCTGAACCGTACCCAAAAACCGAATCTTATTGCTTAAAGCCAAACCGACAGCAGACGCTGTTCTAGTCCCTGCTCCAAGCTTTAAGGCAAAGGAGTGAAATGCCTTGATCTTTTATTCTTCCGTTTTGTATCATTATCTTTTACTTTTCTCTTCTTTTTCTTCTCAGTTTATGCCTTTCTTTTTGCTTTCTTTTCTTTGAATTGTATTCTATTCTGTAATTGTATCTTCATTTATTTTCATCTTCTTTTAATCTATGCTTCATTTATTCTCTTCTTTTTCTATTCTCCTGTTTCAATCCTTTCATTTTCTATTCTCCTCTTTTTTTTATTCCTTTATTTTTCTATTCTCCTCCTCTCTTATCCCTTTCTTTGTCTATTCTCCGTTTCTTGTATCCCTTCATATTTCTATTCTCTTCTTTTAGCCCTATCTTTTTATGTTCTCCTTTTCTTTTATACCTTTCGTTTTCTATTCTCCTCTTTTATCCCTTTCGTTTTCTATTCTCCTCTTCTTTTATCCCTTTCTTTTTCAACTCTCATCATTTTTATAATCTTTTCTTTCCTCCTCTTCTCCAACTATTCTTTTCATCATCTATTCTTTTCTTCTTCTTCTGTTCTTTTCTGCTTCTGTTCTTTTCTTCTTCTGTTCTTTTCTGCTTCTGTTCTTTTCTTCTTCTGTTCTTATCTTCTTCTGTTCTTTTCTTCTTCTGTTCTTTTCTTCTTCTGTTCTTTTCTTCTTCTGTTCTTTTCTTCTAATATTTTCTTCTTCTGTTCTTTTCTTCTAATATTTTCTTCTTCTGTCCTTTTTTTCTCCTATTCTTCTCTCTTCTTCTCTCTTCTTCTATACTCTTCTATCCTCTTCTTCTATTCTCTTCTACTTTTCTGTACTTCTTCTATTCTCTTCTTATTCTCTTTTCTTTATATTCGATTCTCTTCTTATTCTATTCATTTATTATTCTATTCTTTTATTATTCTATTCTTTTATTATTCTATTCTTTTATTATTCTATTATCTTTTTATTCTATTCTGTTCTTGTTGTCTATCCTTTTCTTCTAGTCTTTCTTGTTTTCTATCCTTTTCTTCTATTCTTTTTTGTTTTCTATCCTTTTCTTCTATTCTTTCTTGTTTTCTATCCTTTTCTTCTATTCTTTCTTGTTTGATTCTCTTTTTCTATACTCTACTTCTTCAAATCTTTTCACCCTTTCTCCTTTATCACTTCTTCTTCTCTAGAATTCTTCAAATCTAACCTTCTTCTATCTTTTTTTCTTTTCTCCGTCTCTTATTCTATTATTCCTTTGTTCTTCTAGAACCGTTTACAACCCTGAGAACCGTTTACAATCCTTAGAACCTGAACCTAAATCGAATATTTTTTTTCGGGAGTGGATTAAAATTATGTTGCAAGTAAACAAATATTCGCCTAGAATTTAGAAGATATCTAAGTCCCCTTGAGGTTCTTGTTTGAGGGAAAGAAGTGTGAAGGGGCTGTTGAAGCAGATAGAGCTTCAAAGTTTATCGATCATTCTCTTTGTTTCATTTTGATTGATCAGTGGATTTCTTTGTTGATTTCGATAACTCAGCAACACCTTTCTTGTAAGTTCAATTTAACTAAAGCCTTACGAAAGCTTAGACATCTTAAGGAAGAGAGCTTCACCGCTTAAACACGGACTAACTCAAAGAATGGCACTTCCAAGCATGGCGTAACTTGCAAAGCTCCAAGAGCTTTTTTGGCTGTTTTATTCTTAGATGTAGCCTTACGCACACTGTTTAAAAGGTTAAAAACTCCTTGTTAACTGTTATAAATCACCAATAGTTGATTGATTTTGGTTTGCTTAAAGGAATCTAAAGATTTTAAAATATTTTCGTATATCAGATAATTGTTTCAGATTCTTCCCTTCTTCATTAATGAACATCCCCAACATTCTACATTTTTTTTATGTTGTTTTTTCTAAAACCAGACACAACCCTATTCAAGTGTCTAGAAGTGTACATAAAGCTACATCAAATGAAATCAAACAAAAACAAAAAGAAAACATGGAAAAGAAATCGAAATCGCTTACACACATAAGCAGAAAGACAAAGAAGAATCAAAAAACAAAAACTGTTCAAGCAAACAACCAAAGCTCAACTTAAAGGTGTGACCTTTTGTGTGTGGGTGGGTGTGTGTGTGTGTGTGTGTTTGCGGATGTGTGTGAGTTGTATGGACGTGAGAGAGCGAATTTGTCAAAGTCAGCAAGTGAACTGGCGAGCGAGCGAGCGATTAACGTTTAATAAAAACCAACAACAACACCAAATTAGTCTAAAGAGCAATGTGGGTGGGTGAACATAGTCGAGGGGGCTGGGGGGTGGGTGGGTTTTGGAGACAATGAGTAAGACTAAGAGAAAGAGAGCGAGCGAGCGAGCGAGCGAGCGAAGGAACAACAGCGATGACAATTCGATAACGATTAAAGCAACACAAAGTGTGGGAGGACTATGGGCCGATTTCTCAACTCCTCCGAAACTATTTGAAGATGAAGTGAAATCGGCCCCATGTGTGACAGTGTATGTATGTGTGCGTGTGTGTGTGTGTGTGTGGCTCACCCTTCTTAATAGGCAAGAGCGTCTTGGGCTGTTGCTTCATTACACCCATATAGCTGGTGGTGGCGCTGGTGCTGGTGGTGCTACCCACCGCCGGCGGCACAAACTGTGGTGCAAACGTCTGATATTTCTCATTTTGAGCTGGATGAGCTGGATGTGGCAGTGGCAATTGGAATGCATTTAGCGTATGCTGCGCCTGCTGCTGCAGCTGCTGCTGATGGTGCGCATGATGATGGGCTGTGGTTAGTAGCGGTGTTGAGGCAGTGTTGGTCAACGTCTGATTGTACAATATAGTAGGTGGCTCTGGCGGCGCCATTGTATGCTCCAGCTCCATCATATTAAAGCGTGGCGGTGGGAAATCAGGTGGCGTGGCCGAATAGACACGATTAATGTGCTCGGTGAGATTCCCCGGATAACCCAAGTGCTTGTGCTGCTGCTGCTGCTGCTGCTTACTGTGTGGCTGCTTTGGGGGCTGCTGCTGTTGCTCCAACCAGGTACGTGTGAATATATCATCCGCTGAGTTCGAAGTGAGATCGTCTATAACCTGATAGCCCGATTCGGTGGGCACCGATGATGACGATGAGCCAGCCAGACTGCGCACATGCAGCATGTGATAGCTGCTGCCGTGTCGGTGATTGCACTGATAGCGTCCCTCGTGCACCTTCAGGGCATGCCTAACGCTCAGATGTGCCTCGATTTTGTGCTTCTCACCTTCAAGGCGTTGGTGGTGGATTAATGGTTCGAGCGTTCGTTCGAGAGGCCGCCGCCAATACTCACCTTCTATGGCACTTTCGGCCAAACTGTAGGAATGCTCATCGTGTCCATGACGCAAATTGTGACGCGTTATGGGCTCACCATTCTTTAGCCAATGGATCTTCTCTGTGATGGGTATGATGCAGGTTATGGAGAACGGTTCACCCAGATTCACATTCGAATCGCCATAGTAAATGGCCGGTGTTAACTCGATGGACTCGTCTCCACTGTTGTCCAACACAATATCATTGGCTAGTCCAATAATAACAACAACAACAACAGATTAGATCAGAGAGAGAGAGAGAGAGAGAGAGAGACAGAGAGAGAAATATCGAAGAAGGTAACGGAAATTTATTTGATTTCAGCGCCAAGTTGTAAAAATAAAAAACCAACAAAATTCCAAAAAAAAATTTTACTTAATCATTTAATTTAATTTAAGGAGGAGGGGAGAAGGGGCTTACTTGTTTAAAAACTGAAGAAACTTTAAATTAATTTAAATTCAAAATATAATTTAGGTATAAAAGCTTTAAGTATATAGTTTTAAATATATATATATATGAGTGTGTATTATAACAGGTTAGAACCACTGTGCATCATTTGAGTAACTGTAAATGCAAAGCACAGACTTAAAATGACTCTCGCTCTCAATCGCTCTGAAGAGCTTGCATAAAGTCAGAGAGCGCTTCAGAGAGAGCACTTCTCCCACGCTCATCTGTGTGTGCGTGTGTACTTGTTGTTGTTGTAGTTGTGCCCTGAAATAGCACGTTTCACATAGTGACGTCCTTCTCCTACAGTAATCATAATCTAGATCAACATATTTATTGATCAAACTTCACTTTAGAATGATGACGTCCAAGCTGTCCAGTTGAAACCAACTGAGCCAGGGCCAAGCCAGTGGCAGCCAGATATGCAACCAGTTTTCTTATCAAAATGTGTCATAATAGTGACGCGTATACTTGATGGACAACGTATCTTATCTTACGATTTACTCTCTTGCTGGCCCTATTCTTATCACAATCGCCGGGACATGTCAACACTTATAAACTGTAGCTAAATGTTGTCTTGTTGTGTACCATCTGGCGTCAGTTTCAAGAAATGTACAAGCACACACACTCAAACACACACACACACACACGCACAAGTCAATTTTCTTTTTTCCCGGAAAAACATGTTTCATGCACGAGATATTCGCTGTATTATATTGCTTTCTTTTAAAATCCTTTTTCTGTTTTTTTTTTTTCGTTTACTTACAAGTAGTAGGGTGGGTTGGGGGGGTGGGGGATGGTAAAAATGTAGCAGCATATTGCAGCTGACAAGTGTTTTATAAATGTGGACCACATTGTGCACACGAAGCTGCCCCCCATCCCCCACCAAATCCAATCAATTTCAAAATGTTCAACTTAAAAATGTTCGACCACATGACGTATGAGTAATCATACACGAGTTGTCTCTTAAGCACAGTTATGGAGTCAGCTGCAAGTCAGCAGCTTTGTAGCAGTGTGGTTAAGCTTTCTTTAAAAGAGCGAGAGAGAGAGTGCTGTTAGTTGTACACTGATCGCTAGAGATGGGCGCGTGATGACACGACTGAGATATTACAAGTAATAAACAAAATAATGATTACTCGTCGCAAGCTGATAGAATAGAAGTGGGTGGAGAATGGATTGCTGAATACAATAGAAAACGAGAGCGTAAGCTAACTTCGGCGCTGCCCGACTTCGATATAGCCGTTACTCAGGAGAATTTGTGTATAATAACCTCTGTTTATGTTAATTAACATTAGATTGAACATTTCAACATAATGTTAGCAAACAGCGCATGCAGCTCAGATAAGTATGCAACGTTTTTTATATACTTTATTACTCTGCCATGTATTATCTGATCTTTATATTTATATGGGAGGGGGTTCACTGCAATGTATGAAATAAATATCTTCAAGTTTATTCAACATTTTCTATTGCGGAGGCGGAAAGGGGAGTGTCACAAATTTGACACAAACTTGATCTGCGTTCAGACAACCTTCTTGAACCTGAGATTAAGGTGTTCCAACAGACAGATGGATATGGCTAGATCGCCCGGCTTTTGATGCTGATCAAGAATATATACAGGGTGCGCCATCTAAAGTGTCGGTATGGCAACACTGAATAAATATACAAACAAACAACCGATTGCTATATGTTGATCTTGTTCCTTTAATTTGGTCCTGTACAATTTATTTCGACTACTTTTTTAACACAACATCAATCACAACAAAATGTGCCCTTTTTGCGGCATTTTCCATCACTTTTTCGAGCGTCTCAGTCGATAAAGTGGCGATTTCGGCACGAATGTTGGCCTTAAGCTCTTCAATGGTCTGTGGATCGCTGGCGTAAACCTTGCTTTTTAAATAGCCCCACAAAAAGAAGTCTGGGGCGGTCAAATCTGGAGATCTGGGTGGCCAGTCAATATCGCCTCTTTTTGATACCGGCCCAAACAGTCACTTTTTGGTCGTGTAAAGGTATTTCATGGATGCGGTGTGGATTTTCCGTGCCCCATATGCGACAATTTTGCTTATTAACACCACCAGAAAGCGTGAAATGGGCCTCATCGGTCATCGACGATATGCATGCTGAGTTAGCATGTTGTTTTGGTGTGAAGCGTTCCATGGTCAAAATTGTACTAGATTGATGTTTCCAAAACATGTCTAACAAAAGCAATCGGCAATGGTAAATGTCAAAGTTATTCAGTGTTGCCATACCGACACTTTATATGGCGCACCCTGTATACTTAATGGGGTCGGAGATGCCTGTTTGCACCACTTTAGTATACCCCTTTTACTCTTCAAGTAACGGGTATAAAAAGAGAGACTTCGCTTAGGCATTGTAAGCAGGGAGAGCATAGAAAAATGTGTTTGTGTTGGTGAGCATGAAAGGTTGCAAGCATATTCAAATCTGTCTATCGCTCAACTGCAGCATAAGTTTGACATATGACTTACACTTTCCTGCTTATTTGACTTAAAAATTAACCAAAACAAGAAAGAAAGTCGGTCAAGCCCGACTATAACATACCCTGTACCAAGAAAATTTGTCTTTTGATCATAACTCGAAAACCGTTCATCCGATCTTCTTCATTCCTTTGGCGGATCGATAAGTTATCCTAACAAATAAATATGTCCAGAAGGAACAAGACATCTATCTTCAAAACTATGGGAGATATGACGTTTTTTCTAAATTGCGGGGGCGGGAAGGGGCGTGGCCAAAATTGAAAATAAACTTGATCTGCCTGCAGACATAAGAAGCATATGTCCCATACATGTCAAACCTCTATCTCTTACCATCTCTGAGATCTGTGCGTTTAAACGGACAGACGGACATGGCTATATCGACTCGGCTGTTGATGCTGATCAAGAATACGTATACTTTATGGGGTCGGAGATGCTTCCTTCTGCCTGTTACATACTTTTGCACAAACTTGTAATACTCTGTGTACCTACGGTACAGAGTATAAAAATCACCTTTTTTGTGAGTAAAATTTTGTTTAAATGTTAGTCAAAGTGGAGTCTCTATTGCCTACATTAAGGAGCAACATAAATTTTCTTTCCGGTCATAAATGAGGTGGAAATAAGCCAGCAACAAGCGCAAGCCAGAGAGTGTGCAAAATCACAAAACTTTTATAATCTGATTGTGGGGGGAACTTTGCAAACTATTTTTATTGTAGTTGTAGCTCTCTTCTGATTCTGTGATGTGTGCTTTCACGTGCGCAACGCCAGCTAAAAATAATACCCATACAGAGACAGACACACACAGACACACACACGTGTAGCTAGCGGGTACACTCGAACTATACTGCTTGCTTTGTGTTAATTAATTATCCCACTATTTAATTATTTATTTTTTTGCTCGTGTTTTCTGTAAATATTTTAATTGCTTTTGGTCAAAACATTTTGCAAAGGCTGTTGCCATGCCCCAAAAAGCTCGCCAAATGCGTTTGGTTCATTAAAAAATAATAAAAATCCACAAATGTAATGAGTGACTACACACACACACACAGACGCACACACACGCACACTCGCATTGCACAGTTGCATGCCAATTTTGTACACAAAATACCTACAAACAATATGTCACATATGCTAGCCGGTCAGAGGATGGGAGGGGGATTGGCCATAAATTTGATTAAATAAAGTTGTGCGTTCTCTCTCTCCCTCTGTCTCTCTGTGTCTCTGTGTGTGTCACATTCATTCCTGGTGTTTTGCTGCTAGTTGGCGACCAAAACAAAAACTATGCTAAATGAACAAGCAATAAACCATAAATTTCTTGTCAGCCGACCGGCTACATAGCGGTTAAACTGTTTGCGGCAGACAGAAAGAGAAGGAGTGGGAGAGAGAGGAATGCTAAGGTGTGTTGCACATAAATTGATACAATTGAAAAGTGCTGTTAAAACCTTATATATAGATTTATCAATAAAATTAAAATGCAGAATTAACTTTGAAACAATGTATTAAATATTTGTACCTCAGTAAAATAAGTATATGTGCATTAGGGTGCACTTTTTAAGGCCATAATACAAATTAAGAAAGGACATCTCTTGAATTTCAAACAAACACTAGTAAGAAAGTAAGTCAAGCCCGTCTATAACATACTCTATACCTACCACACAAAGTGTTAAGCTATATAAAGTGCTGACCATTGCTGTTTCAGTCGGTGCTGCCCAGCATAAATGTTTATTTTGCCTATAACTCAACTATCGTTCATCCCATCTTTAGCATTTCTTCGGCGGATCAATATTTGCACCTTCTAAGTATAAAATTGTGGCAGATATGACGATTTTTTTGGTGTGTCATAAATTGAAAGTAAGCTTGAGCTGCCTACAGGTGTGAGAAGCATATATCCCATACATGTCGCAGCTCTAACTCTTCCCATCTCTTGTACAGCATATAAACATTGATGATAATAGGCTACAGTGCGTATGAGTGATATAAATTTCATACTCAGGAGGTCCTAGCTGGCTTTGAATCGGGAAATTATTACTTGATATTAAAACTAATGTATATACTAAACAGAACAACATTTCATTAATTTAAAAGTGCATCGATCCTCTCTCCCTTGTTTGGTATCACCTCAGAAATACAGTTGGAAAGAGACTCAACCAATATTCCGTTATAATCTGTAAAAACGACTGACCCAGCTCTTTTCGTGCCTTCAATTAGTTTCAGTTTGTTAGAATATTATTGAACGAACTCACAAACTTGGAAAATTAGCCATCCCCACACATTTTCAATCATATATAAGTTGGGTTAGCAAGGTAACCACCTGAGCATTGTGAACCGGGGGCGTTATCTTGTTGAAATTGTCACTACAAGTTTCAAATAGCATGGTAAAACCTAACACAATCATATTTGATCTTACTATGCCCCATTTGTATTTAAATGAACTAAAAACCACATTGAATTGACTAAAAACATATTAATTCGGTGAATTTCAGTTTCCTTTTTTATATTCCCTATGCAGGGAATTCCAACTTGAGAATTACAAGCAGTCGTATTTTTGCAAAATGTCAGAAAGATATTTATAAATAACTGTAGGCTATTCAATATAAGTAGTATTTTAGCCAGGACACGCGATGGCACAACAGGTTGAGACGGCATTCCAATCGAGTTCAAGTCCAGAGGTCCCGAGCTCGAGTCCCACACACAGAGTAAGTTGAAACTTTTATAAAATTAATAATATAATTCGCAGTTTTTCAGAACCAAATCTTAAAGAATTGTACTCCTGGACATATTATCTCCTCCTCCTCCTCCCATTACAAAGAAATTTGTGTTAAGGTTGGCTGGCAAAAATTTTAATAAAAAAAAAAAAGTTTTTTACTATTTCCATGTTAAGTTTAACTATTGCCAATATTAAATTTGAAGTGTTGTGCGCCCCTCTCTTTATATATACGAATTCCATATTTAACGCTAAATCAATGGTGAAAATATTCAAGTCAAAGTGTAAATATTAAAATATCCGTGTATTTTTCCCAGAGTGTTCTTAAAACTTTAACTTTTTATACACTTTACTTTACCTAATAACGTTCTATACCCTACACTCAGAGAAAAAATAGAGAATTTCATACTTGGATCAAGAGTTTTCGAGATTAATAGTTCGATAAGAGTGAAAATTCTCGATCCAAGAGCGAAATTCTTGATCCAAGTATGAATTTTTGATTACAGTTTTCTTGATCCAAGAGTTTAAGTACTAGATCTAAGTACGAAGCATTCTCATATCAATCAGAATAGTTCTTGAATCAAGTGCTAAACATACTCAAATTCAGGATTGCTCATTCTTGAATCAAGAGCATACAGCATTGTCAAAAACCGAGAACGTTCTTTTTAGTATCAAGGGCTCGTCAGATTCAAGAGTAAGATCGTTTACTCTTAAATCAAGAGCTTCACAGATTCCAATTTAAAATCAATTGTTTTTTTTTTTCATTGTGTTTAAACTTATTTCTTCGAAAATTAGTTGTTAAACCAGGGATGCAAACCACTCGAATATAAAGACTGGTTCGGTTCAGTGGTTCAGACAGTTTCTGAACCGCCGGTTCGGTTCATTACATGGTTTTTTGAGCTGACTGAACCGCGGTTCCGGTTCGGTTCAGTGGTTCACAAAGGTACATTATGATTTCTATTGTCATGTGACTTTTGCACACTTTCAAATTGAATTCCTATAATCCGTTTAAATATCTTTAAAATCCTTAGAAGATTGTCCCTAATATATTATGTCCGGATTCAAAGGATTCGTCTATATGTTCCTTGAGGAACGATCTTCGAAAACAGAGAATGTCGGCTAGAAAAAATTAAAATAGAAAAGTGTAAAAACTCCCCTGGTTAGGATTGAATTAAGTTGAAGAAATATTACAGAAAATTCCTAATATTGTCCACTAGATGAAAGAATGTAGATTGATGGTATGTATATTAAGAGATCGGAGGGCAATTACAGAAGACTTGCAAAATTACTTGTTCTTAAATTTTCGTCAAGTTATCCTTAAAAGATCCGGCATCGGTAAGAATGTAGAGAGTCAAACGAAATGTAGAAAAATGATCTTAGGGAAACGACTCCAATTCCCAAATTAATAAGTATCATTGGCTAGAGGAAAGCGAGTCCAGTCTTAAAACTCGTCAGAGAACTGAACCGAACCGAACCGATTTTATTTGTGGTTTTCGGTTTGGTTCAGCAATTCTTAAAGGAAGCGGGTTCGGTTTGCGGTTCGGTTCACTAGCGAGAATAAGTGGTTCGGTTCGGTTCAAAACCGGTTCGGTTCAGAACCGGTTTGCATCCCTGTGTTAAACCATGAAGCAAGTTGAAGTCGGCTCAAGGAAAACACAACACCTCAAAGCATTTTCAGTCTTTGTCTGCCAACTGCCAGTCAAACAGGGGTCTCTCCATGCCAGCAATGGCATAACTGGTTGGGAATTCCAAAGCAAAATGAATGCAAAAATAGCTTCCCCACACACCCCTCTCACATAAAATACAAAACTGTATGAGCAGAATCAACGTTATTCTCTCAAATGTGCTTGCTCTCCTCTCTTAGTTTCTTTACCTCACTCCCCTCGCCTAAAAGCACCAAGGTGAGAACGTATTTAGCTCGATTTCAAGAGCGAAATTCTTGAAAATTCAAGAACGAATAATTTTTTTTTCAGCAGCGTTTGTTCTTAACTTATTCGTTCTACTTTTATATTATCATTTTCAAAATAATTAGATACGGAGTTACCAAATAGGGGTAAAATTAGCCAATTTGCACATTTTAATGTAAAACTTCCTAATCCAATCCATTAGAGATATGTAATTTCTAAAAGTTGTTTCGGCTTCAGTCTGAAAAACTTGTCTAGAATTAATATTTTTGTTTATCACTTTGTAAAAACTGTAAAATAGGAATTTTAGCATTTACAATTACAATTTTACCATTTACAATGCACTTTTTGTGCAAAATAAGTAAAAATGTGAGTCTTTTTCAGGCATAAAAACACTATCTACATACAATTTGATAGTTACTCCAAAGACACTAAGCCTTCTCATGCCTGACACCAATTCTAGAACCAAATTCTATTTAAGAAAACGTTTAACAAAAAAACTTATGGATACGAGTGTTTCAATCGATCGATCGATCGATCGACCGGTCACTGAACGCACAAATAAGTTGCATGAAACATGCCAATTAAATGCTAACGCAAAAAAACAAATAAAAAACCTGACAAACAACAAGCCGAACAAAAGCAAAGTTATTTTAACAACAAGAGCTTGAATGCTCAGCGAGGCCAGGCCAGGCCAGGGAGGGGGGCGGATGGCAGCAAGGGAAGCGTCTTAAAATACGTCAACTGACTAATAATAATTGTTGTTACTATCAAAGGCTTATCATAATCAGACAGAGATTTATAAATAAATATTTAAATACGCAGCCGAGTTACGCGAGGCAAGACAAACACAGACTCACACACGCAGAGAGAGGCCCAGAGGAAGAGAAAGAGAGAGTGTGTGAGAGAGAGGGTCAGCAGGCATGTGTGAGAGTGCTGCTGTAAATTGAAACAAAAAGTTTTTTTGTCTATTTTAAAATTAGCAAAAGCAACCAAAATGAACAAGAACAAGGCGTCTGCTCTCTCACCCGCCCGCCCTCCATGTCAAGAAAAGTTTTGCAGTTCTTTCCCAAACCGTCCCCTCCTCTCTCCCAGCTAATGGCATAGCAGACACAACAAGTATTTAGAAATAGAGAGAGAGAGAGAAATTGCAGTGCAGAACACACAACCTTTCGGCATTTAGCAGAAAGTTAAGAGCTTGAGGTGTGTACCAAAACTTTAAGACACTCTGCTAGAAATTCTGCTTCTTCAGAGTATTTTTGCCCTATTCAATGAGTTTTAATTGTCATTTTCCTTAAAAATTCTTCTCCTTCTTCCTCTGCTGTTTCATTTAGTTTTATTTTGCTTTTGATTTAATGCTTTCATTAAGAAAAAAAAAAAGAAGACTTTTAAGCTAAACAAACATTAACAAAACACTTGTTTAATGTTTTTCAAGTGTTTAGGCATTAACAGATGAAATTGTACGCATCTATTTATGTATATGTTTTGTGTATTTTGCCTTCTGTCTTGTCTGTACATAAATATTTTATTTGCCTTAATTAAACGATATAAACATTAAGCTAAATATAAAATTTCAGACTCTGAAGCGAGGCCATGGAACACAACTCGGAAAGGGGCAAATCAGCTCATCACATTCATATAGGCCAGTCAGAATTGATCAATAAAATAATGAATTGAAACCAAAAGTCAGCTTTATATATATACATATATATATATATGTAAATGCTGTTGCGGGTAGTTTATGTATGTCAATTGTTATTGGTTCTGGCACAATTGGAAATGAACGCAAATTGATGTGAAGAAAACTTCAAGATACAAATGTATCTAGGGATACGAAATAGTGTGTGTGTTCGAGTTTTGTTTGTTTTTTTGCTTCTTGTTTTTCTGTTTATGTGTCCCGGCAACGTCGTTTGCCAATTTATTTATGTAAAAATGTACGAGTACAGTGAAAGCCTGAAAGGTTGTCCTTGGCAAACGAAAATGAGTTAATAAACTATTAATTGTGTGAAATGAGACGCTTGTATACTATTGTTAATTGCATTAAACCAAATTTTGATTGGATTAATGGTCAAAGACTTAAAAAGACGGCTAAAGCCACAGTTTGATAGAAGAATAGAGCGGTTGATGTGCGAAAAACTCTTCCAGCCATAGAAAACAGAAAAAATTTTGGGAAATTTTGATCCAAAACTATAAAGAATGAAAGATTTTAAAATGTTGTTTGCATTAACCAAACTTAAATATAAATCTTAAACAGATTAAACTGTTTCTTAGAGCTATGAGCGTAAGCGAATTTTCTCAGAAGTCACAAACAATTCATAAAAAACGAAAAGCATGCTTTACAAATCGGTCCTGCTCGACTTTGATATCCCCGTTACTCACTAGAACTATGACTTAATATCCTTTTCTTGCGTTAATTAACAAGCGTTAGGCGCCAGACACGAATCATGCCCATTATAATAACGCATCACGAATGTCCACCAACTATAAAATTGCATTTAGATTAAACAAAGCCATTGCACGTCCATTAATTGCAGCTGCTTTAAGGCAATATCCCCCCGTGATATGTATAGGTCAAAGTTTTTGTTGTGATCTTTTCTAAATTTGATTCTATAAGTTCGATTTTCCTTGGTTCTGGTTAAAATGCACCGGAGTCACAATGAACCAATAACAGTAGAGGAGCTAGGAGAAGGTCTAGAGCGACTTATACTATATATTTTGCTGTTTTTTCTTAAAGTTTGGATTACTGCAACATAATTGCTTCTTGAATTAAGATATTTCGGCTCGCCGCAGGCTTCAATCCCTGTATCACGGTGAGTGGCACAGGACAACAATTCGTTGTATGAATTCCTGTCATAATCGATGACAAGGCTCGATTTCAAGAACTGAATACAGCCAAAAGAAAGCATTTCCGAGCCTTGTCCATGTGAAGAAGCAGATCTCAGAGATGCTAAGAGATAGAAGAGATATGGGACAACTGTCACGCCCCCGCACTTAAGAAAAAGATAGACATAACAGGGCTATTTTTCGATCCACTGAAGCATTGATAAAGGTCGGATGAATGGTAGTCAAGAAATGTGTAAAAGTTATAAACTGTTTGCAACTGCTAAAAAATGTATGTATAATGTAGTGTAGCTCCGTCTTGACAGCTTTACAAAGTCTTTATCACGATGCAATCTTAAAGTTGTATTGATTTTTCGATATCTTGCTACCCTAGAACACATTTTGGAAAGCCGGTTAGAGCTACTGTAATATACTCTGTACTAGAGATGGGCGCTTGTCGAATATTTTCAACACGACACGAAACTTACACGAATTTTTAAGTATAAGTAAAAACGAGAAAGCTAAGCTAACTTCGTCTGTGCCGAAGTTTTTATACCCTTGCAAGTGCTCGCTTAAATATTTTCAAAAAATACTCTTTTTCCCATTTTCCGACCGATCGTTCGTATGGGAGCTATATGATATAGTCATCCGATTTGGACAAAAATTTGTAGAATTGGATAAAGGAATGTGAAACAAACAAATACAAATTTGCAGCAAGCTACCATTAAAAACCAAAAAGTTTTTCTAACTAAGACTGTTTTTCAGACCTATCTTTTGTATGGCAGCTATACTTTATAGTTGTCCGATTTTCATCAAACTTGGCAGAATTATAAAAAAGCATAGAAAACCTATGATTACAAAGTTTGGAAACGTTTCCATTGAAAAGAAAAAAGTTTTTCATACTAAAACTAGTTTTCCGACCGTTTGTTTCTATGGGAGCTATGAGATATAGTCATCCGATCCGGCCGGTTCCGACATATTAGTAGTGTGCCGCCAAAAAGAAGACTCTGTGCAAAATTTCAGCTCGATAGCTTTAAAACTGAGAGACTAGTTCGCGTAGAAACAGACAGACAGGCGGACGGACAAAGCTCAATCGACTCAGCTCGTCACCCTGATCAAGAATATATATAGTTTATGGGGTCGGAAATGAATATTTCTATGCATTGCAAACTTCTGGGCAAAATTATAATACCCTTTGCAGGGGTATAAATAGGACACTTGTTTAGCTTTGTTTTATTTCTATCTCCTTATTGATCCCTGCAATTCAGTCTATATGTTAGTTTATGCGACAGATAGTACCCTAAATGTTAAAGAATTACAACAAGAAATTGTTGAATTGATAAAAAAGTAAGTTAAAGTCGGCTCTGCGCGACTTTGAAATAACCGTTACTCAGGGCAATTAGTGTTTGATAACCTCAGATAAGTATGCAACGTTTTATTAACTTGGCCATTTGTTATCCAATCTTTATGAAAATTGTGTGAGATGGTAGATATTGGCCATACTGCAAAATCTGAGCTCGATTTCCTAAGAAATGTAGTAGATATTCAACAGAAATACACATACAGTCAGCTTCTTATCAGCTCTTTCGAGAACTTTTTAATGCGCGAGGGGTACGACAGTTCGTTCGATCAGAGCAATGTAGGAAAAAGTGTTTTTCGTGCTCGTGAATTACTTAAAAACAAGTAAACATTTTGCTTAGAGTGACTAAAACTGTTGATTTATCTGATATCACTAAGTACATAAAAATATATACAAGTGTCCTTGTGTGTGTGTGCGTGTCACTGTACTGTACTTTTGCACTTTGAAACAAAGCAATTTACAATTGTTAGCGATAAAGTTTTGTTTTTGTGTTCTCAATACTCAAAGTTATCAATAAAACAAAACAACAAAAAAAACACAACACAAAACAAAAGGCGATAAGAGCGAGCCAAGAGCAACAGATATTGGGGGGGGGGGGGGGGGGAATGAGTTGATGGATATATGGCAAAATGTGTGGAATATAAGTATTAATAATGCCGTGGAAAAATTTTTATATGCAAGCCAGCAAAGCGACAACAATTCCCAGACAGTTGGTCAAAAAGAAAATCCATACGGACACACAGACAAGCGCGCACACACACACACACACAAACGCATACCATTGATTGATTGGGGGCAGTGGGGGTGTGGAAGGGGGGGGTGGTGGTGTTTGATGGTGACGTTGCCGACTTTTTTCGTTGGATGAAAAGCCCAACAACAACTATGCAGTGCGGCTGGCAGACAGTCAGACATTTTCACTCACACTCACACACAACCGCACAGTGGGCCACAATCAATTGTGTTCAAGTGCAAAAAGAAAGAATGAAAGAACAAAAACTTGACATTTCGGAATTTCCGTATATACCCCATACATATTGATGTGTGTGTGCGCACATTTCTATATCCATATATATATATATTTTTTAAATATAACAAAGAAAATTGTACATATTAAAAAGTAGACTCGGCATGTGTGAACTTTTAGCTTTTGTCAGGTGCCTTTCATTAGCAAGAAGAGAACAGCGTGGAGGTGGGGATGGGGATGGGGCAGATGAAGTGGGCGGGAGGCTCCCAAAAGATAAGAGTAAAAATACAACATTGTTTTGTATAAAAAGCGCCTTCACCTTCGTTTTGCTCTATAAATTAGCATGAAACGCAGCAGTAAAAGGTGCAATATAGCTACTTATTTGCATGTATGTATGTATGTAGGTAGGTAGGTAGATGTGCCATTATCTGGCACAAGCGGAAACACAGGCAACCTCTATAGCAGCTCAACTGAATTGAGAAGAGAGCGAGAGAGCGAGCGCGGTAGAGAGATGGGCGGCAGGCAGAGAGAGAGCCTGCACCCAGACAATGTGCAATCAGTTGGGCGGCTGGCAGCCTTTTTTCATTCTTTCTTGCTTTCTTTCATTCACTATGACGCCTCTTTCTCTGCGGCAACAACAACAACAACGACGACGACATTGAAAGGGAAATTACATTTCATGTTTATTGTCTTTATAAAAATAATGTTTTCGCAACAACAACAAGTGGAGCACAGCACACAAATCATTCCAGATTCAATAGAAATGCAGATACTCAGCCAGAGGATTGCCTTTATAAGCCGCTGCAGCTGTGAACAACTATTCCGAAAGGAAAAAAACAAAAAAAAAACACTTGAACACATGAATTATGGTCGGTTCAAGTAGTTAGAGTGCATTTTCTTGCGATTTGCGGGGTAAATTGATTGAAATGGATAACCAAAGGCATTTCAAAACTTGATTTATGGCAGGCAAGTAACAGTATTTCTCTAGAGGAATGCCAATTAGAATATAAACCGTATAAGTCCTGGCAGTATGGATGCGTTGTTAGGCGGGAAAAACTAACGAATCGAGGAAATAACAAAAAAAAAACATTTTAAGCTTAAGAACAGGGTTTCTCGTTTTGGTTCAGAGATTTTGAAAAGACAAGGGGTTGGGTTCAACAGAACGAAACTGTATTTGACAACTTGTAACAGTGTTCCCCCAGAAGAGAGACTCTCTGACTGAGGTCATCTGGAGCCACTAATTTGTCCGGAGCTTAACTAACTTCTATATAGTGAATGACAAGGGTACAAAAATAAATTTTTATACTCTGTACCGTAGGTACACAGAGTATTATAAGTTTGTGCAAAAGTATGTAACAGGCAGAAGGAAGCATCTCCGACCCCATAAAGTATATATATTCTTGATCAGCATCAACAGCCGAGTCGATATAGCCATGTCCGTCTGTCCGTCCGTCCGTCCGTCTGTCTGTCCGTATGAACGCACAGATCTCAGAGATGGTAAGAGATAGAGGTTTGACATGTATGGGACATATGCTTCTCATTGCTGCAGGCAGATCAAGTTTATTTTCAATTTTGGCCACGCCCCTCCCGCCCCCGCAATTTAAAAAAAACGTCATATCTCCCACAGTTTCGAAGATAGATGGCTTGTTCCTTCTGGACATATTTAGTTATTAGAATAACTTATCGATCTGCCAAAGGAATGAAGAAGATCGGATGAACGGTTTTCGAGTTATGATCAAAAGACAAAATTTCTTGGTACAGAGTATGTTATAGTCGGGCTTGACCGACTTTCTTTCTTGTTATACTCTGTACCGTAGGTACACAGAGTATTATAAGTTTGTGCAAAAGTATGTAACAGGCAGAAGGAAGCATCTCCGACCCCATAAAGTATATATATTCTTGATCAGCATCAACAGCCGAGTCGATATAGCCATGTCCGTCTGTCCGTCTGTCCGTCCGTCCGTCTGTCTGTCTGTCTGTCCGTATGAACGCACAGATCTCAGAGATGGTAAGAGATAGAGGTTTGACATGTATGGGACATATGCTTCTTATGTCTGCAGGCAGATCAAGTTTATTTTCAATTTTGGCCACGCCCCCTCCCGCCCCCGCAATTTAGAAAAAACGTCATATCTCCCACAGTTTTGAAGATAGATGGCTTGTTCCTTCTGGACATATTTAGTTATTAGAATAACTTATCGATCCGCCAAAGGAATGAAGAAGATCGGATGAACGGTTTTCGAGTTATGATCAAAAGACAAATTTTCTTGGTACAGAGTATGTTGTAGTCGGGCTTGACCGACTTTCTTTCTTGTTATACTCTGTACCGTAGGTACACAGAGTATTATAAGTTTGTGCAAAAGTATGTAACAGGCAGAAGGAAGCATCTCCGACCCCATAAAGTATATATATTCTTGATCAGCATCAACAGCCGAGTCGATATAGCCATGTCCGTCTGTCCGTCCGTCCGTCCGTCTGTCTGTCCGTATGAACGCACAGATCTCAGAGATGGTAAGAGATAGAGGTTTGACATGTATGGGACATAAGCTTCTTATGTCTGCAGGCAGATCAAGTTTATTTTCAATTTTGGCCACGCCCCCTCCCGCCCCCGCAATTTAGAAAAAACGTCATATCTTCCACAGTTTTGAAGATAGATGGCTTGTTCCTTCACGACATATTTAGTTATCAGGATAACTTATGGATCCGCCAAAGAATTGAAGAAGATCGGATGAACGGTTTTCGAGTTATGATCAAAAGACAAATTTTCTTGGTACAGAGTATGTTGTAGTCGGGCTTGACCGACTTTCTTTCTTGTTTTTAAAGAACTTGTAGACCTCAGCATAAGCATGATCCATTTCAAATTAAGTACTTTATATTCTTAGTTTAAGAACGAAGTATGCTTGAATTAAGAATTTTGATTTTTAATTGAAGAACGAATTATACTAAATTTAAGCAGGTTAATCCCGATTTATTCTTAAGTCAATACCGATTTGCTCTCAAAATATCTTGATTTTTTCTTAGATTAAGAATTTTCGGGAAAATGGGATAATATTGTAGGGAGATCAGTAATACAAAGAGTGCAGAACAAAGGACCTCGGTGGATATCATGAGGTACAGACACAGTTTTTGAACATGTTAACAGTTCTAGTTGCAAAACCAGAAATTCTGGAGACGGGAGCTCTAAGAATTCCCCCTCCTCCCCCAAAGTCTAGCGTTTATGTTATATTTTCTTATAATTGTTTCTTTTAACAAATTTTGATTGATTTTTCCACACAATCAGCACATGAAGGGGGGGGGGCTTTTTTTTTTTTAATGGCTTTGAGGCTTTTGCATTGATTTGAGAATGAAATGAATGTTTAGACCAGTGTTTCATTTGTGCAAAAAAAAAAAGCTCAAACGCCGAGCACAGCTCTAAACGGAATCGAAAACAGTGCATATTTTTGCAGTACAATGCAACTGGGCTAGCTGCTTCTCCTCCGCCTCCTCGACCATCTCCCGGCTGCCACAATTTCTGTGTGTTCCGTGGCCTCTGCGGTTCAAGTGTACTTGTGTTTGCACCATATTTTCGTTGGGTGGGTTGGACAATGTTGCCTGTTTTTCTTTTATATACACGTTTTGTTTTGCCTTCCCCTTCATTTAATTTTTCAATTTTCCACACAATTGCAATAAGAAAAGCAACATAAGCAGAGCCCCCCCCCCCCCCCAGCACCAGCCAAACGAATATCAAGTTCAGCTATAGTTTTTATTTTGTTTGGCTATAAAGAAAGAAAATTTTGTACCAGAGATACAAGTGTGTAGGGGTAGGTATGTGGCTATGTATGTATGTTTATATTAACTTCTTTCAGCCGCCTGGCTAAGCGAAAACCCGGGCTCATTGTTTACATTTTGGAATGGCCAGAGAGCTACACGTCGTTTAATTCCCTCTATTTATTATTCTATGCATACTATCCAACCATTTACCTATACGATGCTGTCTGTCTGTCTGTCTGGCTGTGCACCAGACCCCACCAGGCCCCCCCCCCCACCCCACTTGCTCCGCTTGCTACTAGCCATGTTCATGAATTTTGATTTTGTTTTTGTATTCGCGTATTATTATTGGCTATTTTCACATTCAAGGTGTATTAATTGGATTTCATTTTTGTAATGTGGGGGAAAGGTGATTTCTGTTTCGAACTGATGTTGGTCAATCTGTCTTATCATTAAACCCACTTTTTATACCCGTTACTCGTAGAGTAAAAAGGGTATACTAAAGTCGTGCAAATGTATGTAACAGGCAGAAGGAAGCATCTCCGATATCATAAAGTATATATATTCTTCATCAGCATCTATAGCCGAGTCGATATAGCCATGTCCGTCCGTCCGTCCGTCCGTCCGTCTGTATGAACACCTAGATCTCAGCGACTAGAAGAGCTAGAGCAACCAAATTTTATACATAAGCTAGTATTGTCTGTAGGCAGATCAAATTTGTTTCAAATTTTGGCCACGCCCCCGCAATAAAAAAAATATTGAATAACTCCCACAATTTTTAAGTGCAGTGTAGAGTATGTGGCCAATATCTACAATCTCTCAATTTTCAAAAGAATCGGATAATAAATGGCCGAGTTAAAAAAATGTTGCATACTTATCCGAGCTGAGCTGAGTAACGGGTATTTCGAAGTCGGGCAGGGCCGACTTTAACTTACGCTCTCGTTTAAAATGTATTCAATATTTTCAATGCTTTAATTTCTTTTCAAATTGTTTACCCAAACACATTCTCCCCCCCACATTCACTGATACCAAAAGAATCAGCCTGGTATATACAAATAATATACATACACACATATAGTATATCGCACATAGCTTTGCACTTTATGAATCACTACCCCCAAAAGTAACTTCAAAGCAATTGGCGAACACAGAACAAAAATCAAAAAAAGAACAAAACACCAAGCAGAGACCACGTGTTGTCCAGGTGTACCAAGTGTTGTTGCGGCTCAACCGCGTAAATTTCCTGAGTAGCCGCCACCCCCCCGCCACCCACTTGCTCTATGCTTGCTCTTGCCGTCACTTAACCACAAACAACATAACAACACAGGTGCGGATTGTTGTCCATCCTGCAGTTAGTTGCCAACCAGTTTTGTGTGTGTGTTTTTTGTCATGTTTATTTAATGGGCTTTTTCATTACATTAATAAATGTCAAATATTTAAATTTCAACTCGCCCGCCCCCCCCCCTTGAGCTGAGCTAAGCACATACATAAATGAAATGAATTGAAATGAAATGAAACCCGGTGCGCACCGTGGCCTGATGTCAAAGCAAACTCTCTTATCGCTTATGAGAAAGGAAGCTGCAAATTTATCTTGTTCTAAAAAGATAAACTGACATTTTTGTGTAAACATTCTGTTGATGGATTGCCACAATCTGCATTAACAATTGTGTTTTAGTTAAACGGAAACGTAAACTAAATATAATATATTATTTCTAAGACGGTCATTTTAGTGGCTCGCAAGCACACTTCGTCTATTACTATATTATTTCCAAGGAAACCAATAAAAAAGTCAGTACTTTTTGTTTGCTGCAGTTGCCGCTTAGCTCTGGTGCAGTGTACGCATAGACAGAGTGGGAATGGAACAAGCTTGGGATAACCGTTTGAAAGAGCTTTCAAAATGAGAGCACATAGATGACAAACACTCAACACTCTCTATGAAACAAGAAAGAAAGTCGGTCAAGCCCGACTATAACATACTCTGTACCAAGAAAATTTGTCTTTTGAGCATAACTCGAAAACCGTTCATCCGATCTTCTTCATTTCTTTGGCGGATCGATAAGGTATCCTAATAACTAAATATGTCCAGAAGGAACAAGCTATCTATCTTCAAAACTGTGGGAGATATGACGTTTTTCCCATATTGCGGGGGCGGGAGGGGGCGTGGCCAAAATTGAAAATAAACTTGATCTGCCTGCAGACATAAGAAGCATATGTCCCATACATGTCAAACCTCTATCTCTTACCATCTCTGAGATCTACCCCTGAGATTATACCCTTGCAAGTGCTCGCTTAAATGTTTTCAAAAAATACTCTTTTTCCCATTTTTCGACCGATTGTACGTATGGGAGCTATATGATATAGTCATCCGATTTGGACAAAAACTTGTAGAATTATGTAAAAGCAAGAGAAACAACCAAGTTCAAAATTGCAGGATGCTACCATTAAAAACAAAAAAGTTTTTCTAACTAAGACTGTCTTCCACACCTATCTTTTGTATGGCAGCTATACCATATAGTTGTCCGATTTTGATAAAACCTGACAGAACTATAAAAAAGCATAGAAAACGTATGAAAAAAAAGTTTGGAGACGTTTCCATTGAAAAGAAAAAAGTTTTTCATACTAAAACTAGTTTTCCGACCGTTTGTTCCTATGGTAGCTATGAGATATAGTCATCCAATCCAGTCGGTCCCGACTTATTAGTAGTGTGCCGCCAAAAAGAAGACTCTGTGCAAAATTTCAGCTCGATAGCTTTAAAACTGAGAGACTAGTTCGCGTAGAAACAGACAGACGGACAGACGGACGGACAAAGCTCAATCGACTCAGCTCGTCACTCTGATCAAGAATATATATAGTTTATGGGGTCGGAAATGATTATTTCTATGCGTTGCAAACTTCTGGGCAAAATTATAATACAATTTGCAAGGGTATAATTAAGAAAAGCTAGTATTAAAAGTATACCAAAAGTAGGACAATTGAAATATCAAAATGATACATGCCAATATCAAATTGATACCAAAACAAGAAAGAAAGTCGGTCAAGCCCGACTATAACATACTCTGTACCAAGAAATTGTGTCTTTTGATCATAACTCGAAAACCGTTCATCCGATCTTCTTCATTCCTTTGGCGGATCTATAAGTTATTCTAATAACTAAATATGTCCAGAAGGAACAAGCCATCTATCTTCAAAACTGTGGGAGATATGACGTTTTTTCTAAATTGCGGGGGCGGGAGGGGGCGTGGCCAAAATTGAAAATAAACTTGATCTGCCTGCAGAGATAAGAAGCATATGTCCCATAAACGTCAAACCTCTATCTCTTACCATCTCTGAGATCTGTGCGTTCATACGGACAGACGGACAGACGGACAGACGGACATGGCTATATCGACTCGGCTGTTGATGCTGATCAAGAATAAATATACTTTATGGGGTCGGAGATGCTTCCTTCTGGATGTTACATACTTTTGCACAAACTTATAATACTCTATGTACCTACGGTACAGAGTATAAATATCCGACCGATACAAGTCCGTATCAATTTGATAATTTTGAAATATCATTTACCAATTCTCGAAAATGAAAGAGAGCTGGCCACTCAATAGTTTTAAATTAATGACTACTTTTAAGTGGGTGTAGCTGCTGTGTTTTGGCTTGTGTGACACGTGCCAGCACAACAAAAAAAAAACAGTGTACCCCCGCCCCCACCTCTAGTTTTGATTGTTTATTGTAGTTTGAGTGCAAAGCAAAATAAAAAAGAAAAGGTTGAGAGAGTAGAGGGTAGACGACTTTCACCACCCCCTGCCCCTATTCTCTGCTGTGTAGGGGGGTCTCTGACTGTGGGCAATTAGGGGCGTTCATATTTTTGCAATATTTTTTTTTCTTCTTCTAATGTTTATGTACGTGAGGTGAGTGTGTGCGCGAGTGTGTGTACAAAGGGGACACCACACACACACCTTAAATACATAGAGAGAGGGAGAGAGAGATACATAATATCATATAGAGTAGGGGGGGTGGGGTGGGTGGGTAAGTAGTAGTTTGTTTTGTTGTACTTACCAAGTGATTGAGCATAAATCGCTAAAAATATCGAGAGGAATGAAAGAGCGCTAGCCAAGAATTTTGCCTCCATCTTTGGTATTGATCCGTGTTGTTGGTTTTGTTGTTTTGTTCAATTGTTGTTGCAATTGTTAGATTATGTTGTGGCCGTTGTTGCTGCTGCTGCTGTTGTTGTAGTTGTCAAATTTGTTGCATTTATTATAAATTTTATTAAATTTACGTTTAATGATTGATAATAATTTATGCTGCTTCTGTTGTTGTTGTTGGTGTTGTTGTTGTTTATTTTGTTTTGTTTTTGTTTTTTTTTTTGTACTTTATGCTTAACTTACTAGATCATTATTTAAGTATTAATTTTTCTTTATTTTTTTTTTAAGCTTATTTATTAATTTGATATTAGTTGTGGTTGTTGTTGTTGTTGTGGTTGTTGCTGTTGGGTTGCGTTTTGTTTTTTATTTTTTTTTTTTTAATTTTTTTAATTTTCTTTCATTTAAACCAGCCTCAGCTTTTCTATTTTGTTCTTAATTCTTGTAGCTATATTTGCCAAGGGGAAGAAAAACAAGAGAAAAGCAAAAGAGAGAAAAAAAAAAAGTTTTTTTCATTTTAAAAATACATAAATATTTGCGCAGCCAGCGGTAGGAGAGGGGGGAGCGGTCAACACTCAAGGATAAAATAGAAAATTATGAGCAGAACTAAATATAAATTAACAATGTTTTTTTCATCAAAAGTCGTCGTCGTCGTCGACATGCGGCACACGTGCTGGCCACTTGCGGGGCTGGGGGCTGGGGGGGGGCGAATTCTATTGCAGCTTGCTAATTTCAAGTTAACTCATTTAGCTTTCACACTCACACACACACGCCAATCTGTGTCCCAGTCCCAGACTAATGAGAGCAAACAACTCTCAGGTTTAAAAATAAGAGGAGCGCTACGTACTTAGAGGTGTAAGGGGTATGACCAGAAATATATGGCCAAAACGGACACTCCGGGGGGAAAACACAACGAACGAACGAACGACCGAACAAACCAACAGAACGAAACGAACGGAACGCAACGAATTCAGCGAGCAGACTGAACACCACCGCACATGACCAGGCGAGCGAGAGTCACCATATTTACCACCAACATCATCAGCGTCAGCGTCAGCGTCGACGTCGACGTCGCCGCTCGGCCATTGTCATTCCGTCAGAGGGTCAGCTAGCAGCAACGTCAGCGCGCTCGCCGCACAGTGATTACAAGTTGATATATTGTACTGGGGCTTTAATCTTATCTGTATAATCTCACAAAGAATGCGAGATAGCGGTACAACAGCCAGATTATGTAATCCCAATTTGAGTTGTTAACATGAAACTGTTTCCAACCATCCCAAATGACTCAAAGAATTGCGAAATCCGATCTCATCTCTCAGTTGGAATTTGATTTTTTTGATTATATTTTTAAGTTGGTTTTCAAACAGGTTATGGGCCACACTCAGAGAAAAAATAGAGAATTTCATACTTGGATCAAGAATTTTCGAGATTAATAGTTCGATAAGAGTGAAAATTCTCGATCCAAGTGCGAAATTCTTGATACTAGATCTAAGTACGAAGCATTCTCATATCAATCAGAATAGTTCTTGAATCAAGTGCTAAACATACTCAAATTCAGGATTGCTCATTCTTGAATCAAGAGCATACAGCATTGTCAAAAACCGAGAACGTTCTTTTTAGTATCAAGGGCTCGTCAGATTCAAGAGTAAGATCGTTTACTCTTAAATCAAGAGCTTCACAGATTCCAATTTAAAATCAATTGTTTTCTTTTTTCATTGTGCAAGTTTAAGCCGGCTCGAGGAAAACACAACACCTCAAAGCAGCATCAGTCTTTGTCTGCCAACTGCCAGTCAAACAGGGGTCTCTCCATGCCAGTAATGACATAACTGGTTGGGAATTTCAAAGCAAAATGATTGCAAAAATAGCTTCCCCACAAAACTGTATGAGCAGACTCAACGCTATGCTCTCAAATGTGCTTGCTCTCCTCTCTCAGTTTCTTTACCTCACTCCCCTCGCCTAAAAGCACCAAGGTGAGAACGAATTTAGCTCGATTTCAAGAGCGAAATTCTTGAAAATTCAAGAACAAATAAATTTTTTTTCAAGAGCGTTTGATCTTAAGCTATTCATTCTACTTTTTTCTGGGTGCAGGAATTGTGAATCAAATTTCATGTTTCGGTTGCTGATTCAAAACTAATTTTTTGATAAATTTTCAGTTTTAAGCTTAACTTTAGCTCGGCCGAAGTTTTGTAGACCCTTGCAGCTGGTTTCTTTAACTACATAGAGGGAAAAACCGTGTTCAGAAAATAAGATTATTTCATCTCAAAAGCTGGAATAATGGGACCTAGACTTTGACTTGGGTTCTGGACTGGAGCTGGCCCTGGTATATGGGTCCTGGACACCACTGGAATCAAAATTTTTTTTTGAGTTTCATTTCAACTCACATCAAGATTTGGCGTTCTCAAAAAACAGTTCTTGAAGTGAGAAAATCCGGTCAAGATTAGTTTTTGACACCGAATGTTCTCACTTTGAGTCCAATGTTCTTGGATTTTTCCCTCTGTGTAAGACTACCTTTTCGAACCTTACTTTTCTTTGGTAGCTATACTACAATAATGTGCGATTTCGACCAAGCTTGGTAAAATCATTAGGAAATCATAGCAAAACAAACATGTAAGAAATTTGAAGTCGATTCCATTTAACACAAAAAAGTTTTTCTCAATAGAACCTCTTTTTCAACCAATCTTTCTTACTGTAGCTATATGTTATAGTCCACCGATTTTGACAAAGCTTTGTGGAATTGTAAGAAACTATATCAAATAAATAAATGCCAATTTTAAGTACATTTCCACCGAATACAAACGAGTTTTTCTCACTAAGACAACTTTTCTGTCATTACTTTTCTATGACAGCTATACTATATAGATGTCCGATTTCAACCTTACTTGATAAAATCAAGGAAAAGCATAGCATACAAAGAAATACAAAGTTTGGAGGCGTTTCCATTGGAAGCAAAAAAGTTTTTCACACTAAAACTAGTTTTTTGACCGATCCTTCCTATGACAGCTATATGCTATAGTCAACCGATTTTGACAAAACTTTGTAGAATTGTGTGAAAGCTTACAAAATGAATATATGCTAACTTTAAATAGGTTTACATTGAAAACAAAAAAGTTTTTCTTACTAAAACTATTTTTCTAACCTTACTTTTCTATGGCAGCTATACTATATAGATGTCCGATTTTGACCAAACTTGGCAGAAACATGGAGAAGCATTAAAAAGTAGTAAATACGAAGTTTAAATACGTTTGCATTGAAAACCAAAAAGTTTTTCTCGCTAGAACTAGTTTTTCGACCGATCGTGCCTAAGGCAGCTATATGTAATAGTCATCCGATATAGCTGATCAAGAATTTATATACTTTATATGGTCCAAAATGTTTCCTACTATGCGTTACAAACATCTACATACAATTTCAATATACCCGCCCTCTGCAAGGGTATAATAAGTGTATTTCAAACAAGTACAAAATGTTTTTGGTTTCTAAAGCTATTCCCACTAAAACGAGGTACCACTGTATAGAACCAAAGAAGGCTGGAAAAAACCAGGGCCTTTGACAATGAGCAACTGTAGTTTAGAAATTTACCATTACCCCATAACAAAAGTGTTAGAACCAGTTGGGAATTTCAGGAATAGTTCGAATTTTCCTTTGCCTACTTTACGGAGCTAGTATTATGAGTTAAACTAACATATTTTGTACTTAAACTAAGAAGTCGCATTTCTTGAATTTTGTATCTAGCTGTAAGTACAAAATATGCTTGATTCAAAATCGTTTGTTCTCATTTCAATAATATTAACCCACATATTTCGGTTTTAGAATGTTTCATACTCAAATTAAGTACTCTCAAGAACGAATCATACTTGAAATTTGAGGTAAAAACGGTTTAAATTCCGATAGAACCTCCGATAGCCTTTTTTCTCTGAGTTTAGAGGCTATTTTAGTATCAAGGGTCTTCAAAACCTCTAAAAAATCTGCAGTGCCCAGAGGTTCTCAGCCAACACATGAAGTACCAGCTTTGGTTCGCCAAACAGTTTCTATGCTAGTTGAACCTAAGATTTGGTTCGAGCCTGGGTTCCTAACCATTCTAGGTTGTTTAAAAACTTTGAAAAAATTATTAACCTTTACTTTACTTTGCTTTATTTTCCTTTCCAAACTCAAAATATATCGAAATTAGATAGGGGTTAAGCCTACGAAGGCTTTGCCGTGTTCTTCAAACTGCATCAGTGGATTTGAAATTGTGGAATTTCATTTTCTGAGGCTTCAGCACCGAAAATAACATTCTTAGAATATTTTATCGGGACTGATAAAAGCTAGCTCCGACTAGTTCTAATCAAAATCCAACAGCCCGGCTGCTAAATCAATTGGTAAGGATTTGTCAATTCTAGTATCGTGCTTGAGCGTTCCTTCCAATGTGCATGGTACGTGAGATTCGTGCGTGATTTTTATACTCTGTACCGTAGGTACATAGAGTATTATAAGTTTGAGCAAAGGTATGTAACATCCAGAAGGAAGCATCTCCGACCCCATAAAGTATATATATTATTGATCAGCATCAACAGCCGAGTCGATATAGCCATATGTCCGTCTGTCTGTCCGTAGGAACGCACAGATCTAAGAGATAGAGATTTGACATGTATGGGACCTATGCAAGTTTATTTTCAATTTTGGCCACGCCCCCTCCCGCCACCGCAATTTAGAAAAAACGGCATATCTCCCACAGTTTTGAAGATAGATGGCTTGTTCCTTCTGGACATACTTAGTTATTAGGATAACTTATCGATCCGTCAAAGGAATGAAGAAGATCGAATAAACGGTTTTCGAGTTATGATCAAAAGACAAATTTTCTTGGTACAGAGTATGTTATAGTCGGGCTTGCTCGTTCGTGAATCGTTTGTGAACTAAAACAGAAGCTGAGTTTCGGGAACGGTAGGCAAACGTATTATATTTTCCCAAATTTCCACTTCAGACCACTGTGCCGAAAAGTGTCTGCTGATTAAAGTGTCGCACGGTTACCAAATATATTTGAGTTTCGGTTGTTTTGTGGCGATAACACGGAAATGCTGCAGCAGCGGTGGTCAAACACCACCAACATAATCAGCAGCCAGTGTCAGCTTAGCAAAAATGTTATCAACAGGCCAGAAAGTAGCGAAAGGTGGCGTCGTCTGTGGCGGAGGACAACGATGACGTTGATGGCAAACAGTCAGAACGGAGAGCGTTTGTTTACCCTGTCACGACGTGCGGGCATGAAGGCAATGTGTGTGTGTACACCATATCGCATTAAGATAATACCTCAATGCAGTATTTTATACAAATACTAGACACAAGCAGGCACAACGTACCCGAAATAAAAATAAAAACCTGGCCAATGGCCGCAAAAACGTTTGATCTGGTTCGAAGCGGTTGCGAGCGGTTTGTTGGCCAGGCCAACTTTAAAAATATATTTGAATACATTCGGTTGGATCCCGGTTATTGATTAACATTATTGCACGACAACCACCCCCCACCCCCACCGCGGGCAACTACTATCTTTCTCCTGTTTTCGAGGTCAAGCGAAGAAAGAGAAGAAAGAAAAAAAGTTTTGTATTGGCAAACTTGGAGCATAAACACTTTAGGGGCGACAAATTGCCTTTAGTCGCAGCCGCAGCATAACGTCATCGTCAGCCATGACTCACTCACACACTCACAAAAGTTGGAGCTGCTGCTGACGATGATGATGATGATGACGATGATGACGATGATGCTGAATGCTGAACCAATATTCATAGGCGGGGCGACACATGACTAAGGCTGGCTTAATTGCTTTAATTGCAAAAGGCTTTAAAACCAAAAATCAATCAAAGAAATATGCCAGCGGTAGGCGGGGGAGGAGGAGTAGCAGCAGTGACTTCTACCCCTTGGCTCCAGTTTGGCACTGACCAATAAAGTTCATACAAATGACTTTATGGTGCTTGTAAATGAAGCAGAGCGCTTGTGTGCGCAGCCATTGATGTTTGTTTGCGGCACAGTGAACACTGGCAAAAGGAACACTTTGATTGGGAGGCAGCACTCGAAGCAATTTCATGGCAAAATTGAAGACAAATTCTTTGTTTAACTTGGGTTTGCAGGTTTACTCAAGGAAAAAGGTCACATAAACCAGTCACATATTGGGCTTGAACTATTAAAATGTTCAAATTTCAAACTGTTTTAGTTTTGATTTTGTGCAAATTATTAAAATTTTGAGATTATTTGTTGATAAAATCGAAAACCGAACCGAACTAAACGTTATCCGAAGCGCTAACTCCGGGCTAGGCCACCGAACCGCAAACAGAATCGAAAATGCTGAACCAAAACCGAAGAAAAAACGAGAAAGCTAAGCTAACTTCGTCTGTGCCGAAGTTTTTATACCCTTACAAGTGCTCGCTTAAATATTTTCAAAAAAATATACACTTTTTCCCATTTTCCGACCGATCGGTCGTATGGGAGCTATATGATATAGTCAACCGATTTGGACAAAAATTTGTAGAATTGGATAAAGAATTGTGAAACAATCAATTACAAAATTGCAGGCTGCTACCATTAAAAACAAAAAAATTTTTCTAACTAAGACTGTTTTTCAGACCTAGCTTTTGTATGGCAGCTATACCATATAGTTGTCCGATTTTAATAAAACTTGGTAGAATTATAAAAAAGCAAAGAAAACTTATGAATACAAAGTTTGGAGACGTTTCCATTGGAGAGAAAAAAGTTTTTCATACTAAAACAAGTTTTCCGACCGATTGTTCCTATGGGAGCTATGAGATATAGTCATCCAAACCGGTCGGTTCCGACATATTAGTAGTGTGCCGCCAAAAAGAAGACTCTGTGCAAAATTTCAGCTCCATGGCTTCAAAACTGAGAGACTAGTTTGCATAGAAACAGACAATCGACTCAGCACGTCACCCTGATCAAGAATATATATAGTTTATGGGGTCGGAAATGAATATTTCTATGCGTTGCAAACTTTTTGGCAAAATTATAATACCCTGCATCGAAATCGCGGTTCATTTAGCTCCCGAAAAGCATTTTATGAACCGAACCGTAGGTTTAAAAGCTGCTCGAACCACTGAACCATACCAGTTGTCTGTTTCCTAGCGGTTTGCAAACCTGCATTGGATTTGTTAAAACCTCAAATAAAGTTTCTGTTACAGATAACTATATTGTACATACTCAGTCTATTGATTCAAAGAGTCAAAATTCCATTCAATAAAATATTTTATCTCTGCATTTTGTGGTCTTGTCAGACCGATTAATTGAAAGGTAAACCATTAAAAAACTTATGAATTGAATACGGTTGACAAGGTTGTATAATTTTACAACCATTTATTGACTTAAAAAATTAAGTCATAAACTTTTGCGGTTCTTTGTTGTGTGGTTTGTGTCCCCAGGGAAAACATTTGACTATATTTTGCGATAAGTACATGGAGTGATGCATTCAAAAAGTGATAAAAAGAAAACAGCTTTGATAAGCTATCCATAAAAACAGTTTTCGAGTTGTGCCCCCAATTTCAAGTTGATGTAAACAAAGTATCAACCGATTTATAGCTGATCAATTCGTTCTACACAGGTATTCCGAAATTCCGAAATGAAAACTTCCTTATTTACGAACCGAATAAGGCTTGATTGTCAAGTAAAATCTGCTTGTTCGGACACGGATTACACAAGGCAACACGGAGCAGTATATTGATTGATTGATCATGATTCTAAATGATTTCCGTGTGCTGGACCTGAAGCTGTTATCTCTAGCTGAAATGGTGCATCACATCTACACTTTTTGTAATTAAAGCTCGAAGCTGCTAAAAAAAGGCATATTCTTAGTATTTTTTAGCCTCGTTTTGGTGGTTACATTTTCGTTTGTTCTTGGCTCACTTCGGTATTATCGTAAAATACTATTTCATAGCTTTAAAATCAGCTATTTCTCATATTTCTATGAATTTTTGTAAGCAAAGAAATATCATTCTAAGGACATGTGTTCAAAATGTTGTTCAATATTTAATACCGCCCAAGTTTATGCAATGGATACAAATTTCACTTTTTTTTGCATACTTTTGGGCAGTAGAAAAATTATTAGAATTATTTGAATTAGTTTGTCTTAAAGCTGAGAAGTGAGACTTGAAGAGAGTAAAAACAATAGTACAGGTTCTCCATAAAACGTGTCAAAATAGGCATTTTAAGCTACTTTTAGCTCCTATTACCATAAATCTAGAAGTGTTGAAGCATATCTGATACAAATTCATGAATTTTGCCCTTCAAGGTAGGCTATAATTATGCGGCAAATATAAAACATTATTAAGTTTCATAAAGAAAGCATAAACCTAGGGTCAAAAATCCTGATTTTGTGTTTGTTTGAAGGCTAATCCGTGTTCAGCTCACAAAAGACCATTTAGAATCACCACCAAGTCTTCAAAATACTGGAAAAAGTGTAATTCTGTTGACTTGTGTTATGTGTGACAGCTTATTTGATATCGTTTACTGACTCAAATCACTGATCTAGCTGGCAGAAGCGTCTAATTGTGTCTCATCCATAAGAAACGGACACAGAAAAATCAAAATAATATCCTAAATTATATAACACTTTGCACACAAATTGAAGGCAATTGAAATTGACCTGGATGAAGTCTTTTTTTGACAAAGTTCTTGCTTCAAAAGTAGACCAATCCTTTTCTACTGATGAAACTTGAACTAAATTCTTGTTTTGCATACTTTTAGGAGTCATAAAACAATCAAAAATTTACTCAAATTTACTGAAAACCCAAAAGATTTGGGCTGAAGCGATAACTTCGCTAACAAAAGCGGATCGAAGCTCAAAATGGGAGTAGAGCTGGGGACTTGTTGTATCTTAAGTTAAAGTCTTGCATCCTTGAAGAGCGGAAAACTTCCGACTGGACTTGGGACACTAGTGAGAATTCAAGGAATCAAACAAGGATTATTTCATTTCTTTGCCATTAAATGGCTGCGTTCAGCAAAACATTTTGAAATGGCAGACAATTTCAGTTTTGAAAACTTTTCTGAAATTATTCAAGCAGCCTAAAAGTATGCTCTAAAACGGTTTTGCGGATACTTTCAGGCGATTTCCAAATTTCGTTTCGTTTGTGCAGCCTTCACTGTATTGATATTGATGTTGTGGCATTGGATGTGTGTGTGTGTGTGTGTGTGTGTCGCGGCAGGCTGGATGACGTGATTGTCGGTTCGGTCTCTTCGCCCGCATATGATTAAAACGGGAAAACAAGATAAAACTCGTTGGAGCAAAGGAGGAGCACTGTGTGTAGTTGTTGTTGTTGTTGTTGTTAATATTGGTGGCAAAAGCAAACCAGAAGAGTAGTTAAGAGCAGCGGGGGAGAGGAGCCAAATATACGCATGACACTCCTTGCCGCCGCACACACACACACACACACTCACACACAAAAACACACAGGAGGCGAGCACGCGACACATGTACACGAGGTCACTCACACAGGCGCACCACCCGCACTATAGTACTCCGCCTCCCTCGCTCTCACTCACTCTCGCTCTCTCTCTCTCTTTCTCACTCTCTCACCATCCTGAACATGGGCAATTATTATTAGTTTATTTTCAATATCAATTTGCGGCAAAGTCAATAATACTTCAATAAATTCCAAGTCACGAGATCGACCTCACTCCAAGGATGTACATTTGTATGTATGTAGATGTATGTACATTGTACATACATACATCGGAATTTTTCTTGCTTCTGCGATGACGACAGCGTGCACACGGCGATTTTTTTCTTCTTTTTTTTTCAATAACATTTACACACTTTTGCACTATTTATGTAATAGTTTTCCAATCGCTACCCGTTCGCTGATTTTCGTTTGCACACCCGCTGACCACAATTTTGGTTGGCTGTATTTTTCACATTTTCCTCGACGATTTTTCTTTTTTACTACCAAAAAGAGAACAAACTACCAACACACACACACACACACACATACACATGCAAAACGAACGCACGCACAAACCAAGCACACACATACACATGTCTCAATGACGAAACTCTTTACACAGCGTTGACAACTCTAGGTTCTCTAGCTATTTTTTTTTTCTTTTTGTCATCATTTTTCTTTTGTTGCTTTGGGGGAACGATTTTTTGTTGGGCCAGGTTTCACATGTTCACCGTTGAGCGGGGTAAATCAATTGATTATTAATGCATTGGCATTTGTTTAAACTGCATGATTTTGCACACTTTGGGGTAATTACCTAGCACACAAAACACAAAAATTCAATTTTTTCCTCGCTGTGATATTTTCAAGCGAATGACCTTACATCACACTAGAACTATCGGTTGCTATCGATATACGCGCATATGTATGTGGGATTTTGTTAAGACAAATGGTCTTACTGGCCACATGTCGACTTTAACTACATGGTGTGCTGGACATTTAGCTATTTTCGAGCCATGTGCTGGAGTGTTTTTATATAGGTATATATTGAAGCATAGCCTTTTAAGTTTTAATTTGCATATCTATATCTTAAATTTTAAAGAGTGGAGGTAAACAGGAAATAGCAAGGGAAGCAGCACGACTCCGATACGGGCTCAGAGCTATCGATAAGTAAAGAAATGGAACAACTCTAGGCAGTCGTCGTCGCTTGACTGGCTTATGGTTTTTCAAGTAATTTGAATTTTCAAAAAAAAAAACTACAAAAATTAGCTAATTGTGCCAGCAGTTACAAAAAAAGCCAAAAACGGCTTTAAAATAGCCAGCCATATTTTCTACTTACACCATGTAGATAACAACCACATGTAGATATCAACTTGTTCCTGTGTGACCATTTCCAATTGATTTCTAGTTGCGTTTTGCCACTTGCGGGTGTGGATCGTCTCAGTGTTTGCTGTTGTTTTTTTGTGTTATTTCTCTCTCGTTTAGTTTCAATATTTAAGTTGAATCATTTTTGAACTTTTGTTATTAACTATATCATGTGTCCACAGTGCCCGGAGGCCTGTTTCCATTGTTGATATTAAAACAGGTGAGTGGAGTGCTAGTGACCCGCCCAAATTTGTGTTTGGCTGCCTTTAAGCTGGGGCTGTTATTGTTGTTGTTGTTGCTGCTGACACACACACATGGGCGTTGACCGAAAATTTGAAGAAAGGCTTAGAAGTGGCATTTCACTATTATGTGAGGTTTAATAAGTTAAGAAAGGGTTAAAGCAAATAATATTAATATCAATTTCAAACAGAAGCCACAAGCCACCTGCTGGCCAATTGGTTTCGGCAGCGTCTCCTGGCGTTTGGGCTACTCAAATTTCAACTGCCTGGCAGCATATGCATGTCCTTTGGGTAATTTGCAAATTTCAATTGCACTTTTGGCCTTTTTTGTGAAAGGGGGGGGAGACTCTTCTCTCAGCTAATTAATGCCACTTTACGTGTGTTAATTTGTACATATCTTTGCTTGTGTGTGTGTCTGCCTTCAAAAGGGTGGATTACAGGGCCTGGTTTACTCGTTTAGTATTTGTTTTCACACTCTCTTTCTCGCTCGCTCTCTCTCTCGCTCTCTCTAGCCCTAGGCCAGTCAGCAACTTCTGCTGCTTCAGTGCACAGCTCAGCCAGACACACACTCACACACACACACACACAAGCACATACATGCTTGGTCAGGTACCTTTGCGTGTTCTGTTCCAAAGTGACTTACCGGCAACTGCATTTCAAATGCTGCTCTGCTCTGCTTCCCTACTAGAATTTCTTTACCTAGGGGTCAAGTGTGTCGGTGTGTGCGGGTCGTCCAGGGCCTTATTGTCCATTGTCTTTGTATGTATGTATGTTTCATTTGGTTTGGGGTTGGCGAGGTCCTTGGATGTATGATGTATGCATTCTTTGTTTCTTCCTGATTGTGCTGATAAGACGGTTAGTCCTTAATATTATGCACATAATTTGTGAAATTGCTTTGCAGCTGGCAAAGATAATCACTCTGAGCGTTATAAGCTCTGGGAATAATTGCGCATTACGGTTAAAAAAAAGTTCTCAATGAAATTTGTTTTTGTGAAAGTTCTCTCTTCGAGGCTAGTCACTAAAAGTTGCGCGCTTCCGTTACTTATTTCTTCCATTTCGAGAGAGCGCTTCTAGTTCAAGCTTCTTACTATCTCCCCCGCGACACCAAGAAGACTCTGGCCAACATTGTTTGCCTTGGCCTTTTCTTCCCCAATTCCAACATTTGTGGAACGAAAATCAATACATACATACATTCATATGTATCTGTATGAATGTAACATCTTCAATTTTGTGTGTCATTTTTAAAGTTCTAACTGTAATCAGATAATTTTCAACGCAACCAAACAGGTACCGTTGCTTCACAAAATACAGCAGAGAGAGAGAAACTTTTGGCTTGTGAGTCACACAATACAAGAGAGAGTGATAGAGAGCAACTTTCGGCTTGAAGCAAGTTAGCTCTGATCTTCCCTCATCGACTGCTGCGACTGAAAGCAAAGAGCCAGCTGCTTGCTCTTTCGGCAAAAGCTTTCGCAAGCGCTTAGCTCAAGTCTGTGTGATTAGCGAAATGTGCTCAGCCACTGCGGGCCAGGCATGATCATTGCTGCTTTAGAACTGTGGCAACCTTTGCTCTGAGAGTTATTCTTCGGCAAATTTAGAGCCCACCGCTGCTCTAGACAATTCACTCGACAATTCTCGCCAAATGCTTGCCAAAGTAATGTATCAGTGAGTGTCAGAAAGAGACAGAGAGCCTCTCTTTGTGCGTAAACCTGCTCTGGAAGCACCGCTGCTTTAGAAGTTTGAACACCGTTGCGATTAGAGGTGACATACAGCTATAAAATAATATTGGAAAACTAAAAAAAATAAGAAAACGAGAACACAGAGAAAAAAAGGATATTAAAAATTATTCATTGCATGAATTCGGTATCCATTTGAAATCGATATTTTTTTTTAATATACTTTTTTGTATTCTAAATTAAATTTTTTTTGTTAAATGGTTCTTAAATTTTCATCCAACGGAGCTGAAAAACATGCAAAGGATTTGAAAAATGGATATTTATATATTAAAATAAAGGTTATTAAAAGCAATACATTCCAATTGGATCTTTGGGAGCTATGCAACCTGCTTGGAACAGATGGAACAGACAGTTTAGGGTTAGTTTCGACATTTGAGACCCATTTTTTAACTTCTGGCTATAATTCAGGTGTTTAGATCAAGTTTATAGTCTCGTTTTCACCAAGGAACAGTCGCTTAGGAGCCCTCTTCTTAGGATTCTAAGTTTGTTCTCTGGTTTTCATTGATCCTTAGGATCCATGGTCTTCAGATCAAGTCTATTCTCTGGTTTTCAACAAGGATTCCCATTTAGGGTACCCATTTCTGATCACTGTTGTCTATTTCAAGTGTAAATCTGTAAGGTTGCCGCCCAGAAGCCCCATATTGGGGTTTCCCAATCAAGTTTCCTATCCAACGAGTAAGGGTTTCCTGATGCTCTCATTTTCCCTTCTAAAAACTGCATCCACCTCCAATTTGTAGCAAGTTATCGAACACTTAAAATGTCATTTCCCCCGGCCATGTGGAACATAAATTATAGAGGATTAGAAACTGAGAAAAAAAAACGAACCAGACCAGACACCGCCTTAGGCATTATTAATGTGTGACCAAATCTCGCAGTGGTCCACACATATACAAGATCCCCCAACTTCAAAAAGACTAATTGCAAGCGCTCCCACTTGAATGACATTTAACTAAAAGATGTGACATGGTTTTAAGGTGGTTGTGCTGCTGCCTCCTACTCCTCCTCCTCCTCCATCCATCCAAATTGTTCCCTCTAAAAATACCTTCAACAACGGCGCCCTCATTAAAGATTTGCTGTTCTCTTGTTCACAGCACGCGGAAAACAAATCCACAAATTCTTTTATTTATAGACTGACTCACTCATCCATCCATTCATTCACTTCTCTTCCCAGCAGTCCACAAACTTCTCAATGATGTGGCAAGCTCTGCTAGTGCTTGCCGCTGTCAGCCTGGTGGCTGGCCAGGGGGATAACTATTACAATCGGAATCTCAACAACAACAATCAGCCACTGCAGCAACCGCAATTACCCACCTCTGTGCCCACCCAGCAGCAGCAGCAGCAGCAACAGCCTCAGTTTGACTACAATAATCCCCAACAGTATGGAGACCCATTGAATCCCCAATTGAATCCCAACGAGCGACCGCCCTATCGACCCATCGATGGAGGCTACAATGATCTGTCGAATCGGGATGACTACAACAAGCGTTTGGAGGGCGCCGGCTATGACGAGCCCAGTCTGACGCGCGGCAAATCTACATACAATGTGAAGGCCACCTTCCTGGACACCCTACACTCGCGGGAGCCCACCTATTTCATTGTGGCCTCACGTATGGTGCGACCCGGCTTGATTTATCAGGTTTCGGTGTCCATACTGCAGGCCCAGTATCCCATAACGGTGCATGCGAGTATCTCCTGTGATGGCGTACAGATCAGCGGTGATTCTAAGGATGTCAAGGAGGGAGTGCCGGAGACACTACTGATGCGCATACCACCGACAAGTGTGACGGGAAACTATAAGCTACGTGTGGAGGGTTTCTTTCAGAATGTGTTTGGCGGTGTGGCCTTCCTCAATGAGACCAGATTGGATTTCTCGCAGAGATCTATGACCATATTCGTGCAGACGGATAAACCCTTGTATATGCAGGGTGAGACGGTGCGTTTCCGTGCGATACCCATAACTACGGAACTGAAGGGATTCGATAATGCGGTGGATGTTTATATGCTGGATCCCAATAGGCACATACTCAAGCGCTGGCTGTCACGGTGAGTTGAAGGAAAGAAAGTCGGGATCAGGCCCGACTGGTACCAGCGAAACTAAACGCTCGGTAGAAGGTACGAACCTTCTGTCCATAAAATTGTGGAAGATATGAGGTTTTTTCAAATTTCTTAAACTTATTCCGCCTGCAGGTATGACGTACCTCTATCACTTACCATCTCTGGGATCTGTGCCTTCATACGCACAGACAGACGGACAGGGCTATGTTGACTCTTGTTTCCAGTTTTGCGTAGTTCTTCCTATCATAATGTCATTGCCTGCCTAATTGGAAGACACGCCCCAAGGCTCGGTATCAGGCACAATGACTTCTGTAGAAGCTGTAACTCAGCAGTGTACAACACCTATTCCGTCACTGTCCAGCTCTCAGCAGAACATCCTCTCCTTTCCTAACCGATCTATCAGACATCTCTGAAACGCATGTTAACTCTTTGCTCAAGTTCTTGCTACTATCTAAATGGTTTAACGGGGACGGCCCCTTCCTCTACGACCACATCTTAGAAAGGGTTATATGGTAACACAACGGGCCTCCATTGGAATGGGATTTCTCCCATTTCAACCATTACAACCTAACCTAACCTACTGTCATTGTTCATTTGGAGCGCTGATCCGTTTGTTGCATGCTTCATCGGCCTGTATGGCCAGTTATCCCGAGAAGAGTGCTGGCATGTAGCTGCAGTGTCGGCTAGAACTGATATGTTTCTTGGGGTTTCGTCTAAGATGTAGACACAAGACGAAAAGAAAGCTTGGAGCTGCTCCAATCGTCGGTGTAGCTGGTAAACACGTTCCTCCTGTTGGGAGTTTCCAGTTGTCAGTGCTCTCTTCGGTATCCACCTACTTCCACCTACTGGAATGTGGCTTTGGATTGAGATGTTGTTGATCCCAGAGTCTAACAGCTGTCTATTTTCAGAATGAAAGCTCAGAGCCTCCTTTGGGGATGGCTGTTAAACCCAAGCAAGCTGTGCTTTTGCTCTTAAGGAAGGTTGATTAGGTGTTGGCCTCAAGCCGGAGCAGCCCAGCGCAACATAGGTTAATACACTGGCCAGTAATTATCTCCTATAATGCAGTTCAATGTCTTCTTCATTCTTTCCTTGAAGTTTCACTTTGAAGAGAGTTTCTGGACCCATCAGGCAGGGATCTTGCATTTCCTGCTGTATCCCAGCCAATTTTGGCAAGTCCGGGAAAGCTGTATAAGCAAGCGGAATGTGCTCTAAAACTTGATGTACCATGGTGTCCACAGATGTACCCTCTTCAGTGTACACTTTCAGTGGAAACGAAGTTGGACTGTGGGGTTCCGTTGGTATGATTTACCTTTCTCCAGCATTCCTCAGTTTAGATTAGGTTATATTCACCTAGTAAACTGCCCAAGGAATAGGCTTTTTGTGCGTCGCCCTTAGACCTTTACCTTCACTAGAAGTTCAGGCCTTAGCTGAAGCCTTCTGCTCCTTCCTCTTCCTCGATAACTGATACCTTCCTTCTCTCTTTCCCCCCATTTCAGTCAATCGAATTTGGGTTCAGTTTCCTTGGAATACAAACTGTCGGATCAGCCCACCTTTGGTGAATGGACCATACGTGTCATAGCCCAGGGTCAGCAGGAGGAGAGTCACTTCTCGGTGGAGGAATACTATCAGACACGCTTCGAGGTGAATGTGACCATGCCGGCCTATTTCTTTACCACCGATCCCTACATCTATGGCCGTGTGATGGCCAATTTCACCAGTGGTCTGCCCGTGCGCGGTAATCTAACACTCAAGGCCACCATACGACCCATTGGCTTCTTTAGCAATCAGGTGTTGAATGAGAAATTCCGCCTGGGACGCTCACCGCTGGAGCAGGCGAATCGTTACAACGAACGCTGGCGTTACAACAATCCCAATCAGAATCCACAGTTGCAATACAATGTGCCGCAGCTGCCGCAGGATGGACAGGACCTGGGTCAGGACATTTTGTATCGCAATCAATATGTGGTGGAGCGACACTATCAATTCGAGGAGGAGTGGCCATTCTGGGTGCGAAAGCCCGAGTATCAGGATATATACGGTGGCTCGGGTTGGGCCAGCAACGGTGGCTATCCACGTAGTTTGCCCTTTCTGCGATACTTCAATGGCACCTTTGACTTCAAATGGCCGCTCAGAGAGCTGGAGCTGCTGGTGCCCAATTTTGCCAATATGGAGGTGTTGATAACGGCCACGGTGGGTGAGAAGTTCTATGATGAGATCATCAGCGGTTATGCCGTAGCCAGGGTGTACAATTCGAGCATGAGAGTGGCCTTTCTGGGTGAATCGCCGCAGGTGTTCAAACCGGCCATGCCTTTTACTGCCTACTTGGTGGTGGAGTATCATGATGGTTCGCCCATCGATGCCAATCTGCTGAGGCAGGGACTGATGGAGGTGTCGGGCTTTGTGGAGAGTCGTAATGGCGGCCGACGTGACTGGCCCACCCAGAGACTGCAGATGAGTCAACAAAGTGAGGGCATCTGGGAGCTGAAAATAGACATCAGAAATGATTTACAACTGGATGAGCGACCACAGGCGAGAGACTTCCTGAATGGCATACAGAGTATGCGTCTGCAGGCGGTCTTCATGGATCCCCGGGGTGAACGAGTGCAGACTGAGTTGCTGCTGGTGTCGCACTACTCACCCAGGAATCAGCACATCAAGGTGACAACCAGCACGGAACAGCCGGTGGTGGGTGAATACATCATTTTCCACATACGCACCAACTTTTTCCTGGATGAGTTCAATTATTTGATCATGTCCAAGGGCGTCATACTGATCAATGATAGGGAGACCATCACGGAGGGTATCAAGACCATAGCGGTGGTATTGAGTGCAGAGATGGCACCAGTGGCCACGCTGGTGGTCTGGAAAATCACACCCCTGGGTCAGGTGGTGGCGGATTCGTTAACTTTTCCGGTAAATGGCATTTCGAGGAACAATTTCACGGTGTACATCAACAATCGCAAGGCACGCACCGGTGAGAAGGTGGAGGTGGCCATCTTTGGTGAGCCGGGCTCATATGTGGGACTCTCTGGCATAGACAGCGCCTTCTATACCATGCAGGCGGGCAATGAACTGACCTATGCCAAGATTATAACCAAAATGTCCAACTTTGATGAGCAAACCAATGGCACCTACAAGCATATATGGTACTCCCATGAGGGTAATCCCGATGAGTTGGTCTATTTCCCTGCTTCCTCCTTCGGTGTGGATGCGAATCGTACTTTTGAGTACAGCGGTTTGATTGTATTCACCGATGGTTATGTGCCCCGCCGACAGGATGCCTGCAATCGTACCCAGGGCTATGGCGAGTGCCTGACCGGACGTTGTTATCGCCTGGACAAGCAGTGTGATGGCCAGTTTGACTGCGAGGATGGCACGGATGAGACTGGTTGTGCCGTACGCAATGATACGGAGCTGCTGAACTACCGGAAATATCGCTTCAATCGTGTCCTCAGACACTATGAGAACGTTTGGCTGTGGAAGGATGTGAATATAGGACCACATGGCAGATATATATTCAATGTGGAGGTACCCGATCGTCCTGCCTATTGGATGGTTAGTGCCTTCAGTGTCAGTCCCTCGAAGGGCTTTGGCATGCTGAACAAGGCCCTGGAGTATGTGGGTGTGCAGCCGTTCTTCATCAATGTGGAAATGCCTGCGGTGTGTCGTCAGGGCGAACAGGTGGGCATCCGCGTGACTGTGTTCAACTACATGACCACACCCATAGAGGCCACAGTTGTGCTGCACGACAGTGCGGACTATAAGTTTGTGCATGTGGAGGAGGATGGCATTGTACGCAGCTACAATCCTCGCACCAGTTTCGGTGAACATCAGTTCTTCATTTATCTGGATGCTCAGGGTACGACCACGGTGTATGTGCCTGTGGTGCCGCAACGTTTGGGTGATGTGGATGTTACACTGCATGTGGCCACTCTGCTGGGTACCGATACCATTACACGGCGCCTGCATGTCGAATCCGATGGCCTGCCTCAGTATCGTCATCAGTCTGTCCTGTTGGATCTCTCGAATCGTGCCTATGTCTTGGAGTATTTGCATGTTAATGTGACCCAAACACCCGAGATACCCTACCAAGTGGATCGCTACTTTGTGTATGGCTCCAATCGGGCACGCATTTCGGTGGTTGGCGATGTGGTGGGTCCCATTTTCCCCACCATGCCCGTCAATGCCAGCTCGTTGCTGTACATGCCCATGGAATCGGCCGAACAGAATGCCTTCAGCTTTGCCGCCAATCTGTATACCATCATGTACATGCGTCTGATCAATCAGCGTAACAAGACCCTGGAGAAGCATGCCTTCCATCACATGAACATTGGCTATCAACGGCAACTGAGCTTCATGCATGCCGATGGCAGTTTCTCGCTCTTCCGTTCCGATTGGAACAACTCGGATTCATCGGTCTGGTTGACCAGCTACTGCCTGCGCATCTTCCAGGAGGCCAGCTTCTATGAGTGGGAGAACTTTATATGGATTGATGCCACCATCATTGAGAAGAACATGAGATGGTTGCTGCAGCATCAGAACCCAGCGGGTGCCTTCTATGAGGTCACCTGGCTGCCGGATCGTAAAATGAATCGCACCAACTCGAATAATCATAACATCACGCTCACCTCGCATGTCCTGATCACCCTGGCCACCGTCAAAGATCTGTCCGGCACCTTGGGCTCGAGAGTGGCCCTGGCCACGCAACGTGCCATTGCCTACATAGAACGCAACATACAATATCTGAACACCACCTCGGAACCCTTTGATGTGGCCCTGACAGCCTATGCCCTGCAGTTGTGCAACTCGCCCATTGCCGAGCATGTTTTTGGCATCTTGAGGGGACATGCGCGCACCATTGGTGACTTTATGTACTGGGGCAACAAGGAGTTGCCGCAACCGCCGCGTAAATTGGAGAATCAAAAGTGGTTCTCACTGCCCCGGCTGCCGTATGAGTACGATTCGCTGAATATTGAGACCACGGCTTATGCTCTGTTGGTTTATGTGGCGCGACGTGAGTTCTTTGTGGAGCCCATTGTGAGATGGTTGAATGCTCAGCGTTTGCAGGACGGCGGTTGGTCCTCTACACAGGATACCAGTGCGGCTCTGAAAGCACTGGTGGAGTATACCGTCAGATCGAGACTGCGTGAGGTGTCCTCGTTGAGTGTGGAAATTGAGGCTTCCTCGCAGGGCGGCAAAACTCAAACCTTGCACATTGATGATACAAATCTGGCGCGTTTGCAGAGCATTGAGGTGAGTTTGGCATGAGGGGTCGGCAATGGCAGCAGGGAAAAGAGAGAAAATTATGTAGAAAGCTTTCACAAAGCAAATTTCATGAAGATAAGTGGTCGGCAAGGGGAGCAGCAAAAGTAGCCACTGGCAGCGGAGAAAACGAAAAAACAGGCAGTGAGCTGCAAAAAGCTACTCTTTTTGAAGAGCTTTAAAGCTCGTTTTCATAATATTTTCACTTTATTAAGACAAGGGGTAGCCAATGGAAGCATAAAAGTTGCCACCGGCAGCAGAGGAAACGAAAAAACGGGCAGTGAACTGGTTAAAGCTCGGCTTTTTAAGAGATTTAAGGCTCGTTTCCAATTCTTATCATTTATTAAGACCAGCGGTCGGCAATAGAAGCATTAGAGTTGCCACTGTCAGCAGAGAACACAGCAAAACGACAGGAACTTTTTAAGATAGTCGCCCCTGTCCCCAATTCCGAGTCGGTTTTCGTGTAAACGTTAGTTTTTGTACTTAAAATCCAACAGTTTTCTATGAAAAGTAAGGAAAATGTCTGTGCCTACTAGATCAGGTCGTCTATTTTAGTCGAATTGAATCCATTTGGCATTGAGCTGTCGGTTTCAACTGCTGAAGCAATTCCGATTTTTCTCAAACCAGATCAAGTACCCTTTGAAATGCTTGTCGCTTTCCTTATAACATTTCTATGGGCAGAGTGTTTTTTTTTAAAGCTTTTGAGCTCGTTTTCTAATTCTCCTTGTTTTCATTAAATGATCAAAACGATTTCGACAAGAGGTCGGCAGTGGAAGCAGAAAAGTTGCCACCGTCCGAGGAGATAACAGTTAAAAGGCTGAACTCTTTTCAAAGATAGCGTTTTTAAAAGAGCTTTAAAGCTCGTTTTCCAATTCTTCTTGTTTTTATAAGATTATCATTTAATTTAGACATTAGGAGCAGAAAAGTTGCTTTATTAAAAGGCTATTTGAAAAGGCAGCCAAATTCTGCCGGCGTCGCAGCCGACACATATATAGAGAGAGAGAATATGTGTATTCTATAAATAGAATGCTCGGCAGCTTGTTCTCGTACGATGCGCGTGTTCGGCAGCATTTGCTCTCACGACTCATGTGTTCCGCTAAAGCTTAAAAGTCAAACGCGCAGTCATTCGTTATGCGTTGCCTTCGTGTTTCACTGCTTCGCACACAAGCGCAACGCTTTCATTGTGTGAGCTTGGACACCACTGGTTTAAAGCTTCTTGACAACTTTTATCGCACAACGCACACGCGGTTTGCAATTTATATGAAGAAACAAACTTCATTAAGATAATCGGTCGGCATTGGTGGAAGCAGAAAAGTTGCCTTTGGGAGCAGAGAAAATAGAAAAAAGGGCAGAGAGCTTTGAAAAGCTATTATTTATTAAAGCTATAAGGCTCGTTGACAACTTTTGCGTGTTTTCAGTTAACTGTCTTTTTAATTAGGTCAGAAATAGGAGCAGAAAAGTTGCCAAACAGATTTTTAAAGCTTGTATCTTAGCTTTAAAGCTTGTTGATAACTTCTCTGCCCAGGCCCATGTAGTCGGAACTTAGATGGCTGAAAAGTTGCCATTGGCAGCAAAAGAAAACACTAAAAGAGGGCAAGAGCTTTTCAAAGATTGTCTTTTTTGACATCTTTAGAGTGGATCCTGATGAAATTAGTATAAGGTGATCTCGTCCGTAAAAGCTCTCCCTTATTGTATGTTGACAAATAAGTGCGAGTGAGAGGTGAAAGCTTTTACCTACTCTGTTGACAGCCGCCGGAGAGAAAATGAGAGAGCCGCTCACATGACGAGACCACCTTATACCAGAGCTCGCAAATAACTGTTGACCGTTGACCGTTGTTGTCTAAAAATAACTGTTATTTTCAGACCCTTTGAGCAAAGAGTCTGAAATCAACCGTTCAACTCGTCTCTTCAATCAATCGGTCGGTGTTCAACGAGCAGCCAATTGTCTTGTTTCGTTTTTGCTCTGCTCAATCGCAGACCGTTTGGTCGCGAGCGACGAAAATAAAAGTCTTTTGCGTTTTGTGTGTGTATGTGTGAGTGAGGTTTGGGCTTTAGAGCAGTGGCCGGCAAAAACAACAATCACATATGTGCATTGGTGTGTGTGAGAGCAGCGCAAGAAAGGCATTTCATTTTTTCGGTCATCTGCTGATTCTTACTGTACAACCGTTCAGTCGTATCGCTCTCTATAAGATGTTATTGACTGAACATAACACGAATAGCTCAAGTGAGAATAGACAACTGAAAACAAAAACGATGTGAAGCGAAGGGTTCTGCTCAGAGAGAGAGAGAGAGCAAGCGAGCATGTTTATACTCTGTACCGAAGGTACATAGAGTATTATAAGTTTGTGCAAAAGTATGTAACATCCAGAAGGAAGCATCTCCGACCCCATAAAGTATATATATTCTTGATCAGCATCAACAGCCGAGTCGATATAGCCATGTCCGTCTGTCCGTCTGTCTGTCTGTCCGTATGAACGCACAGATCTCAGAGATGGTAAGAGATAGAGGTTTGACGTGTATGGGACATATGCTTCTTATGTCTGCAGGCAGATCAAGTTTATTTTCAATTTTGGCCACGCCCCCGCAATTTAGAAAAAACGTCATATCTCCCACAGTTTTGAAGATAGATGGCTTGTTCCTTCTGGACATATTTAGTTATTAGAATAACTTATCGATCCGCCAAAGGAATGAAGAAGATCGGATGAACGGTTTTCGAGTTATGATCAAAAGACAAATTTTCTTGGTACAGAGTATGTTATAGTCGGGCTTGACCGACTTTCTTTCTTGTTTTTCGGTTATGTTATAGCGCAGAACGCAAAGGGAAAAACGGTCAATTGTTATTTGTAAGCTTATACTTATTCCATCATGGAATGGATCATGATGCAGCAATACAGGTGGGGCGGTGTTAGTGTGATGCGCACTTCTGCCAAAAGCTTACGCTTCAAGAGTACGCGCAGCACTGAACGTTAATACTATGCAGAGAACTCACACTGATGCCACCTTACCTCTCTTCTTGTATCATGGAATGGATATACATGATGAAGCCAGCTTTATAAAGTGTAGTGGTCTCTCTTTCCCACAAGCAAGAGCTTTTTGTAAATCGATAGTTAAACTAATTTTCCCACCTATTTTTTTTGCTTCCCTACACAGATACCCGATGCCTGGGGCACCATCAAAGTGCAAGCCAAGGGCGCCGGTTATGCCATCCTACAGATGCATGTCCAGTACAATGTGGACATTGAGAAATTCCAAACTAAACCGCCTGTGCCAGCCTTTGGTCTACACACACGTGCCATTTTCCATGGCAGGAATCAGTCGCACATCTCCTATGTGGCCTGTCAGAAGTGAGTGTTAAGAGAAACTGTTTGATGTACATTTCACCATATCCAAACTTTTTGCCAATGCAGATGGGTCCACACTCAAGAATCGGAACGTTCGGGCATGGCTGTTTTGGATGTGGCCATACCCACTGGTTATTGGATACAGCAACAGAAACTGGATACCTATGTGCTAAGCAATCGTGTGAGGAACTTGAGACGTGCTCGATATCTGGATCGCAAGATTGTGTTCTATTTTGATTATGTAAGTAATGAGAGGATAGGAGAAAGGGAATGTACTTAAGACTACTGTTTTTACTACTTACAGTTGGATCAGGAGGACATCTGTGTAAACTTTACCATAGAACGTTGGTATCCAGTGGCCAATATGTCACGCTATCTGCCTGTGCGCATCTATGACTACTATGCGCCTGGTGAGTAACCTAAATTCCCTTGGCAATTCTGCTGGTCTGATCACCAACTCTCTCTTCTCTTTTGCAGAGCGCTTCAATGAGTCCATATTCGATGCCTTACCCACATATCTGCTCAACATTTGTGAGGTGTGCGGCAGTTCGCAGTGTCCCTACTGCTCCATCTATAACATGGGCTGGCGTGCCTCCATGTCCATGTCGCTGCTCTTCTTTAGTGTATTCATCTATCTGCTGCGCAGTCGCACACACCTGGCACTCAACATGCTGCAGTTGCTCACCTAAAACAACAACAAACCACAACAAAATGAAACAACAACAATCTCACTCACTCACCGCTGAAGTCATTTTTTGTGTTTTGTTTTTATGATTTTGTGTATTTTATTCTTGAAATTGCATTCCGTTCCAAAAATGCTGGTCAACATTTTTGTTATGATTTTTAGTTTTGTTTATGTTTAATGTAAACCGACCCGCTGTTAACTTGAAATGTACAAAAGCCAAAACAGCAGCTGAAGCCCATTTAATCTTTTATATTGTGAACAAAAGAATCAGCCCCCCACCCCCCACCCCCACACATATCCAATTGAACTTTTCCGTAATGTGTAAGTTAAGAACGAGCGCTCCAAGCTGCCTTGACTAGAGTAGCTAACGAACCTAATGTGTCTTTCACAAATTGCCTTTATTAGATTTTAGAAATCGTTAGCAAAATGAGAACGTTTTGTGCATGCATAACAAATCGAAATCGAAATCGAATTGAATTGAATTGAAATTTTGAGAAGAACCGTCCAAGTTTTATTTAATGTTTAAATAAAATGTAACAAAGTGAATCTAAATATAGTCTATAAGTTTTGATACGTCGTACTCCCCACACACACAAACACACACACATGAATATATAGATTTATAGCCATGTACCATACATATTTTGTAACTTAGTGAACTCCGTCCCTGCTCTTGTGGTAAGAATTGAATTTCGAAAATAAATGGAAAAAGTTAATCTTACTTTTGGTTTGTATTTGCTGGCAAAGTCATTGGTAAAACATTGATAGCTACTACTTCTTATACCGATTTCAAGTCTGGCAGAACTGTTTGTACTTCTCCGTCGGTTACCCAAATGTGTGGAGAGGGGGGGGAATTATGCATATCTGTCGACAAGCAGCAGTCGAAAGTTATGGCTGTAAGAGGATACACAACCAGTTAAATTAACACAAAAAAGTGATTTAAAAGTGAATTGTCTATTACTCCTCATTGCCGAAACAAAACATGTATTGACAGTTGAGGATGAAGACATCCGTACAACATCATCGTCATTAGCTACGAAATGACACGCAAGCATCATTAGATTAGAGATCAACCGGGTCCAGTGTAGCAACTACACCTGGAAATGCGTTTTCAACCAGAATTATAAACCCATTGCGCTGTCGACAATGCCCATAATCGATGAGGATGGGGTTGTGAACAATGGAAAGTAGCATTGTACGTAAAAAGAGTCCTTCAAATGAGCTTATACATTATGCAGTTGTAACCGCTTGAGTATAGCTCCAAAAATCAACGAATTTTTTAAGTTTGTTATGTTATTTGTGTTAATCGAATGGAATGAACAAATTTTGGTTTTAAATGGGTTAAACACGTCCTGGAAACGGTCTGAAAATCAGCTGCTCAAATAAGAAAGACCCATTTAATTTAATTCAGGAAACTCCAACCTATTGAGCTTTGAATAACCCTTTGACAAGTTTTCAAAACTAAAGCAAGAATTAGAGCAAGAGATAGAGCCACAAATTTTTGTATGAAGGTAGCTGTATATATAAGATGTTGCATGCACCTAGGTGGCATCCCTGTTAAGGCGATAGACGTTCTAATCGATAGGTCGGCAGTCATCGTCATCAGTCGTACAGCAGCAGCCGCCGTGATCAGCAGAATTCAGCCGTCAACCGTCTATCCGCCGAAATTAAGCCGTCATTAAATCTCAAACACACTCTTACTAAACCATATTATTATATTACCTAAACTAACTACAAGAATATCAATAATAAAGACACACTTATTTTACTTACATATATGGTATACGCAGATAAAGTTTGCTCAATTGGGATGGATGCTAAATAGCAGAGACAAACTGTGCTTAAGAAACTTGCAAGTATTTGGAATTGCAGTCATAAAGCACGTACACAAGATTCGTGTTCTCCAGGTCAAATTACTGCGCAGAGTATCGGTAGCGCCCTGGTACATGTGCACGAGAAGGCTGGAGTAGGAACTTAATATCCATCCATATGATAGGAGACTTTATTAACAAGCAATCTGTGGAATACCTTGAGCGATTAAGAGGAAGAGTACAGAGCATCAAAGAATATTTTCATTCCAACTCCCAAATCGCTAACAGTTTTGGCTTACATTAATTAACTCTCCAGAAACTTGTATATAACACACGTAAATACACCAACTCAAAGCCAAACAACAATTGTTAATAGAGAATCTTAAAATTTAAGACTACATCGTAAGTTCCCATCAAAAAAGGTGAAAAGCTTGCAACTCTAATTCGTTGTACCATGTATTTTTCTGCTATCTGCTCAGCGATCAATTCTTTTGCTGAATTGTTAAAAGAAAATCCGGCTCGAAGGACCATGCCGTACATAAAAGTTGCCTCTTTAATGTTTGTAAAGCGATTTGTAGTCATACATACATAGGAATAGCTACATTTAAATTCATATTTGAGGCTATTTTAATGTTGGTTAGGACTAAATTTAAAAAAACGAGAAAGCTAAGCTAACTTCGTCTGTGCCGAAGTTTTTATACCCTTGCAAATGCTCGCTTTAATATTTTCAAATAAATACTCTTTTTCTCATTTTCCGACCGATCGTTCGTATGGGAGCTATATGATATAGTCATCCGATTTGGACAAAAATTTGAAAAATTCTATGAAAGCATGTGAAACAAACAAGTACAAAATTGCAGGATGCTACCATTAAAAACAAAGAAGTTTTTCTGACTAAGAACGTTTCTTGGACCTATCTTTTGTATGGCATAGTTGTCCGATTATCATCAAACTTGGCAGAATTAAAAAAAGCAAAGAAAACCTACGATTACAAAGTTTGAAGACGTTTCCATTGAAAAGAAAAAAGTTTTTCATACTAAAACTAGTTTTCCGACCGATTGTTCCTATGGGAACTATGAGATATAGTCATCCGATCCGGTCGGTTCCGACATATTAGTAGAGTGCAGCAAAAAGAAGACTCTGTGCAAAATTTCAGCTCGGTAGCTTTAAAACTGAGAGACTAGTTCGCTTAGAAATCGTCACCTTGATCAAGAATATATATGGTTTATGGGATCGGAAATGAATATTTATATTATAATACCCTTTGCAAGGGTATACAAATAGAGGAAAGTTAACTTCGGCTCCTCCGAAGTTTGTATACCATTGCAGCACATTTTTCTATCTAATTTAAAGGACATTTCCACTTTGGCTCACAAAGACTACTTTTCAAACTAAGTAGAATCATGGGAAAGCATAGCAAACTAAGAAATACAAAGTTTGGATGCGTTTCCTCTAAAAACAAAAAACGTTTTTCTTACTAAAACTAGTTTCTCGACCGATTGTTCCTATGACAACTATATGCTATAAATGGGCAGCGTATTTGTACTGAAATGGGTTAGGGTTCGAGGTTTTTGGGAGAACCTTGGTGCACTCCATGCGTTATGTAATCATTCTTTTTTGTTCTAGAAATCACATTCGACCTAAAAACTACACAAGTCGCATAGCAATCGCATGGTTTTTGGGTCTAAATGGGAATATTCAGAATATAATAACTAAAATTCCAATTCGGAGTATTCGTAGAACAATATTACCATTTGAAAAGAGCTTTACAAGAGAGGCTATTATGGGTGGGAATTCTATAAGTAATTCTAAACGTTTTTTCTAGATTTGTTATTTCACTTTCCTGCCCATTTTAGGGATCAGTCGCACTAAAGCAACATTTCCCAGCATTTTTGTTAGTATTTCTTGACCTTGTCAGGTTAGCAGATTTTGAGTGTCTCATGCTTTGTGTGGCATAGCTTAGCCGCTGATCTTCCCCCAATCAAATTTAACGGCTGACACTTTTTCGCAAGAAAATTACTTAAATCGTTGACAGTGTATGGTCACACTGCTGCAGCGATAGTAATTTATCGATATTGGGAAACTGGTCAAGTCGAGCAACCAATTTAACCGCCGGTTGGCTAACCGAAACTTTGAAGAAATTGAAAAAATCCAAAAATTGAAAAGTCTTAGTCCAAAAATGACGCAGAAATTATTCCTTGCAACAGTTTTTTTCTGATATCTCCTTAGTAAACAAGAAAGAAAGTCGGTCAAGCCCGACTATAACATACTCTGTACCAAGAAATTTTGTCTTTTGATCATAACTCGAAAACCGTTCATCCGATCTTCTTCATTCCTTTGGCGGATCGATAAGTTATTCTAATAACTAAATATGTCCAGAAGAAACAAGCCATCTATCTTCAAAACTGTGGGAGATATGACGTTTTTTCTAAATTGCGGGGGCGGGAGGGGGCGTGGCCAAAATTGAAAATAAACCTGATCTGCCTGCAGACATAAGAAGCATATGTCCCATACATGTCAAACCTCTATCTCTTACCATCCCTGAGATCTGTGCGTTCATACGGACAGACAGACAGACGGACAGACGGACATGGCTATATCGACTCGGCTGTTGATGCTGATCAAGAATATATATACTTTATGGGGTCGGAGATGCTTCCTTCTGGATGTTACATACTTTTGCACAAACTTATAATACTCTATGTACCTACGGTACAGAGTATAAAAATTTCTTTTGCTCAACACGATCATTGTAAACAGAATATCCGGCTCGAAGGACTATGCAGTACTTAAAAGTTCGTTATTTAACGTTTGTAAACAAATGGGTGGGCACGCATCTCGCTTAGGGGATGGCTTAATTTTAAAATCTAATTGAATTGATCCGAATCTCGTAAGGAATAACTACATCTTAGAGGCTATTTTAATGTTGGCTAGGACTAAGAGTAAAAAAAAAGTGCAAAAAGTTGAAAACTTTATTCCAAACATATTGAAAATTCGGGATCACTAAAAGGCACTAGAATATATGAAGTTTAAACCACTGAAACGAACCAAAACACTGAATTTCCCCAGCTGTAGGGATCATGTTATGAACCGAACCTGGGGTTTGAAGTGTATGCAAGTTATTAGACCGAACCAAGTCGAATTTTCGAGCGGTTTGCAACAACTTTGCACTCTATTTCTTAGCTGATATTAGCTGTATGTTTTTCCTGCAAGCAATGTTTATCTTCTACAACAATTTAAGCTATTCACACCGACTCGACACTCTATGGATGCCTAGGTTAGTGTCCAGAGAGCAAACAGCCTTTCAATCGCTGGCCAGCAATCCATAAACAAGGTCAGAGCTGGTTGCTAACGCCTAATTTTCGCGTACCAAAACACTCTCAATGGTTTTACACGCTCTTCTGTACAAATCCTCTTCCTTATTTACCAATAAAAAGTGAAAAAAGGTTACATAGGTTTGTCTAATGGTTCTTTTTTCTTTGTAAAAATTTTTAAAGTTGTTCGTTAAATGCTGTTTGATAAACTAACTAAGAATTATAATTTAAATACAAAGCTATAAATAGTTAAAAAAAAATAATAAAAGCTTTCCTGCCTCAGCTAAGTCTTGCGAAAACTTAGTAAAATGGGTGAAATGGCCTCTAAGCAATCCATGATATCCTTGCGCGACTTGGCTCCCGTGAATACAACCTTGCCGTTGACAAAGATCAGCATAACGATGCGCGGCTTGACCATGCGATATATCAGACCGGGAAACATTTCCGGCTCATATGAACTGAATTGGCCGTGCACCTGATTCAGATTCTCCAGACGTATGGGAAAACGCAAGTCCACAGTGGCCACAATATTCTGCAATTTGTATTCCATGAATTTGACGGGAAAGCCCAGTTTTTGCAGAATGCGTGCAAATTTGCGTGAACCAATGTCCGCCTCCAATTCATTGCGAGCGCCGGTGCAAATGATTTTCCCAGTGCGAAAGATCAGGGCGGTACAGCGGGGCGAGTGCATGCGCATGATGACGCCACGGAATCGCTTGGGTGAGTATTCAGAGTTGCGGGTGCGGGAATTGATGAGCCTGAGGTCCAGTTCGCAGGCCACCGAGAAGGTGGCCACTATGTTTCTGTGGGTTGAAGCGGCATGAATGTGGCTGGAAGTGGTGGTTGGAGAGTCCACTTACTGCAACTTGATTTCGTGCTGGGCATCTTTTGGCTCTACTAAGGCGGTCACCGGCTGTTGTGGCAGCAGACTGCTGTGGGGATTAGGTGTCACTTGGCTGGAAGTGGCTGCTTGGGTTTCCCTTTCTTTTTCTTTTTCGGCATCGCCAATTTTGAAATGGAATTGCATGGCTTTTGGTTGGGTCTAATTTTATAAACAAATGTGAGCACGAGGTGAGTGTGACCAGAGGTCGAAAAGTTTATGCTGCACTTTGCACTGGGCTATTAGTTTGCGAACTGGTTCTTCTTAGAAAGTTCGAAATTTTTGAAATAATTTAAAGATTCAATCAGTAAATTTACAAATCAAACCTTGGGAACAGAGCAACTTGTTCCGATTATAACATTTTTAAAGTTTAACTATATTTTTTTTACTTTTTCGAGAGATTGGTTTAAGTATTTCACCATAACTTCTAAACTGCATAACCGATTTCAAAAATTTGCACATTGAAGGAGAGATAAAAAGTACTTCTACTTGTATATAATAACCGATTTCTAAAATCTTCACGTTAAAAGAAAGATAATAGGTACTTTTACTTGTATATAAGAGATTTTCTTTCGATTTTGACTTGCTTTGTTAAAGGTTTGAGAGTTATTTGGTTTTAATTTAGGGAATTTTGTTATCGGGAAATATTGTTTTGTTTGTTGTGGTAAAGGTACACTTATTTGGTGCCCAACAAGCTATCGTTCGTTCAAATCTGCTGCAAAACGACCAATTTATAGACATTAAAGCTAGTCCGACTAAGGTTAAGTCTATAATAGGGACGTTTTGGGACAGATTTATCTAAACTATGTCTTGGATGACTGTAAATAAATGTCTTAAAATGATAAAAACCAAGGAATATCCTTTTTTTTTGTCTGTGACACTGAATTTTAGATAAACCTTAGCTTATAATTACACATTTTGTATGGCAGACCATTAGCCTGACTTATTATCTCTAAATCAATGTAAAGTTTTATACATTCGGTGCTCATATCTATGAGCTATGACAATTTCACAGCTTGAAAACAATTCAAATTCGAATAATTTTATAAAATAATTCTTAAGGCCCAGGCGGAGAAACGAAGTTATATCAAAATATCGTTTAATAAATTAAGGCCTAGGCGGAGAAACGAAGTTATATCAAAATATCGTTTAGTAAATGTTACGTCTGCTTATTTTCTAATATATTATATTTGAATCTGTTTGTTTATTAACTGCTATTTAGAGAGCGTGGAACCGGAGCCAGTCCGACTGACTCGTGACTCAGTCACGGCTGTTACTTCACACACACACTGTCACGCCTCTGACTCGTTACAAGTAACAGGTACGTGTGTACGACTAATATTGGCTGCTCGTTTAGTTTTTGAGCAAATTCGGAAGAAATCGGTTGTGGTTGTGGGTGTTGAAGGTGGAATTTCTATGGCCCATAAAATCTAAAAAAAAGAAAGAAACTCCTATACCTTCTTTGGTACCAACAACTGTGTGCAAAGCCTAAAAAGTGTCATAAAAGAAAATGTTCAGCTGCAAAAAGGCCAATTAAATTGCAAGGCGGAGTACAACGAATGCAGCAGCAAAAATAAAAAAAAAAACCCAGATAAAATGCTAATTAAATGACTATGATTGTATTTGAAACATGACTAACGAAACGAGTTGACTGAAGTTGTTAATTAATTAAACTTGAACTAAGAATACTCAAAAAGTAAAAAAAAATCCTCAAGGCTCTCACACACACACACACATACGCATAAAAGGCTTTTACTGGTGGCGCCCAGCAACAAACAAACAAACAAACAAATAACTCATCAACGCTAATTGTCAACAAAAAATACAACAAATTTATTAACGTTGAATAAACACTAAAAATAAACCCAAGACCCAAGCACTAAGTAATTATGCTTGACCCTGGTCCAACAATAACCATAAACCCGTCATCTCCAACATAGAGACACACACCGCGCACACACACACACACACCGAACGAACGAGCAAGAGAGCTAGAGGAGGAGGAGGAGAGACTCGGCGGTTGCAGGTGAGCTTCAAGTCCAAAAACTACGCAATGACTTTGCCGTTGCTTAAACTACGCGTATTGTTTAAGTTTTTATTTTTTTTTATTAACATAACATTGCCCATTCGAGGGGGTTGAGAAAGACACAGTATTAACAAATTTCATTTCAAACGGAAACACAAGCAAGAAAGAGTAAGAAAGTGAGTCAAGTCCGACTGCTTTATACTCTCTCTCTCTCTGCTTTGGTATTATACAGGGTATCAAATCCTAAATCTTAACGCTAGTCACTCTTTTGGTCACCTACGAGATCACTGTTTTGGCCACTTTGTCACTGTTTCGGTCAGCTCTAGTCACTGCTTTGGCCACTTTTAGTCGCTGCTAGTCACTGTTTCGGTTACTGTCAGTTACTGTTTTGGCAACTTCTAGTCACTGTTATGGTCGGTTTTAGTCACTGTCAGTGTTTGATCGCTGTTTTGGTCACTGTTAGTCACTGTTCGTATCACAGTTTGGCTCATTCTGATGTTTCCTTTTTCACGTTACCAACCACTGTTTGGTCACTCTTTGGCCACTTTAAGTCACTGTTTCGGTCAGCGCTAGTCACTACTGTGGTCACTTTTAGTCACTGCTAGTCACTGTTTCGGTTACTGTCAGACACTGTTTTGGCAACTTCTAGTCACTGTTTCGGTCGGTTTTAGTCACTGTCACTGTTTTGACCACTTTAAGTCAGCGTTTGATCGCTGTTTTGGTCACTGTTAGTCACTGTTCTGATCACTGATTTCCCACGTTACCAGCCGCAGACCAATTTTCAATTCCGCCATTGAAAGGGTAAAAAACCCATAGATTTTCCCCAAAAAACAAAAGAAATGATTTATGAATAAAACCAGTTTTCTGCTTAACCGGCGATAATCTGCGACGACGCGACGGTTCATTGTACTTATTAGCACTCGCCCCAAGCTGCTCTCAAAGCTGGGGCCCACCTGGCCAACTGATGAAATGTCGCCTCAGTTTACTTGTTAATAAATACTGTAATAATTCTCATTTTTCACGGCTCTTTGGTTATTTCACAGACAATTACAAACAATAACATGCCATGATGGTGATGATTCATCTGCATACTTCACTTTCGCATGACCACAGAGCAGCTGAGCGCTCTTGTTTGTCCTGCCATACAATGTTTTCTTTTTCTGAGAACTAATGTCGCCCACCCACTGATATGAGGATCAACAAGGGGCTTAGCCAATGGAATGCGACCTCTTATCGATTCAAGCGTCACCACGCTGCGGTTCTCAATATGAAGTTTATTTATTAGTTTTAAATTGTGTTTGCTCTCTCCTACATATACACCAAAAAGATAAGCGTCCGGTTTCTAAAGCACACAAAACAGAGCCAAAAACAAAAAATCCACGATACGACAAAAAGTTCCATTACACTTGTTCCTACCGCTTAGACATGGTCTGGAACATGTGTAGGGGAAACGCACTCTAGATTGTGACGTTGTTCTTTTGATTAAATAATGCTCTGGGGTCTTAGCGGAAGTGTTAAACAAACGATTAGTGTGCACAATTAGAGGAAGGAATGGTTTTTTGGAGAAAAGGTTACTTTCTGCTGTTCTTTCATAGACCTTGAATTTTTAAGAAAAATGAATAGGAGCTATGGGCTGTTACAGCGGCCAACTGGTAACATCATATAATGGTTCATGTTAAATGGAGAATATTTTTATCAATTACCAAAATCTATTACTTAAACCAGAGCTTGCAATATATGCTCAAACATTTTTTTTCTATGCTGTCCGCTCACCTAAAAGACAGGTACAAATTAAACAGACTCGCTCACTCTATTTTCAATGCCTTCATAACTCAAAATAGTTCAATCCAGTCCAATATTTTATATTTAAAATACTCACCATAGAAATTTAATAGTCCCTACTTTGTTCCTTTCGCTTTACATCTAAGGTCGTCCTAGGTCTACTACCCACCTTAGCTTTGGTCGTCCCCTCATGGGCGTCTTCCTAAGACTGTCGCTCTCCGCTTTCCCCCGGGTTTAACGAGAGTCTTTCATAGAAGCACCCAACAACACTTGTAGTTTACGCCAGAGCTGCAAACCGGTTTTGAACCGAACCGGTTCGAGCCCGGAATTCCGACTTTCAGATTACTGTGAACCGAACCTTGAACCGAACCTCTTAAGGTATTAAAACTGAACCTGAACCCGTTCTGAACCCAAAATTTCGGTTCGGTTCAACAACAATTATAGATTTAAACTATTTCCCAGTGACTTCTTCTGTTATCCTGATAGAATTAATTATGCACATTACTGTGGACCACGAAATTGCATTTTACTTTAAGGACTGTATCCAGAACTTTGAAGTTTTTATTTTGTCACAATACTTTATATAAGTAGAATCACATTGGTCATGAGCTGTATGAAAGTGTTTCTATTTATATAAAGTATTGTGAAATCCCGTCCCAACCCAAAATCGAGACAATTCCCTAACAGTTTATGTCGGTTTTAGGTCGATTACTATATAAACATGTATAAAGCTTGGCTGAACCAAGGTTCGAACCAAAACCTTGGCCCAAAAACCTTGAACCTCAAAATTCTGAACCTGAACCATTGGTAAATTTTGGTTCGAACTCGCGAGCCGGAAATCCACGAAATTTTGTTGGGTTTGCAGCCCTGGTTTACGCAGCCACTGCACTCCAGCAGCGAACTTTCTTTTGATTATAACTTTTCGTTCAACCGATTTTTACCAACCTTTTGGCATATCTTGATTACTAAATATGTGTAGAAGGTACGAACCATTTACGCTCAGATAAAAAAAACCTAAAACTTTGTGTTAGTACGAAAATATTTGATTCAAGCACAGAATTCATATTTCAAGTACGATTGATATCAATCCCGAAAAGCTTGATTTAAGCCTAAAATCTCTTTGCTCTTCATACTTTAAGAATGTTATAGTCTTAAATCAAACCCGATCAGCTCTAAAAATGAGAACAAAATATGCTTGATTTTAAATCTCAATCCCAATATTCCAATATTGAAACTTAATTGGAGTAAATCTAACAAATAAATGGTATTTTTTGTTTAAGCCTTCAAAATTAAAGCAGTGGTGGGATGGCTAAGATGGTATAACTGTTGGTTAGAAATCTACCATTACTCCCGACGAAAAACTAATTCCCTTCTTCAATTCTGGTACCTGTCATTGTAGGTCTATCAGGTATGTTTCCATTTCCGAGTGGATTTAAAATATAAAACGATTGCAATTCATGTTTTCATTTGGGTATTCCCGTTTACGAGTGAAATACACATTTCTTTTCAAATAAATGTTCGAAACGTTTTTGATTTATATTCACCAAAGCGCTGATGCGGAATTGCAAACAGTTGGGTTACACTTCGATCGTTTTTGCATACGTCTGCAAACATTTTATAAGCGTACAAGCTCGAAAAAACTGACTTTAGGGTACAACTATTGAAACCGAATACCATGATCTTTTTTTGGTAACGGAAACAGCTAAGAAATTCGATTTCACATGATCTGAAAGCAATCGAAATAGGGCAGAGGACTGTATATTTGTACTCAATCAAACATAATTTGTATTTGAACTTTGAGAGAGCATTTTCTTTATACTTTAAAGCCGGGTATTCAGAACCGCGGAAACTAAAAATTCCTGCCAAACTTCATATAAAAACAAGAAAGAAAGTCGGTCAAGCCCGACTATAACATACTCTGTACCAAGAAATATTGTCTTTTGATCATAACTCGAAAACCGTTCATCCGATCTTCTTCATTCCTTTGGCGGATCGATAAGTTATTCTAATAACTAAATATATCCAGAAGGAACAAGCCATCTATCTTCAAAACTGTGGGAGATATGACGTTTTTTCTAAATTGCGGGGGCGGGAGGGGGCGTGGCCAAAATTGAAAATAAACTTGATCTGCCTGCAGACATAAGAAGCATATGTCCCATACACGTCAAACCTCTATCTCTTACCATCTCTGAGATCTGTGCGTTCATACGGACAGACAGACGGACGGACAGACGGACATGGCTATATCGACTCGGCTGTTGATGCTGATCAAGAATATATATACTTTATGGGGTCGGAGATGCTTCCTTCTGGATGTTACATACTTTTGCACAAACTTATAATACTCTATGTACCTACGGTACAGAGTATAAAAACTGTGCCAGGAATTTTTAGTTTGCTTTTTCGTTTGTTGTGTATCCAGCAACACGAACGAAATCCACACTTGTATAGATAGCGGCGTATCAATAGCGGCGTTTCGGAAGCGTGTGTGGAACGAGAAACAGCTGATATTCAGGCCAGGAATATATTGCTGACAATTATTTTGGAAGTGATTTGACAAAAGATGGAGGCAATCAATGTGCGCAAAAAAAGGACTGATAATTTTCAACGGGACGAGAAGATAGCTTTAATAAAAGCCACCATCATAACTCATTTCAAAGAAAATATAAATTTTATTTTAGCTCACACAATAAACACAGCTGATTTGAATGTGTGACCATGCACATTTCAGTACAATTTGGGAACAATTTTTTATCAACCAGTCTGATTTTGCACATTTCAGGAGCATTTGGGCACACTGTTTTAGTTAGGTTCCACACAACTAAAATAAATAGCAAATTCCTGCCAGGATACAGGCCTTAAGTATGAAAGTTTTAGCTTCAAGAATGTGTGTTCTCATTTCAATAATATTAACAGATGGTTTTCGATTTCAGAACAAAGCAAAACTGAAAGCTTAAGTACAAAACTGTATAAATGCCATTCCGATCGATCTAGAATTAGTGTATCCATAAAACTGTGTGTACTTTGCTGGAATATGCTTTCTACACTCGATTATTTTTATATAAGGAGACGAAGAGCGTGCGAGATCTAAGTGTTGGAACCCAGGTACATGTGTCAGTTCGTCGTCCACATAAATCACATGCTAATGAATTGTGTAAATAGCCCAAAAATTTGTATTCTACCTAACAGAGCATCCTCAAGTGGGATTCAGTCTACCTCTGCCACTTAACTCGAGCAGCATACAGCACTCTTGACCCGTTTTCTTCGTTCGTTTGCACAGTCAAAGAAGTCAAAGAACCCCAATTGAAGCCGAGTGATGACTATGTTATGGTCAATTCCAATGATTAGGTTATCTAATTGCAATCGTTGTTAAGGCCACTTGAATATTGTGCAGTCGAAATCAAATATCAAGTGGAAACTTATCTGCTGATTATAATGACAATAATCAGGAAGCATTTAATTGTGGCTAATAAAAAACAATCAGGGAATTGGTCCAATAAAGCATATAATCAGTGTAATCAGCACTTGGAGAGAGAATAATGGGTGTGAACTAGAAATCTAAGTTAAATATGCCCTACAATCTACTATCAAAAACAGTAGGAACTCCCGCTTGTAATCTTCTGGCTTGTAAACATGGCGATTTGTATATCTTTGTGGTCTTTAGGCAAATTTGTGAAATTACCCAACTAATTTATGGATAGTTGATGGATAAGTTTGTTCGTTTAACTTCCGCCTGACGCAAGAGCTGTGTGTTGTTAAGTTGAGAACTTAAAACTGTCTATTTTAGGGTTTTATTGATTTCTTTTTAATGAGTTAGAAGCGTAGAGTCGGAAAAAACAACTTGCAAGTGTTTCTATTTTGAGTTAAAGAGCATGAGTAACAGTTTCATTAAAAAATCATATGGTTATCGAACAGCTGACGTCACTCACTCCATCAATCATCAACGCTTACATTTACAATTACATTTTGAAAAACAAAAACCTAGGGACCCTGTTTTGGTTTAGTGCTGGAACTGGAAAAGCAATTCGAAATGCAATTTTTGCATATTTTTACTATGGCCCTGGACTTGTGACACATGATTTTTGAGTTGGAGTTTAAGTTCAACATTTTATTTAACCACTTTGAGACGCATTGAAATTGAGTTTCGAAATGACGTCACAAGCATCACTGAGAAGTCTTCTACCATCTACCAATTGATAATTACTTATCAAAAAGAACTTGGAAATTGGTCGAGTTCTACTGTCTACGTTTATCATATCTGAAATTCATCAAAACACACCAACTTCAGTATACAAAGTGGCTCAGAAATAGACAAGTTTGTACAAGTTTTATATAGCAGCTTAAGAAACGAAGTGTTTCTAGTAGTTAGAACAGTCTGCCCAACATCAACTAATGCTGGCGTAGTCACTAATACAAATAAAACAAATTTATCTGAAGCAACAACAAGCTTAATAAGAAAGATCGACTAAAACATACTCTGCACCAACTATATTATACGCTCAGCCTAAATATTGATGCTGAAAGCAGCGCTGCTGCAGCAGCGAACAGTCTTTCATTCGATTTTCACCAGTCCTTTGGCGAATCGATAAGATATCCTGATTACTAAATATGTATAGAAGGTACAAACCATCTATCTGCTAAACTGTGGAAGATAGGAGGCTTTTTCAAAATTGCGCAGGCGGGAGGGGCGTGAAAATAAACTTGATCTGTCTGCAGATATAAGATGTTTTTCTCCCAAAGACGTCAAATCTCTATCTCTTACAATCTCTGAGAACTGTGCGCTCATACGGAGAGACGGGACGACATGGCTATATCGACTCGGCTGTTGTTGCTTATCAAGAATATATATATAGTCTAGTCTATGGGGTCGGAGATGCTTTCTTCTGTCTGTTGCATACTTTTGCACAAACTTAATATACTCTGTGTACCTCTGTTACAAATGCTGCTTACGATATGTGTGTCTGCTTGTAGCTGTCTCAAGCATACGGCAACAACAAAATCAACGCTTCACACACCGTGCATACAAATTGTGGTCGTTGCCTTCAATTTTGTAAGAGGCATGGGAGAGAAAGAGAAGAGCTACACATACGCGCGAAACATCAACAAATGCGCCTGATGCGTATATAGGGCGGGCACCCCTGCTTTAGGTTTACATGTCTTATAATATATTGTGATTTTTTAGCAACACTGTTTTTGACAGCTCAGCTGTTTTTGTGTCACATGTTACGGTCAAACAAGTTCAGTTTGGTCTATAAATTAACCATGAATCGACTTACAAAAGAACCACACATGCATTTTATTGAATTATTACAGTTGAATCTCTCTACTAAAAACTTCTGCACAACGAAATTTTCTTTATAGCGAATAACGAATCCAGAATCCTGCAATTTCGTTCAATTTTAAAACAATTCTATGCAATGAATTTTCTATATAGCAAAGTTTATTTTTCTTCCCTGGAGATTCGGTATAAAAAAGTTCCACTAATCAAAATTCCACATTTTGTAACCACTTTTTTAACGAAAAATTGTGTTCAGCGAATAAAAAGAATAATATTTTTTTTTTTTAAATTTTCATCCGATTTCATTGTATAAATTTGCCCATTATATAAATTTGCTTAGATTTTAAACTTAGCTTTTGATCAAAAATTAAGCTGGAAAACCTCACAATGCAGACTTGTCAAAAGCCTTAAAAAGATAAGCTAATTGATTTTTTTTTTTAAATTCGACTATAAATGACTCAAAGTCTGATTAAGAAAGAAAATAAGTTTATGCAGGCAATAGGAAACAATAGACAACTATAAAATCGCTTTTTGATTTCTTAGTGTTAAATATCGATAGCATTTACAATGTTAATCTGTATGTACGGTCACATTGTTTACGAGCAGAGGTCAAGCAGAACTGCTTACACTCCCTCTCTGTTGTTTGTACTCTTGAGCGATGCGAACGCATTCTGGTGAAATAAAAAAAAAAAGAAGTTTGTTTTAGTTTCTGATGCAAAACTAATTGCGTAATTATTTGTCTGCAACTGACCCACATCCACTTGGAACGTGAGAAGGATCTCACCAGAAGTTCCGGAAGTCAGGATTCACTTCATCACTTAGAAACTTTATGCAAGAGCACATATACACTGCACACATCGACACGAATGTTTTCAAATTTTGGAAAGGCCATTAAAGCCAAATAAACATAAATAAAACGTATTGGCTTAACTAAAATAGCTGTTCCAGCAACTCGGGTATAGTTTATGGGGGCAGGGTATACAAACGAAACGAAAACGCATTTATACTGGCCGAAACCTTATCTAACTGTTTAGGAAACGGACAAGCAATCTGTATTCGTTTCCGGTTTACCTTAGGCTAAATATAAATATAGCTGAGCAACTCTTTCGCAAGTCTATTCATTGAAAAAAGAATGGACTGTTTTTATACCCTTGCAAAGGGTATTATAATTTTGCCCAACGCATAGAAATATTCATTTCCGACCCCATAAACTATATATATTCTTGATCGGGGTGACGAGCTGAGTCGATTGAGCTTTGTCCGTCCGTCTGTCCGTCTGTTTCTACGCGAACTAGTCTCTCAGTTTTAAAGCTATCAAGCTGAAATTTTGCACAGAGTCTTCTTTTTGGCGGCACACTACTAATATGTCGGAACCGACCGGATCGGATGACTATATCTCATAGCTCCCATAGGAACAATCGGTCGGAAAACTAGTTTTAGTATAAAAACTTTTTTCTTTTCAATGGAAACGTCTCCTAACTTTGTAATCGTAGGTTTTCTATGTTTTTTTTATAATTCTACCAAGTTTTCTTAAAATCGGACAACTACAGGGTTGCCCATATTCGACGGACCCATGTTTTTTTTTAAAAAATCAAAGAAAAAAATAAAAATTTGGCGGTTGGCAATCTTAATCATTTAATTTGTTCCAAGTAGATTTGTTTACATCAATTTTTGAATATGATATCTCTCAAATGGCCGCCTCTGGCGTTGATGGCGTATTGTGCCCTTTTTGCAGCATTTTCCATCGTTTTCGCCAACATTTCGGCCGGAATAGCGGCTATTTCTTCACGAATGTTGTCCTTGAGCTCTTCTACGGTCCTTGGCTTGTTAACGTAAACCTTTGACTTCAAATATCCCCACAAGAAGAAGTCAGGCGGCGTCAAATCGGGCGAACGCGGTGGCCAGTCCAAATCACCACTTTTCGACATCAAACGGCCCGGAAACAATTTCTTCAGAAAATCGATTGTTATGCGACTTGTGTGCGGTGGAGCGCCGTCTTGTTGAAACCAGAACTGCCTCATACGCTTTCGACGAATAATTGGCATCACAAAATTGGTCATCATGTCGCGATAACGCTCCTGGTTGATGGTAACAGCATGGCCATTTTCATTTTGGAAGAAAAACGGCCCAATGACCGTTTTCGCACTAACGCCGCACCAAACTGTGACTTTTTCGTCATGAAGAGGCACTTCTTGAATCTCCTGAGGATTTTCAGTGGCGTAAATACGGCAATTTTGCTTATTTACGGTCCCATTCAATGTGAAATGGGCTTCATCGGACATGATAATTTTGTTCCAAAATTGCTCGTCATCTTCGGCCATTTCGATGACTCTTTGGGCCCATTCCAATCGACGAGGCTTGTCCGCAGGCAACAATCTTTGCGTCAATTGAATTTTGTACGGGAACAAATGCAAATCAACGCGAATAATCCGTTGTAAAGTGGACCAAGCCATGCCCAACTGCTGAGAACGGCGTTTTTGGATGTTCTTGGGGACCTCTCGAAACACTGGCTCGTACGGCAGCGATATTCTCGGCCGATCGCCTTGGTCGACTTTTATTTGGCCTCTTCGGATTAGAAAGAGCCTCACCAGTCGAAAATTTTTCGTATAAACGCTTAATGGTGTTCTTAGAAGGCGCACTTTTCACATTTTTTAATTTTTTAAAAGCACGTTGAGTTTTCACAATTGACTTGTTCTGTTGAATGTAAATTTCAACTATTTCAGAGCGCTCGCGTGGCGTGTATTGTTCCATGGTAAAAATCTGCTTGGACTGACGCTTCAAACGCGGTATGTCATTAAGCGATCTGACATCTCTGTCAAAAGTTATGGCGTTGCCAGATGGGTCCGTCGAATATGGGCAACCCTGTATATGGTATAGCTGCCATACAAAAGATAGGTCTGAAAAACATGTTTCACATGATTTCACATAATTTTACAAATTTTTGGCCAAATCGGATGACTATATCATATAGCTCCCATACGAACGATCGGTCGGAAAATGGTAGAAACCGTATTTTTTGAAAATATTTAAGCGAGCACTTGCAAGGGTATAAAAACTTCGGCACAGACGAAGTTAGCTTAGCTTTCTCGTTATTCCACTTTTCGGGACATTTTAAGAATCCGTCGCACTAAATCAACCATATAACATATGAAGTCGCTAGGCTGAAGGTCAAATCTGGTTGCCTGTCGGTTCACAGTAAAATAAAAGTGGGAATTCCGGGTTCGAACCGGTTCGGTTCATAACTGGTTTGCCAAATACCAAATATAGTTTCTGAAAGGGTATAAACTAGATGTTATGTTATCCAATTGACAGAATAGTTGTATTAGGGAGGTTCTTAAAACAGTAACAGCTCTTGTTGGTGTAATAGAATGCATAGGTTGGTTTTACTTAAAGCTAATCTTGGCAGATTTGGTAATGGTTTCGTCACTATTTCAAACTGTCGTCAATCAAATAATACTGCCTAAAAGCAGGCTTTAGTTCTTTTCTTTTACATAATTTCCAAATTTGTTTTCCAAACCAAATTGCACTCTAAATATGAACATTCCATGGGAGTTCTCCAAGTTGATGTATTCACCCCAAACCCCCTCTCTTGATGTCTTTCTCCACCTCCCTCTCCCAGCCATTCTCTGTTTCTCTATTTTTACACTTTACTAGGCAAATATTTGCATTGTTTCGCCTCGCGACTAAAACAAAAACAACAACAACAAAAAACTACTTTACAAATCACTTTTCTGATTGCAGTTGTATTACGATCGTCGACACGCCTGGTGCCCCATTAACGTCTACCTTATCCACCCAACCAGCCAGCCAGCCAGCCCGAGGAACACAAAAGAATACGCAGGCAACTTCTACAGTTTGGTCTCCTGCCCCAACATGGTGGCTGTGGGGAATTTACACAACACACGCATTTTGCGCTTTCTTCTAGTTTTAATCGTGGTAATCCTTACCATCTTCATATATGCCTCATACTCCACCACCGCCACACTGCAGCCCACACATCTGCATGCAGCAGCGGCGGCGCCGGCGGTGGCTCCCTTATCACAGCAACTGTTTGCCCCTCGTCCGTCATCAGAACAGCTGAATAATACTGGTGAATTTGGTGTATCTCTGGGCGAGAGCAAGCAGCAAGAGATTCATTATCGAAAACCAAATCCCCATCGTTTGCCCACCATTGATGAGGATGCGCTGCTGGATGGTGGTTCGGCTGGTGCTAGTCCACAGGCAGCTAGCTTAGATCAGACGCCCGATGAGTTGCAACTGGAAGAGCAGCAGTATGTCCAGGCTTTAGATGGCCTAACAGGTAATAAAAGGCAAAGCATATTTTAAAAAGAAATTGGTGGTTTGATTCATTTTCCTTGTTTTCTTGCAGGAAACATCAACAACAGCACCAGCGAGGCGTTGGTCGTCAAACAGTCAGCCCTGCCAGCTGCCCCACAGCAACAGCAGCAACCACAACAACAGCAGCAACCACAACAACAGTCACAAACCGATCCAGAGGTGCTCATACCCACATCCAATCTGCAAAAGTTCATCGAGAATGCTGATAAAATATTGAAAAATATTACAACCTCCAACAGCAGCAATCCTGTTGTGGTACATGAACAGCACACGGGTAAGAATGGTGGGGTCAAGGTCTAGAAGTTGCTAACGAAAAACTTGTGACCAATTCATTAGGCATGGAAAAGCATCTAGTTCCATGTGTTCTACGAATCGCCTTCGACTTAAAAACTAGGCAAAAGCGGTATGGAAATTCGATCGGAATAAGTAAAGTAGCCTGGTTAAGCTATTCGCAATTGCAGTTACTTCTGTTATATCTCAAGATAGCCAACTCGGTTCTTTGTTTTTCACTTTTCCGTTAACAATATCCTCCGAATACCATATCTTTCTTGGTTGCTTGGTTAAATACCTACAACCAAATTGCTAAAGTGTTTGCTTTTGACTTTACAATATTGCAAATCTTGCTAGTTCAATCAACCAATCTATATCTACTGTCGTTGATCTAGGTATTGTTTCTTTTTAATCTCGAGTTGACATTCAAAAGTGCCCAAACCAAAGACATATAGCAACAAGATGCTTAACGGCCATACAACTGTTTAGCAAAGGTGCATACTCAATGTAGATCTTCGAATTTGCTTGGGTATTGAACAAATTTGGCACACAAACAGCACACAAATGTAAATTTGAAGGTCCATTTTGCAATTGTTGCTTGTAATTGACCTGACATTCACTTATATGACCGTTTCCGCATATTGTTGTTCTATGTCTTTGCCCAGACTAACTATTGGCCTTCAACCCAACACTGCAAACATATTTCAACAATCGTTTTCACTTTAAAAACTGAATTTTAAACAGATACTACTGTTTGGCCTGGAACTCAAACCCTTTTCGTGATCATTTTTAACTTGATTAAAGTCCGTTTTCGCTTAAATCAGAAAAGAAACATGTTTTTTATATCCTTGCAAAGGGTATTATAATTTTGCCAAGAAGTTTGCAACGCATAGAAATATTCATTTCCGACCCCATAAACTATATATATTCTTGATCAGGGTGACGAGCTGAGTCAATTGTCTGTTGCTACGCGAACTAGTCTCTCAGTTTTGAAGCCATGGAGCTGAATACGTCGCTATTAATATGTCGCTACTAATATGTCGGAACCGACCGGATCGGATGACTATATCTCACAGCTCCCATAGGAACAATCGGTCGGAAAACTAGTTTTAGTATGAAAAACTTTTTTCTTTTTAATGGAAACGTCTCCAAACTTTGTAATCGTAGGTTTTATATGTTTTTTTATAATTCTACCAAGTTTTTTTAAAATCGGACAACTATATGGTATAGCTGCCATACAAAAGAAAGGTCTAAAAAACAGTCTTAGTTAGAAAAACTTTTTTGTTTTTAATGGTAGCATCCTGTAATTCTGTATTTGTTTGTTTCTCGTGCTTTTACACAATTCTACAAGTTTTTGTCCAAATCGGATGACTATATCATATAGCTCCCATACGAACGATCGGTCGGAAAATGGGAAAAACCGTATTTTTTGAAAATATTTAAGCGAGCACTTGCAAGGGTATAAAAACTTCGGCACAGACGAAGTTAGCTTAGCTTTCTCGTTTTTTACTAGCATGCTTCGGTTTTCACTTTACTGATTTCGAATTTGTTATAGGGTAGCATATTCTGTTAAATAATCGAAGAAATCTGTATCTAATCAAGCAATTTTAACTTACTTTTAATACGATGGACATAATATGAAAAGTTTCAAGCTGATTTTGTCGAAAGTGAAAACCGGAACAGGCCTGTTAGATTCCGTTTCAAGGCAATCGCTTGAAACATAGCTTGTTCCATACTACATGTTCCCGGCTTTCCTCCAGCTGGATTCTCGAATATCTAAGGAATACATATTATTTTATTTCGCATGCCAAACTTCTAAGCCGAGTTTGAAATCAATTGGATGAATAATACATGTTCCACGTACCGAAATTTTACGGATCAAAACTAGCTTTTCGCATACAACATGTTTCCGTCGTTTCCAGAGGCGAATTCTCCAAGATCGAAGGATAATACGTACTATATTATTTCGCATACCAAGCTCCTTAGAAGAAAACTTAAGATTTCCCGTACATAAATTCTTCTTAAGGTCGAATTTTCCAACATCGGAAAGTAATTTGATAATTTATTATACAAACTAGCTTTAAAAAACGATTTTCAATAAATATTAGATTTATTTTCCGTATATTTTCACACGATAAATACTTTTTAACATACAAATTTTCCTACTTTTTCAACATCGCAAACGAAATCTCAATTTTTTTCACATTTTATCCTTAAAAACCGAGTTGTAGTTAGGTTTATCAATATTTCTCGTATTAAATATCGAATATTCCAATTGTAATATCGATATTTCAAATATCAAGTTAAAAAAACATCGTCACATCCGTATTTTCCGTAGCTTAAGTTTTCTTTATCTCACCCAGGTATAAAGCTTAAGCTTTAAAACAGAGTTTCAATGAAAACAAGGTTTTTGTATGCAAAATTGTCCATCCATTTTCATATTATGATAGGTTTTTAACATAAGAATTATCCTTTTGGTTGGATTTTCCAACATCTGAAATCAAATCTTAATTTTTTTTTGCATTCTATCCTTACAAACCGAGATTTGTGGATTTTTTTTTGGTTTTATTATCGAAAATTTGAATGTTAATATCGATATTTAATGTATCGAGTCCTAAAAACCTCGACATATGGATATTTTTAAAAGCTTGAAGAAAACTTTAAGCTTTTTTAGCTCACCCAGCTATTTATAAAGCTTAAAGACTAAAAGATATGGCTTACCTAACAATAAGAAGCGACAGATTGACTCTAAAAATCGAGTATTGGTAACCAGTATTGCGTATTGATTGCAAATACAGACTGAATGAAAAGTAACTTTGCTATTCAAGCTGCCCACCACTGCTTTAGAGGCTGATGTTTCCTTTAAATTGTGGTCCTCTGAACCGTAAGACCAATTTAAATCTGGGCATAGTCATTTTTTCTGATATATCGCTAAGAAAAATATCAACACATCAACATCAACAACATATCGGCACAAAAAAATACTATATTATATGGAAAATCACCTTATCGTTGAACAAAAATATCAATATATCAATAAAATGTTCTAAAATTTTCCTTTATTTATAACGAATTCATCGAGGAATCGCTGTGCATGTCTAGAAACAGAACTTAAACTGCTACTTGTAGACAAAGACACAGGTTCATCCCTTTCCAAGTGCTTAAGCAACTTTCGTGGCCTTAAATGTTGTAAGTTTTGTAACAATAGCTAGTTGTTAGGGTATCGAGATCGAGATCGAGGGTAAGAGATTTCCAACAATTCAAGTTCAAGCGGTCTGAAAACACAAAGCCCCAACAAGAGGCGACAAGGCCATGACTGATTCTGTCTGTGTGTAAAGTTGGTAACCAAAGTATCAACTTTCAATGCGGAAGCAAGTCTAAACAAAAGAGGGTCTTAGATAACATTCAGAACAACAGCAAACATTCTAATCAACGCGTTTTCCCCCCACTTAATTGCAGATAAAATCAATCAGCCCGAGGAGGAGATACAAATCAATTTGCTTGATCAGGCGGTGGCCTCAGATGCCGTAATGCAAGTGAAACAACAACAGGCGGAGCAGCAGGAGATACCAGCCAAGCCACCTGCACCCATGGTGCGCACCACAAAGAGCCGAATGTCGTTCAGGGGACCAACCGTTCAAGTTGATCCCTCCAAGGGCATTGCCACCGAGAAGATCTATGAGGCGGGTCATCTGAACGAGGAGATTGATGTGGAACGTTTATGTCCACATGAGGGCGCTTTCACCAAGTTGCTGGTGCTGATCACCTCGGCACAGTCGCATGCCGAAGCCCGCATGTCCATACGTCAGACGTGGGGACACTATGGCAACCGCAGGGATATGGCCATGGCCTTTATATTGGGTCGCGGCACCAATGAGACGCTGAATCAGGCTCTCAGCCAGGAGAATTTCATGTATGGCGATCTCATACGTGGCAGTTTCATCGATTCGTATAATAATCTCACCCTCAAGACACTCTCCTCGTTGGAGTGGGCGGATCTGTACTGTCCGCGTGCCCGTTTCATACTGAAAACGGATGACGACATGTTCATCAATGTGCCCAAATTGTTGACCTTTCTGGACAAGCACAAGGATAAGCGTGTCATCTATGGCCGCCTGGCCAAGAAATGGAAACCCATACGAAACAAGAAATCGAAATATTATGTATCCACCGATCAGTTCTCGGCGTCCGTGTTCCCGTCATTCACCACCGGACCCGCCTACGTCCTGACCGGCGACATTGTGCACGAGCTGTACTTGCGCTCCCTCAAGACGGTCTATCTCAAGCTCGAGGATGTGTTCACCACGGGCATTGTGGCCCAGAGTCTGGGTATTAAGCGTGTACATGTGAATGAGTTCGTCAATCGGCGCATCTCCTTCAATCCGTGCAACATACGGAATGCGATCAGTGTGCATATGATTAAGTCAAACGAACAATTTGATCTGTGGAAGAAGCTGCTGGACCAGACAACCAAGTGTAAATAGTATTTTAGGTTTAGATTGTGAATTTAGCGAAAAGGCGATTTAGGCAAAAGGCAGCTCTAGCATTAATAGATATATATATATATATATAGAATTTAGAAACTAAGTCCTAGGAGTATATATGAATGAGCGTATATATATATATGTATACACACAAATATGTATCAATCGATTACCTACGATTACCGAGAGAGTAAATTTTTAATGATTTTTTGTAGCTTAATTTTAGCATTCTAAATGCCATTATTTAACTGATAATTACTGAGCGATAACTGTGGTTATATCCAAAAACAAAACAAAAACAACACTACAAAATATATATCACAAGATAAACAACAAATGGAGTTTTATTCAGATTTTAGGGAATGTGGAATGAAGGGAAGCCGGAAAGTTGCATGAGAAATGTAAGCCTTTCAGCATAACAAAGATATCGTCAGAGCCTGGAAAAGCTACGAAACCAGTTATATTCCAAAAACCATTCTGCGAAAATTGAAAATAGCACTGGCAAGCAGCAACGGTTCCATTTTTACTAAAGCTCAATACACAGATGTGAATTAACTTGAAGTAAAGTAAGATTTTCATACAAAAATGCCAAAAGTAAGACTGGATTTACACGGTGAAGCAAAACTTCATGGTGAGCTCTTAGTAGGCGAGATAATCAGGTGAGATTCTAAACCTATCCTTTAAAAATCGTATTCACTTTGCCTTCCGAATATTCCGTATACTATGAGAACTTCACGAAGTCTGCTTCACCGTGTAAGTCTAGTCTAAGCCAGAAGTAACATTTTATTATATCTTTTATTTTTGGGGTGTGACAATTACTGTTGAGTAACTTGTGGAAGCTATGTTATTTACATAAAAATGCAGCCTTTGCTATAATATATTACTTAGGCCAGTTTTCTTATATTCATTCTTATTTCATTGGCTCCAAATCCACCTAGATTTACCAAAACAGGAACATGAGAGAACGGCCTTTAGTCACTTACTGTACGTAGCTTCAAATTATGCTAAGCCAGCTATGAAAGAATCGATTTTTACAGAGTTTTATACAAATTACTTAACTTAGCTGAAGTAATAATATTTTAAGCATTGTTACTTCATGATATTGTTGGCAGAACAATCAGAAATGAACTATAAAGAGCTAGGCTTAAGCTACAAGTAAGCTCAAATCGGTTTTTTTAGCCGTTTTTTCGAAATGACCTAGCGGGAAATGTCATAGCATGAATAAATGACCACGGAATTCAAAAAGCCTTGCAGTTTCTTTAACATAATAGAACCATAAACACTGCAAATATAATCAATTGTTGAGATCTGTTCACTGCCACAAAAAATATATCAAATTTTGTTTCGTTTCGATGAAAATAAAATTTTCATACTTTCTTCAGTTTCCATCAGGTTTGGATGCAATGGAGATCAGGATGTTAAATTTACATAAATATACTGGGGCATTGTAAAGTCGTTAGTAAAACGAGTAATATATAGAATTTAAAGATAGCCTGCCAGATTTTCCTTTTCCTACAAAAGACTATAACAGTTTTCTCTTAGCATTTTGAATTTAAATTTAGCCGTTAGGTTTTGTGGAATTTGGTTTTGGGTCTAGAGCTTAAAAATTGTTTTAAAAACCAATGAATTAATAAAAAGCCATTTGTTTTTATAAATAAACAATTGCTAGCTTGTTTTGGTATTTTTCTGGGTGTCCGCCAGGTCACACTGTCAGTGTCACAGTTTTGCGTTTGCCAACACTACAGCGCAGTTTAGAAAATTATACAAGCTCAGGCAGTAAGCAAAATTCAACTGAAATTATCACATAAAAATGCTATAAACAACGGTAGGTGTTATAAATGTGTATTAATTATAAATAAGAATTAAAGTTTTCATTTGAAACGCTCGAGTGCGCTGTTATTTTTCCACTGTGTGTGTGTGTGTGAGTGCGTCTGTGCGCTACAAAGGGTGAAAAAAAACAACAAAAAAACTAGCAAAGTGGCCACATATGTATTTGTATGTATGTATGTATGCGGATGTGCACATATATTACATTGGCTCCTGGCTCCAGCTGGTGGGGGGAGGGGATGCAAGTTTTCCAGAAGTTTGCCTAGAATATAATATATGTGTGTAGGTACTCAAGGTTACCCCTAGCAACAGCATCCATTCCGTCTCAAGGTGAAGGAAACAACTGCATAAATAATGAGGGGTAGAAATCAATTTTGTGAATTATTTTTAAGTGTTTAATGTTCACCTGTGCGCCTCCGTCTGTATATATACATATTCAAATCTCATTTGTATTGTATACGTATTTATTTATACGTTTGCGTTGGCTTATTAGCGGCTTTTTGGACGTCAGCAATGCATACACACTCAAAGCCTACAAACAGTCAAATTAAGCAGAGAAAAACTGCGTGTGTGTGTGTGTGTGACTGCCTCTTAATCTATTGTCAAACGGTTGTTCCTGCTTTGAGCTCGACTTATGCAACTCTTTACAATTCTTAAACTTAATCAAAATGACTTTTGTCTGAATTTGTTTGCCCTCTTTATTTATTTTGTTGTGCCACAAACTCCCCAAGTCTAGTAGTTGCTAATTTAATTAGGTGCGTTTTTTGCGTTGAGCTATTTTGGTTGCTTCGTTTTCAACCAAAAATAGTTTGGCCAACACTTCAGCGGCTACAACTTTCAATTGACTGAGAATTAGCTCCGAAAGCCATATTGAATTTTATATGATTAATTGGCCTTTGCTTTGATGCATCCATTTTGACCACTTTCCTCTTATCACACGCCAGGCCTTATCAGCGCTGGGCTATTAAAAAACACAATCCCTCCATATGGCAAACAGCAATTTACTTATTTCGCAACAATGGGTCAGTCACCCTGAATCTGGGGCATATTATTTAATAATTTCCTTTTATAGTTTTGCCGCGTTGCTGTATATTTATGTGGCAATCTTTTGGGTGGGCAATTAATTTATTTTGTTGATGCAGGTTGCGGTTTTCATATGTATGTATGTATATACATACATATGTGGGAATTGTTTACAAAACATCAAGTATTACGTAGACTTTTCAACACAAAGAACTGCTGTTTAATTATGGTTATAAATATAAAAACAATAAAATTTAAAAGGGAAATCGCTAAAATTCTGCCGAAAAAAACCAAGATGCTATCTTTTTCTTATGAAAAGTCCATGTTTTAGTTCAGAGAAATTGCTGAAAAAGAAACCGAACAGTTTAGGCCGACTTTTATATACTCTGTGGCATCGAAATCAATGTGCATTTGCTCATAACTTGACTATTGTTTGGTAAACCATAACCAATCCTTTGGTTAAATAATAAATAAGGCTGATTATTGAAGATACAAAGCCTCTATCTACAAAACTGTGGCTTATATGATTTTCCCACTTACATCTACCTACAAAACTGTTGAAGACATAAAGTCATAACATAAAAGTTGAATAAGCAAAAGCATCAAGCTTTACACCGAAAGCAACCCAACCCAGCGGCTGAAATTGCCATTACATAATGGATTACTCCTGCATTACTTTGCCTTCTGTATGCCGGAAATAATCCCAACCGCTTTTTAAACGGTGTGCGCACAACCTGCATTACTGGTAATGCAGGATGTATGCTAGAGCCGAACTGTCATCGGATTCCCATTACAAATGCGTATTACTTTTTTCAAATTGTAATGCAGCTCGTACTCAGTCTGTTTACTATCCCTTTATAGATTAGAAGCAGGTGTAGTTCATTACTTTTCCGTCAGGCGTAATGCATACTTTCGCCGCTGGGAATGATCTTGCATATAGGAGTCAATGTTCGTTACACTTCTAGACTATATCACTTACTCAGAGCTCTTATATGCTACATGTATACATCCTTCTTCCAGTTAAACCGCTAGTAACATGATGCTTTGGTGAAAGTCCCATGGCCATTTGGGTATACTGAGTAGTCAAGTGGTGATATCATTCAATATACGTATATGTTATTGTACAACCACAAAAGCAGCAACAAGATCTTGCTCGAGCAGATATGCCTGATTCACTGCTGCAGAGTTTTTTTGGGTATATTTAGTAAAAAGCGACGCGTCGAGCACAGATCTTAAAAAAGAGGACAGAACAAATTTAGAATCGTGTTAAGAAACCCAAGAAACAAAGGCAAGTTTAAAGTCACCCATGACCAATTCAAAATTCACAATCGAAACAGGCTCAAGAAATACCGCTCTACAGCTGAAGTTTTTGCTTAACAGCAATTGAGACATCCACCCTCCCTCTATTTCGATTGTTACGGTCAATCCTTAAAAATGCAGATATGAAAGATATGGATCGAGGTTTCCAAAAGGATAAATCGATGTTTCTAGCCATATAAAAAGCTTCTTCAAACTGTGTCGTTTGGATACGGCGTAAGGCTGTTTCTTTATCACACAGCCATGCCAAGAGATTGGTGGGAATCTACATAGGAGTAGGTATCTACATAGTAAGAGGGGAAAACAGCTGGAAATTGGAATGAACAAGTTGAACGAAAAAGGAATGAACCAGAAGGGAACTATAATCTCCGGCTCCATGGTTTCGAACCGTAATTGAACAATGGTTAGGGTGCGAAAATTTCAGCTTCGAGGTTTTTGGGTGAAGATTGAGTCTTGAACCTTGGCTGCAGTCGAGTTTCCCGACCACAAAATACCCTGTTCATTTGTTTTCATTTATTTCTTTGCAACAAAATGTCATCCTAAATGTAGGCAACACTTTTTTCTAGTCCTGACCAACAACTGGGGGGGTGCTCTTATCAGCTCAACTGTTTCGCTTATAACTCCGGTGTTTTTTGTCCGATCTGATTGTACTTTTCAGAATAGATAGCTTGATGTATACTAAACCACGAGGCTCTTACTTAAAAATTGTGGATCTAATGGTTGTTTATGTCTAGGATTTCTAGAGGAGGTCTAGGTTTTTTGGTGATAAAAGGGGGACGGGTGGGAATTTTCCAAATCTGAAACAAACTTGATCTGCGTACAGCATAAATCTACCTTCGTGCAAAAATTTGTGGCTCTATCTCTTATAGTCTCTGAGATCGACGCGTTCATACAGACAGAAAGACGGACAGACGGACATGACTATATCGACTCGGCTGTTCATGCTGATCAAGAATATATATATACTTTATGGGGTCGGAAAATTTTCCTTCTCCCTGTTACATATAGTACATTCGCACAACTTCATGATCCCCCTTTTCCCATTTTCAATGGGAACAGGGTATAAATAGCAATACATTTATTTAGTTACTCAATATAAGTGTTCATGCATTTTTCTATGCAACTAGCCTCCCAGTGAGCGGAACACTTTTTCTCTCACCTCTTATGTTTTCTGTTACGTGTTTTCGGTTGGGCAAATCAACCACTGACACAAACACTCGTCAAACAACTGTTTGACACGAGAGAAACCGAAATGAATACGTCGCTCTTTGCTCTCTGAGTGCAACAGAATTGAGCCGAAACAGAACTGAAGGTGTTTTTCGCTCCCCCTCTTTCGGTTGTGTGCGTAACCCAACTATTCTTTTGTCGAGACTCTGCAAAGCTCTGATCCTATGTGTACTAAAAATCGCTTTCGACCTAAAAAGTGCTCATATGTTCCATTTCCATTGGTTCCATTTGGTATTTTTTATAGAAAAATGTTAAGCTCTTCGTTTTGTGAATTATTGAAAAAAGCGTTGGATTCGGGGATCTTAAAAACAGTCTATTATGAGAGGGGGGTTTTTATAAGCAGTCCTAAATGGTATTTTAGGTTTTTTTCTGACACTTTTCTGCCCATTTTAAGAGTAAGTCGCTTAAAACCCACCAGATAACAGATGAACCCGCTAGACTAACTCAAACTATCTTTTTTCTAGAACTTTAGTTGAAATTTGAGGTTCGGAACAGGTTTGTTTTAGGCTTTTATATCTAAAGAGGTTTGGTTCAAGGTTCGGTTCATCGGAAAAAGTAAATCAATCGGTATTCCGGGTTCAAACCGGTTTGTAGCCCTGGTGAAACAATGTCGCACCCTGCTCAACATCGAATGTGATATGTTTTCTCGATTCTAATTAAATGTAAGATAATCGCTTCTAATTCAATGGACTCATCAATCAATCAAACACACACACACACATACACCACATCCCGAATCTCTTTTGTATTCACGTCGTATATCAATTGCCAGCCTAAAAATGGTCTTTGGATATTTGTTATGTACCTTCTTTGTGATGTTTTTCCTCCTTCTTCCAATTTATTTGCCTCTTCCAACCCCACACACACCACCAAACCAGTCGAAGTTACTTGGACACGCAACTGGACATGGACTAGGTTCTATTCGTGTTACATATTTAACTTACTTATTGATTTTTGCCGTATTGTTTAATCAATTGACTCCTTCTTCTCCCCCCCCCCCTAGGTCTCCCTAGGTGTACTATGCGACCGCACAATGTGACAAAAAGAATGCCATATAAATTTTTGAGATTACATACTGAAAAATGGAAACAATATCCCAGATCTCCCTGATATTGGCTATATATCTAGTTGTATGCAATGCCAGCACATTGCCCTCCGGTTGCCTAACCACCTACAGTAGCAGCAACAGTAGCAGCAGCAGCAGCAGCTTTAGTGATCTTCATTACCTTCGCCCCATCAAGACCCGCACCAGAACCTGGCAGGAGCACGAGTTCTCGCTGTTGGGCTACAAATTCCATTTGCCATTTGTGGGACATGCAGTGGACGCGGATCTAGATGATAGTGACAGTGATGATGGTTTGTGGCTGGAGGAACCGACCGAGAGTCAAGAGGTTGAGGAACATGAACTGAACTCGGATAGCCAAGTAGATCCTTTGACTAATAGATTTAAGTTGACTTGTGACCATGTCAGCCTGGCGGTCATTAATCGGGAGTTGCTAGACAAGAGAGGCGTTCAATACGAGCAGCTTTGGCTGGGCAAAGTGCCCGCAGATGCGAGTAATCCCCTCAAGCTGCAGCCCAACGAGAGCCTCAAGGAGTTGCACTGGCTGGCGAGTCATGTGAGAGATGAACATCTCCGGCAGCTGGGTTTGAGCCAGGTGGAGAACTGGGATCTCAGTGATAATCTGGTGGAGTGCCTAGACTGGGCCGGGCAACACCTGAGAGTACTTAAGTTGAGTGGCAATCGCCTGGCCGACTGCAAACTGCACGAACTCAAACAGATGCCCCAACTCCAGGAGCTGCATTTGGATAGAAACCAGTTAGAGGAGCTGCCGCTGCAATTTCTTAGCCACTTAAGTGAGCTGCGTCTGCTTAATCTCAGCCAGAATCTGTTGTCGGAGCTGCCACGCAACATTTTCCAGGGAGCCTCGCAGCTGGAGCGGCTGTTTCTGTCCAGGAATCGCTTGAGCGTGCTGCCCTTTCAGCTGTTCCAGACGGCTCGCAGACTCGAGTGGCTAGATCTCAGCGAGAACCAGTTGCTCTCGTTTCCGGATAACTTTTTCGCCACGAACGGCCAGCTCAGACAGTTGAACCTGCAGCGGAATCACCTGCGTTCCATTGGCAAGCACAGTCTGTACAATTTGCGCCAGCTGCGGCAGCTAGATCTCTCCCAGAATTTGTTAACCAGCATTGATCGCAAGGCCTTCGAGTCGCTGGGCCAGCTGCTGGCCCTCAATGTCTCTGGCAACAATCTAACCGGACTGTCCTCTATCATCTTCCAGCCGCTGCATGCCCTCAGGCAATTGGATCTCAGTCGTAATCAGTTCAAGCAGCTACCCGGTGGCCTCTTCCAGACGCAACGTTCACTGGTGCTGCTTCGAATTGATGAGACGCCCCTGGAGCAGCTGTCCAATTGGATATCACGCACGGATGAGTCGCTGGTGAATGCGGAGGTGCTGCACCATCTGCGTTACTTGTCGCTGCAACAGAACCGCCAGCTCAGGCAGCTGCCGGCCACCCTGTTTGCCAATGCCCGTAACCTTCGTGAGTTGCTGTTGGCTGAAAATGGTTTGCAAGAGCTGCCGGTGCAGATTTCTGGCCTTTCCCGCCTGCAGCGATTGTCGTTGCGTGGCAATCTGCTGAGATCGCTGCCCGAGGGCCTCAAAGAGCTCAGCCGGCTGCATTATTTGAATATACTAAACAATGAGTATCAATGTGACTGCAGCATGTATTGGTTGACCGCCTGGTTGACCAACTCCAGCACCAGTCTACGTTCCACCAATCCCACGCCCGGACCCTTCGATTCCTATGAGAACATTGATGATCAGATAGAGGCTTTGAAATGTCAATACGGTTATCCCGGTGATATGTTGCGGGTCCTAAGCAATCTGAACTGCACAGTGCCGCTGGTGGTGCAATCCTCGGAGCCCAAAATGCATCAACTACACTCCACGGCCAAGCTGGAGTGCATGATCTCGGGCAGCCCAGTGCCGGACATCATTTGGGTAACAACTATACTGTGGGTAAATAATGGGTATACGCTAAACTCCTTTCACCGTATGTAGGTCACCCCCCGTAACACCATACTGCGACATCATGCCGATCCCGACAAGCGTCCCATTATCATCAATAGCAACGATGAGGATGAGTATCAACCGCCTAGCAAATATCAGCTATCCGCCTTAATGGATGAGAACTATGTGCAAACGTTGAACCTGAATCGACAGCAGAGCCAGGTGGGTCAGCGTCTGGTCTTGATGGAGAATGGCTCGCTGCTGGTGCACAACATCTCGCGCTTGGACAGCGGCATGTACACCTGCTATGCCTTCAATGTCATGGGCAAGGCTTCGGCGGGCATTAGGTGAGTCTTGGCGATGGGGGGGGGGGGGGGGGGGGGGGGGGGGGGGGGAAACCACTGTTGTTGCCAGCCACTTAAATCTTTGTTATACTCCAGGCTCTACATCGATCCCATTGTATTCTATCGCGTCAAGATTGGCAGTCTGTTGGCAGGAACTGCCCTGGCCACCGCCTTTCTGCTGCTCACCCTCATTGTGCAGGGCCTGCGTAGCTGCCTGGCACGCTGGGGCATCTGTGGACGTTACTATTGCTGCTGTGCGCCACGCAGCAAGAAATCTCCACGCTCCCGTCACGTCTACGCCATGTTGGACAGCATCGAATGCTACAAGAGCCAACAGTTGGAACGTTTGCGCGAAAACTATGCCCAGCAAGTGCTACGCATACGTGAGAATTGTGCCCAGCAAGTGGAATGGATACAAAGCAGTTACACCAGCCAGGCCAAGCATATTAAAGATCTGCGCGACGTGGGCTCGAATCATTTGACCGCCCTCAAGGACCAGTACTATGATCAGGTGAAGAAGGTGCGTGACTATTCCACCGGCCAGTTGAGCTGGGTGAGGGAGAACTATGTCTTCCAGCGGAATAAGATTAGGAAATTCAGTGCCCATCAAGTGTTGAGGCTAAGGGAGGGCTACAAATACCAACAGCAGACGCTGAACAAAGTTCTGGAGAACTTGCCAAGTTTTTACTTTGAGAATTGTCGCGGACGCGGCGAGGAGGACATAGCCGAGGGTAAGCCCCCTGGAATAGTTGTACCCAAGTGGCGCACTAACTATCATCCACTTACAGATATAGACTGCTATTTTAAAGACCAAATGGACTTTGTGGCTGCAGCTGGCTGCTCCAAGGAGCTGAGCATACAGAGAATCAAAAGTCGCCTCACATCGGACAATGGCAGCAAGGCTTCCATCTATTACACACCGCCCGAGGATGATTTGTTGCACTGTTCCACGCTGAATTTGCAGACCACGCCCATTCACATCAACTACATTGATGAGAATCTTGATCAGCAGAAGCAGCTGGAGTATGATTACAAAATGGATCCTCAGCTGTTGCTCTTCAATGTGCCGCGTTGTCTCTACCTGAATCCAGAGGGTGCGAGTAGCAGTGGTCAGGCGGCGGCCATGCTGGCGGCTGCTGCTTTGGCCGGCTGCCACAGCATTGAGGACAACAATCGGGCACAGGATGAGGAGGAGCAGGAACAGGATGAGCAGGAAATGAAACCCCTGACGGAGCTCACTGAAGATATCAAAAATTCCAAATCATGTCCAGCCATCTATAAGGTGTCCAAGCAGAGTGACGGCAGCACAGTGCATGAGCTGCTGACCTCGGATGGAGCACCGCATCAAATGCTGCGCCTCAAGCCGGCGCTGTTGGCGGACGAGATGGCCACAACGAAACTAAACATAATCCTGGACGAGAGTGGCAAGAACTCGCTGCTGCCGGAAGAGTTGAGCAAGTTGCCCAATGTTTCCACTTAGAGATTTATGCGAAAAATTGCTGGGGCAGCTAACAATAATTATGTTTAGAGTTAATTAGCGGAAACTTAATGAATTCTGAAATCTGAAAATGCTGAACATTCGAAAACTGATGAAGGAGGAGGAGGAGGAGGCGGCTTCAATACAACACACACAAAAACACAACAGTTATACTAAAGGCCTCAGTCCCTATCTAACAACCCTAATGATAAATATTGTAGAAGCGATATCATTAAATCAATGTCAATAATACTTGAAAAGCTCTCCCCCCTAACGCCTACCCCTCATCCACATTTGTGATTTCAATCTATATAACAAAAATGAAAAGCGATTTATTTATAACGAAAAAAAATGCATATAAAGTCTATATAGAAAGAAACGGAGGAAGAGACATGAAACAGGCGTATTTTAAAAGCAAAAACAAAACAAAAAACAAATTTTAATCAAATTCTAGCAGCAAAAAGATATACAAATAAAATGTTTACTATAAAAACGCAATTATTTTCTAATAATTTAAGCAAGCAGTTGGAGTTGCAAGAGCAAAGGAAGATGCAGTTAGTCAGCGGAAAAAGTGTCGCAAGGCATCTGGAATGTTCAAGAAGGTGACACTAACAGCAGAATAGATATCAAGTCCAGAAAACGGACACCAAAGAGAGTGCGAAATCGAAAGTGCTGGATATGGATATACCAGACCCATTGTGGTAATTCATTTAGTCTCAACAACCAGCTAAGCCCCCGCTTGAGCCCCCAGAAGAGATTTGTAAACAATACCAGAAGCTATGCAAGTGCAAGACTGAAAATGTTGCCACTGTGAGGACGAAAGATCTTATAGTAGTCCCCCCACAGAGAACACAAAACGAACAGTCAGAGGCATATGCATAGTGCTCAGACAAGCTAAATTGATTTAGCTGGATGTCAACCTCAAACTAAATGCATTCGCTGATACCGAGCGTAAGTTTCGTGGTGCCGCAACCTTGACTGGCTAAACAGCTGATTGGGCTTAGCTGGGTAAAAGCCGAAAAAAAGCTAAACAATATTTTCGACACCTATGTGGGCTCAACAATGGATGAATGAATGAACCCCACAACTAAGCCATTGCCCATGACTTCTGGTTCCCATATATAATCCAAATACTTCTGCATTTCCACTTGTATTCGTTATGAAAATTAATTTAAATGTACATTTGGTGTATTTTTCTGGCCTTGGGCAGCCACACTGTACCCTAAGCTTAGCCGCAGTGGAATAAGTGTCTTTTTAGCTAGGTCTAAATTAAGTTTGTCTGAGTACTAAGCTATATAATGTAGAGGCAACAGGATGCCGTGTTGGTCTCGATGGGACTTTAAAGCTTAACAGCCAAGCGCAATTTGGAAAAGTCGTCATATCTCCCACAAATTTATAGAAAGAAGGTTCGTTCCTTCTAGACTAGATTGAATGAACGGTAGTCGAGTTTTAGGGAAGACAAGCAATGATGTTTAGTGTCATCTAATAGCCTTGTTCCAGTGGCAAACATTAAACATTACGGTCACACTAGCTTAAAGATAAAACAGCTGGATAGATTGCGTTGTTTGCAACTGTGAACCAAGCTTCGACTTTTGAATGCCAAGTAAATGCCAATTTTCAGTAAGCATTCATAAAATATTCTAAAATTCTAGAACCCAGAAAAAATTTTCAGCTTACCTTGGCCATGCACATTCCATCGGCGTAGTTAGTTTCCAATGAGGGGGGCGTAAACTGCTTCCACTCTGCTAAGACACTTGAGCTAAAACACTCTCCACGCCATGAATTCGATAGCATATCGATAGAAAATCTAGCTTTTTGCAGAAAAAGGCTAGATTATTAAGCTTTTGGCTTGGTCATTTGTAACGAAATACACAGATAGCATGAGGTCATTTAGATCAGCCAGGGAATGACCTCCAGAATGGGCCAGTGGAACTGGGGTATTACGAAAAGTTGATACAAACACACGACATACATATAATATATACACAAACTTTGTAAGGTTCACAGCATTTTCCCGAACTTAATGTTTTTTTTTTCGGCACACTTTTTTTAAGCAGAGCTTTTGCCAAGCGCGCGAGAGACAGTGAGCGCTAGAGCGAACGGCCCAAACACAAAAACAGAACAACAACAAAAAAACCGACATACGCGGAGAACTTTCTTTATACGAGTACAAAAGAGAGCGAGAGTAATTCATTTTTGTACTCATTTGTATTCATCAAAGAGGACGAGTGAAGAAGTAACCGCACTTCGATAAGTATGCCTTGTACTGAGCTTCTGCCAAGAGAGCGAGAGTGAGCGCTAGAGCAAACGGCTAGCATGCGTGTTTGTGTGGACAACAAAAACCGACAACCGCGACGAACCTCATGTTTCAAGAGTACGCGAAAGACTGAACGCTTTAAGTACTTTGCTGAGCGCGCACACTGCGAGCGCTGAAGCTAAGTTGTTGTAACAAGAACTCTCCGGCCTTAACAGTAGCTTTTGCAAATAAAGTAAGAGCGAGAGCATGATGCAACTATATAAGGTGAGGCCAAGCCAGTGTGATGCGTACTTTTGCCAAAAGCTTACGCTACAAAAGTACGCGCAGCACTGAAAGTGGAGGTACTTTGCAGAGAACTCACACTGGCTTGGCCTCACCTTATATAGTTGCATCATGAGCGAGAGCAAACAAAATTAAACAGAGAACTGAGAGAGAGCTTTTGTGGCTCAAGTAAAATTCTCTGTGAACCACTGTGCAACCAAGCCAGCAAATCTTCCCTTAAAGATTTATTCCTTTGCCATTCTCGAAAACAAAACCACAAACTCAAACGATTGGTATATGTAAATATGTGCTCCATTAGACATCCGGACACTTGGGCTGTCGCAGCACCTCGATGGCACATGGACTGGCATCAATTTTGCACGGTTCGCTCTCCGTTTCCACCTCACTGAGATCGTACTCGCACTCACAGGGAAAGCATTCCATTTCAACCTCTTCGCCCTCACCCTCCTCGCCTTCGCCATAGTAGCTGATCTTCTCCTCGCTGCGCAGGCTGGGCACCGTGGACAGCGAGCATACCGATAGTTCCGAGTCGGAAATGGGCAAGGGTACCGGCTCTTGTGGCAACAAGGCATAATCATAGACGGCTATCTCCTGGGCAAACCACAAAGTGGGCTGCATGGACATCAGATTGCCCTCCTCATTCTCAGCCATTTGTTGCTCATCTTCGGTATACTCCTCCATGGAACCAACAGCCTTGAGACCTTGACCGCTGGGCAGGAAGTAGCCCAAGAGCAAATAGCGATTATCGAAACTGAATACAGCCGGACCCGTGGGATACAGATTATCCCAGATGCCGTGTAGTATGATGCATTTGTCATCGTTGCCTATGTACAGCTCAAAGGGACCCATACGCATGTTATAGGTCCAGGTGGACTTAAGTCGCACGGACAGACAACAGTTGTCGTTGTTGGTGTTGAAGCTATAGATGCCCACACCATGTCGCTGCCCCTTGTACCAGTCACCCGAGTAGGTGTCCCCATTGACATAGTTGAAACGACCCTTGCCGTGCTTCAGATGCTTGCGCCAGTTGCCCTCATAGACTGAGCCATCCGGATAGATGAAGATGCCACGGCCACAGCGTTTGCCACAACGATACTGGCCATAGTAGCGTGAGCCATCCTTGAAGACATACAGACCAATGCCATGACGTCGTCCCTTGCGATAGTTGCCATCATATTGATCGCCATTGGGCAGTATGGCCCAGCCGCGTCCATGACGCTGCAGTGCAGCATTACGTCCGCCTATATAAAGCTGTAAAAGGTGACAAATAGGGCAGTAGGTAAGGATGAATAGTCAATGGCAAAGCTTACACCTATATTCGGACCCTGATCCTCCTCCTCGGGAAATGACAGGTCCGACTCCTCCGACATATCCGTAACACTCATATTGATGATGATGATTTGGAGTTGGTTGCTGCTGGGTGTTTATTTGATGCCAACTTAAGCTACTTTCGGGACAAATTGGGTGTTGTGTTGGGATTTAAATACAAGTATACATTTTCTGTGGGATCAACGTGCCCCCACTGACTTACAACTAGACGCCAGGCTCACTACGTTGGATAGAAATAATTGGCCAGCGGATAGCGTATGGCTAAGGCCACCAGGGTGCACAACACCTGCAGACCCATCAACATTTGGGTCACCACTCGCTCATGCACTGGCCCAAAGACGACCAGCACAAGGTTAATCAGGGTGAGATTATTCGTTCGCACAAGTCCATCCGATTGCACCTGCCAGCTTATCAATCTCAAGCCGCGCAGCACCGAGACCATCAGACGTCCCAGTGGATTCAGCTCTTCCACATAGAATTCCGTTTGGCTGATATGCAACAAATCCGATTTGCTATCATATTTGGGCAGACGATGACGCGGACATGGCACAAAGTGAAACAATTGTGGTATGGAGTATAGGAAGTTGAGTATCTGGGGCAGAAAGAAGAGGAGCAGCGTCTTGCTGAAATGTCCCAGGATGCCGACCACAGCAAAGGTCATGCCGGCAAAATAGCAAAATGTGTCGCCCACGAAAACCTGCGAGGGATATCTGTGAAGAGAGAAAAAGAAAATGCAGTCGAGTTAAATGTAACGGTTATTTTGGGTAAGAAGGGTCACACTGTATTTGAGCTGCCGCTGCTGAGGCAGTGTTGGTAAGTAAGATCCCAAACCCTGGATTATTGTTTTTTAATGCCTTTTTGTGCAAGGATTTAATTTTATTGAATACAAACTAAACTAAATAGTAGTAAAGTGAATTGCGCACGACTTTTATATACCCTGCAACAGCTAACATAATTTTATTTCATCATTTCCAAGTTTTAGCTGCAAAAAAGCTAAATGCCCTACACTAGCGCCGTCAAACAGCTGTGAGGCGAAACAGAGAGGACATTGTGACAGCTGACAGCTGTGCGGGGGAGTAGCATAAAGAAACGAAAATTTTTTTGGGTGTGTTAAACATCACGAAAAAGTGGAAAAAATACAACAAAAAAAACCATTAAAAGTTTAAGCCAACATGCTTAAACAAATGGCCAACAGCAACTGTTAGAAACGACCAAGCCAGCTAGTATGGCGAGAAGTTTGATCACTGCCGGAGGCGGCGGACGTCTGGCCATAACCAAAAAATTGGTGCTCTGGTCAGTGCTCATATTACAGCTGGGCTTTATAGGCTGCATTTGGTTAATGCAGCTAAACTATAGCCAGGATCAGTTAATGGAGCAGGACCACATGCGAGTGAACTTCTTAAAGGCGAGTGCAGCAGGAAAGAGTGGAGCTGCAGCGTTGAACGGCAAAGGTCACTGCTCCCACGAGAATGTGAATCGCTATGAGCTGGACTTTTATCAAATGAAGGTGGAGCATGTAAACCAAAGCAATCCGGATCCTGCCTATTTGGACCTGGAGCCAGTTCTGTGGTGCTATCGCGAGGGTACTCTTAATGAGAGTCAACATCTGAACGAGGTGGACTATCTGCTGGCTCCGGTGCAATGTAAATGTAACAGTGGCTGGCATGGACAAGACTGTGGTCAACCGGAGATTATATGGCGTGCACTGATGACACACAGCCGAAGGGTCAGCAAGCAGGGAGGCACCGCTCCCCTACAGCTGCGCGAGGCCTCAGCCGGTGCGGTGCATCGTCTGTTTTACTTGCTGGAACTGGGCGCTTGGGATTACTTGAGCCTGGAGCTGTTGGAATTGCAGTTGAGAGCTTTAATCGAGGTGGTGGACTACTTTCTCATCTACTATGTGAGCAACAGCACCAGCAGCAGTCACAGCAGGGAGCAGGAGAGAAGTGTGTACAGCTGGCTGGGTGGCAGCAATGCCAGCTATGTGCTGTACCAGTGCTCCACGACTGTCAACTGCAGCAGCTCGCTGGCCTATGCCCATTTTCGTCGCCAACTTTGGCTACGCTGTGGCATACAAATGCAGGCACAGGATCTACTTTTATATGGGCACAGGGACACCGTTTTTGCACCCCACGCCCTAAAGTATCTCAAGTATTATGCCAAGGATGTGTTACCCCTGCGCTTTCGCTTAAAGTACAATGTCTATGGCTTCTTCTGGCAGCATCCGCTGCGTACACTGCTCAGCGGTGTCATCAGTTCCTTGGCCCATTTGCATCTAAATGATTTGGATGCACAAATGGAATCCATTGGAGATCTCAATCATTTTGGTGGCTGGTCCTGTCAATTGTGTTTGCCGCCCGAGCAAATTGTACGCCTGTTGCAAAGTTCCTATCACAAGTTACCCGTGAAATTACCCAACGAAACGAGGCAGTCCCAAATAGATGCCACCTACATACAGCAGCTGATAGCGCAGGGACTGCACATAGACGGAGTCACGCATCTAATGCAGCTGCGTCAGCAGAGTGAGAAGTATTTTGCACCCCAACTGGCGCTCTCACATAGTCAATTTGGACCACTTCTAGTCAATCTGTATGATGTGCAGGATGATGATGATGAGGAGGTGGAGGAGGACATGTAGAATGTACTACATACTATTTTATATATATATATATTTGTATGTGCCTGCTTTATATCGATCTCAAAAAATGTTCATATCATCATCCCTCAAAATCTCATCATCTCTCAAGCATTTCCCCTGTTTTGGCCTAACGAATCCTAACAAATTTAGTAACAGACACACGCCGCCGCATCTGTGATAAGGAACAAGAGAAATAGAATACCACAAAACGAGAAAAACTAAATGAATTTAACATAAACAATTTGCTGGAAATTCGTTGTGAATTAAATTGTAGCCTAATTTTTAAGATAAGTGTGAGAATTTTGTTTAAGCTAATTAATTCTAATTTATTTTACTCCATTTTATTAAATTTGTAAATTTTAATAGTCCCTGAAACGAGGCAGTCTATATTACTTGCATGGGAATGGCCACATGCCTCTTGAACTGCAGGCGGAGGCTTGGGAGTAGTTCAACCCTCAACTAAATAGTTCTTATGTATAGAAATAAGTTCAAACTTCCAAGATGTGGAGTCTAATCAGCTAAAGAACTTCCCTTGTAGCCAGAAGATCAACTTCAACTTGGTTTTACACCATAAGAGAGCTCCGCAGAAGGAAGAAGACTAAGCTTAGAGCATCGTTTTGAATAAGCTCAACAGGGCGGAGACTGAGACTAGGTTGTTCAATATCGACAGATCCATGTTTAAGCTAGACGATACACAGGATACAATAATACAAATAGCGGAAAGTTAACTACGGCTCGATCGAAGTATACCCTTTGAAGGACAAACCAGTTTATCTCACTTAGTCACATAAGCCTACAAATAACAGAGCAAAATCTATGCTTATCTGACATAGCAGATGTGAAATCGGTCCTAAAACGTCTTTTCTGACTCTACTTTTCTATGACAGCTATACTCTATATATGTTCGATTTCGACCAAACTTAGTAGAATCCTGGTTAAGCATATCAAACTAAAAAATACCAATTTCGGAGGCATTTTCTTTGAAAACAAACAAGTTGTTCTTACTAAAACTAGTTTCTTGACCGTTGATTCCTATGGCAGCTATAACCTATAGTCTTGCGATTTTGACAAAACTTTGAGGAATTGTGTGAAAGCTTATAAAATAAATATATGTCAATTTTTAAGAGCTTTACATTGAAAACAAAAAAGTTTTTCTTACTAAGACTACTTTTTTAACCTAACTTTTCTATGACAGCTATACTATATAGATGTCCGATTTTGACCAAACTTGGCAAAAGCATGGAGAAGCATTGATAACTAGTATATACGGAGTTTAAAGACGTTTGCATTAAAAACAAAAAAGTTTTTCTCACTAAAACTAGTTTTTCGACCTATCGTTTCTATGGCAGCTATATGTTATAGACATCCAATCCGGCCGGTTTCGACAAATGTGCTGCTTATTTGTACCAGAAGACTTTGTGCAAAGTTTGGTCGCGATAGCTTTACAAATGACGGAGGAGATAGCATAGAAACATAAATTAACTCAGCTGATCAAGAATATATATACTTTATGTGATCGGAAATGCTTGCTTCTATGCGTTACAAACATCTGGACAATTTCAATAAGCCCTCTGCAAGGGTATAAAAAGGTAGCGCACTTCAATATTCTCACTCGGCCTTGCTTCGTTTCGGTTATATCAAACTGGTCACTCTCGATTTCCTAGTGTAGCAAGTAACTTCTATCGAAAGCTGTCAATTCCGCACATAAAATCGACAGTGTGGCCCTGGTATTTTGTGTATGCTACAGCACTGGGGTCGATAAATTCTCGAGCATGTGAAAAGGCACTTCCAGTTGCGCTACCTTGAAGTTATTTTGTCACGGACGATATACAGTGTTTCAAATTGATACCCGATATTTCTTTTAACGATATATCACATTCCGAAGGCCTGGAAAAAGGCCCAGATCGTAATGATACACAAAGCCCGGATGAGTCCTTCAAAGGTCGAATTATACCTGCCAATTAGTTTGCTTTCCTCGGTGTCGAAAATCTTTAAAAGGCACCTGCTGTGTGGGATACTAGCGTTGGATGAGCTCAGCCATCGGATTCCGCCCTTTTGGTTTTAGAAGGTTGCACGGAAAAAAAAACCGATATATCAGAACTAAATTTGGTTCGTCAGTTCATTTCTAAGGCCTTTTCTTCTTGTAGTTCCAATCTCGTATGGAATATAAGGCATCAGCCTCTCCTTTCTTCCATCTAACTCAGCTTTGTGAGTCAAACCCCAACATTTTCCGCTGCATTCTATAGACTTTCTTCCTCCAAGTTTCAAAGACCCCGTTCAAATATGTACCAGCAATGTGGTTCTCACTTTTCGCAGTGTATGCCACATCCAGCTCTACTTCTAACTTTGTTTTATAGTGTCGACACTCTCCATGTTTGCTCTCTTCTAAATAGCTCTGAGTTTCGTATTCTGTCAGTCCGGAATACACAGAATATGTTTGGATATTCGATTCTGATGCACCCCTGAAGTGAATTTGAATGAATCGCGGTGAATCACGACGCTATCATGATATGGTCGTCCGTAAAAACTGACCCTTATTGTAAAGGGTGATTTTTTAGCAGCTTTCTTATTGTCAACATTGTTTCTGGCAGATCAGCTGTTTACGTGACACATTTTACTGTCAAACATGTTCCTTTTGGTCTATAATTTAACCATAACCCGAACAACGCTTGCAAATTATTGCATTTTATTATCAAAATGCATGCCACTTTTTTATCAGGACATTATGTTCAGCGACGAAGCTAATTTCTCGGTGAATGGATACATGAACAAACCAAATTGTCGTATTTAGTGTAAAGAGCTGTTTGGTGTGCTTTATGGACCGGCTGCATCATTGGAAGGCAGGAAAGTTATTGTGACTGACATGTGGTTTCAACAATACGTTGCCACATGCCAAACAGCAAGCGAAACAATGACCCCATTGGGAGACGAGTTTGGTGAACAGTTCATTTCATTTATGCATGTCTGGACTTACCTATTGAACTTCCACAGGGCCAAAGTGGTGGCCAAAAAGGGTAGCATTAAATAAATGGAAAACACATGCGATTCCACCTGATGACCCAGACCCAATTCAATTAAATTGAATATCAAAACGGAGGCGGCTATTATAAGGGACTGTCCCACCTCCAGGCCATTGATGCCAGCCAGTATATTGATGGCATTTGTGCAGAATACCGCCAGCATGCCCATAAAAACATAATAGAGTATGCCTAAAATATAAGAGATATCATTTTTGAGCTGATTTGTTATACTCTCTCTGTTTGTCCATTTACCTATGTTAACCGACTGGCCAAACAGGCCACGCGCAATGTTTGGCACTATCACGGTGGTTGAATTGTAGTTGACATAGTACACCATCAACAGTGGCAATGTGGCTATGGTGGGCAGTAGTAGCTTGTGACGCCAGCGCAGATCAAGCACATCATCGGCAAAGCCCAAAAAGATCATGCAACAAATGGACAACAAGGCGGCTATCAATTCCACAAACTGTAGGATAATAATTAAGATAGTTTATAAAACTCTTAGCTCTTAGCCCCAGGGTATACCTTGTCATGTGGAAAGGTGACGGGTTTGCCGCCGGTGACCGCATCCGTGGCAGCTGCCTCATCAAAGGTGAAGGGTATGGGTATGAAGACAAACAGGGTGACCAGGAAAACGCAACCAATTAGCACGCCATAGGATTCGGGTCTAGAAAAGAATACATTCTTTAAGATTTGAGAGATTAAAGCCAAGCTCAACTTACACCTGGGGTTTGTCCTTTTTGCACAGATCCTTGCCAAACAAATTCGCCTTAAGGAACATATCACGGAATTGTGGTATCAGGCGAACTGTCATGCAGTAGGCAGCGGCAGATATAGCCGCATTAATGCCTATGGCAGTGGCTGACATTGTCTTGAGGGGATGGCTTTGTGTGGGACTAATTCAATTAACCTGCAATTGCAAAGAACCGGCTGCAGCCACTGGCCACGTTACGTGGTGGTTGCTCGGGTAATGAGTCACTGTGTGTGTGTGTGTGTGAGTGCGTGGGCGAGTGGAAATTCAATTTCAAAGCAACATTTTGCTGAACTTTATGTTTCTTGAACGGAAAGTACACGCAATTGAAAGCATTCCGCTGCTGATAACAACAAAACACAGCTGTATGTTGGTCGGTGTGACCGTTTGCTGCAAACGCAAAAATACTCCCTACAGGAATATAAAAATACTAAAAGTATTCTACAATAGGGCGCCAAAACTTAAAATTAGAAGTAGAGAAATTAATTAACAATAATATAAGAGGAATATCAGTTGCTCTTTGATTTTGAGTTGCTTTCGTCAAAAAAATAACGTTTTCGCTAAAATGTTAATTATACAAGAGCTCCAATTGATAATGGCACACAATATTTTATATTCAATATATAACAGATGAAATTTCATCAAAACTCTTTTGTTGTTGTTGCTGACTCTGCGGTTGTCACAAATTCTTCCACAATTTCATTCTGCATATTTTACTTGAGAACAAAATAACTCATAAACAAATTCTTCATTAATTTAGTTGATGTTTGAAAAATTGAGTACATACTAAAACAATAACAATTTTTTAAGAAGCTTTGAAAAATAAATCAAAAGCAAATGAATGCAGAAAAAGGTGGGGTTGATTATGCGCCAATCAACAGTTTGGTCACACTGCCAGCGGTTCAAGAAATCGTTCGTCGTTCCGTCAACTGATTTAGATATGCTTTCACAAAATCTAAATTACTTCTAGGACCGAAACTGATATTCCGTTACACCTGTACCAAAATTTCCATGCAACAGTTTCAAGTCACTGTAAAGTACTCGTGACTGGGTAACTGTAACTAGCTGGCTCATCTCTAAATGCCAAAATGCTGTCCTTGCAACCCTGGCAACTAATTGCCAGCCCTGCTCTGGCGCAAATGCAGAAAGTTAACAACACACACACACACACACTCACGCCATAAAACTTACAATAATTTCAATGAAAAACATTAAAAATGCTCTAAAACAATTTGCAACAAGTGGAGACCACAACTTAAAATCAAATCCAACCCTTGGAATCAGTGAAATATGTAATTGAAGTCCGCTGCAGAGACTTTTTGTGCGTTTTCTTTTGTGCTGTCTGCTGCTCACACACCGTGTGCTTCATTGACTTTTTTTACGCGAAAAAAGAAGTAAAAAAAATACACTTAATTAAAGTGTTTTTGGTGTAAATAATTACGGAATGTATGGCAAATTGTTTATAAGTGATACAAATGCAAGCTACTGAAAACGGAAGTAATTAATCATATATCTGTGCGGTGCGGCAGCAGCAGGACGTCGGCGTCGCTGCCAGCAGCGCACCCTCGCTGCGTAGCAGCTGCGTGCAAAAAAAAAGAGAGTCAAAAGCAAACGGTAAAACAAATCACTGAAAAAGGTAAACAGGAGCGGGGAATCGTATCAACATACTCAATTTCCATATTGCAGCTCAAATGAACTTTGAATAAATTAGAGCCATGAATCCGGCCGAGCTCCGCATGATGTGGATGAGCAGCCAGTATAATTCTGAGCGCATTTCATTGGAGGATGCAGCCACACTCTTGGGTCACCCCACCATGGGACTCTCTGTTATGGAGGATATGCAGCATCAGCCCACCTTGGTGAGTACCCAACGACCATAGATGAGCCAATCTCTCAACGCAGTGAGGGCATTTCCCGTAAACAAACCCAAATTCCTTAGGTTGAACTATTTACTTGGGGATTGGCCAACTTTGAACATCTCTCACTCTTGTTTCTCTCTCAGTTGAAATCCGAATTGGAATTTGTTTACTTATTTCTTCTACTTTCTTTTCTATGATTTATGTATTGGTTACCTTAAAAAACTAAACTCAACACTAAAAACACACCACAAACCCACCACCACCACCACCACGTATCCCAAATCCAACAAAAAAAAAAGGAAATGAATCCCATGATGAGTCTGGTGGGGGGGGATTTCACTGGCCAGGCTGCTGCAGCAGCTGCGGCGCTGGGCGTACAGCCGGGCACGCTGATAGCCACCAATACAAACAATCTCTATGGCTTTGCCCATATGGGTGGACTGCAGCAACAGCTGCTCCAGCAAACGGCGGCGGCGGCTGTCTTCCAAAACTATGCCGAGATCATGGACAGCGGCGTAGGCGGCGGCAGCGCTGATGCCGATGGCAATGGCATGGGTGTTAGCATGGGCCAGGACCCCACCGGAGCACTAATGGGCGGCGGCGATTCGGTGGTCGATGATCAGCAGGTCTATGGCCAAATGGATGATGCCTATGATGATGGCACCTCTGGACTGGAGCCCAAGCAGGAGATAATCAACATAGATGATTTTGTGATGATGAACGAGGACAATAATTCATATGATGGCACTGATTTCATGACCTCATCGGATAAGGATATCTCACAGTCCTCCTCCTCGTGCCTGACCCAAATGCCAAGTGGCTTAGGCGGCGGTGTAGAGCATGATTTGCTAGTCCCCCTGGGTGATGGCCTGCTGCATCATAAACTACTGGGTACAACGCTGGCACCCACCCTACCTCCCATGGCCAATAATGACAACGCCTTTGGCAATATACTGGTAAATGTTGAGCCACCCAGCATGGCCAAACAAATCAGAGCGGCATCGTCCTACAGCATAGCTAAAGGTGGCACGGGTAATGCCTCGCCCTCATCCTCGTCGGCATCCACGATGCGGGCACAGCGAAAGACGCGCAAAATCGAACCAGTGAACAGGCCAGGACTGGTGTTAAAGACACCGATTGCCTACAAGGGCAATATAGATCCATCGGTGATACCAATACAAAAAGATGGCATGGGTAAGGTCTTACTCATTAACTAGGATTGTTGATATTATGGTTCAAATGAAGACAGTTCTGAGTGGTATTTAGGGCAAAGGCAATCAATCGGTGCACTGCTAACAAACATACTATAAGAGTTCAGTAAGGAATGAAGCGAAACTTCTAAAGAAATTTGTACAAATTGGATTGTAAATGTCCCTGACAAGAAGGTACCTTAAGCAGGCTTACAGTAAGCTCTGAAGCCAAGGCGAACTTTAACTTTTAAAAGATACGACTGGGAATGTCCTGTGAAAAGTCTTGCTTTTTGTAGAATTACTCCCAGTTATCTCTAAACTGAGTTTTAAAATGGGCCCAGGAGTCGTTAAACGTTGATTATTAGTTGAATTTTTTGAAGTTTAGTAACAAAAACAAGACATTGGGGTCATCTCAAGCATCGTTTCGATGTTCTGAGTGCTGCAATATGAAGAAATATTGTTCTTTTCGTTTGTTTAATCTTGATTCTCCAATCTTTTGACGTCTTCCGAACGTTTCACCAACGATGCTTATAAGACATGATCTGTGTTTAAGTAACAACAGGTGATTCTTTACTTGAAATTGCTATTTGAGTCAGTGAGAGCTTCCTTTTTGGAAAAAAAGGAAAGGTAAATCTGTAATGCCGAATCATGATACCAAACCAACAAGGTAGCGCCACCGGAAGTGTGTTTTCGCTTGCGGATGAGTTGATTAAACCTTAGGGCTTAAAAACACACAGAATCTAGGGCTACACATGCGTTTTTTGGAATTTTTGACAGCTTCGATAGAAGTTACTTTTAGAATTCGATTGCGACCATGTCAGTTCCATAAACCGGAATCATGATACAATAATTACAAGGTAGCGCACTGCACAGCTTTGATATTCTCATTCTCAGTCTACCTTGGTTCGATGATTTAAAGGTGTATTTCGGTATATCGAACTGGCATGGGCGCAATCGATTTCCTGGCCTTTTTTAAAGGCAACGCAACTTTCTTTGACTGCTTTGACTTATATAAATGACAGCAAGCAATCCGAATTGCTTTAGGAACCTCTTTTTAAATCATCTGGTGACTTCTTTTTAAATGATTGTGTGTTTACCTATTTCCATAATTTTTTTTACCTTGCTTGACAACCTTCAGAAGAAAAAATACGAATTAGAGCAATTTTTGTGAATTTTTACAAGATTGTTTTTAAACCATTAGCGCTAGAATCGCAGGCGACACTTCTTTAATTAGTGGTGGAACTTTTTCCATTTTAATCGACTCTCAAAAATGTTATCGATGTTTTTTACGTAACGATAAAATCAATACAACGATTCTAGAATCGATTTATTTATTTGTTAGTATCATGATGCGAACTCTGCCAAGATTCGATGAGTCAAGGCTTTAATCGGATATATCGATATCATCAGGTACGCTTTTGATTTGCTGTCACAAGTTTATGTGGTTGTGCTGGTGAAAAGAGCACTTTCGTTTTCGCTAGCTTGTTAATATTCTCCGCCGAAGCAACTCTCATGTCTCTATCTTGCGGTATGTCACAAGTTGTAGCTTTGACTTTTGATTCGTTTTACAATACACAAACACATAAAAATCTCTTCAAAAAACGTAGACTTCGGCCTGTGTCTCCCATCTAACCTAGTCATTATGACGTTTGTTAGCTGCTGCGACATTATTTCTATATCTATTTTAAAGTGTGCAAACTTTCTTCGATTTTCCCCAGTTCTTTTCATGTCAAAGGTTGTCTTTTTAAGCAGAGCTCACAAATAACAGTTAATCGTTTCTCCCTCCCACTAAAATAACCCAAAAAACGATGCACGCTTGCTCTCTGCTCTCTCTCACTCTCTCTCTGAGCAGAACACCTCGATTCTCTTCGTCTTTGTTTTCAGTTGACTGTTTTCAGTTGAGCTTTTCTTGCAGATGAGCATGCAGTTAATGTCGCTAGCCAAAAATATTGTAAACAATATCCTTGAATACCTTGAAATTTAAAACCATAATAGTTAATACTATAATTTAAATTTAACTGTAAGTACTTTCGCAAGTTTTTTTCAGATTTGCAAAATTTTGAAAAGTTTATCCATTTAAAGGCATATTGCCCCCAATAACAGCAAGACCACTGGTTTTACTACCTCTATACATAATACATACATATCCTTATAGGTGTATTATAAGAAATAAGATATTTAAAGTTTCTGCACTTAAAATAAAATAAAGCGCTGAGACTGCCCATTCAATACCAATACCTTTGTACCGGTGTAGCCAGCACAACAACAACACACACCTCACTTGCACATACACGCATACAAACGCAAATGACTTTCATTGAGCACAGACCGATAAGTGAACGGTTCATCTCTGATTCTTTGCTCAAAGTGTCCGTACATAACAGTTATTTTTTAACTGCTAATTGCGGGCTCTGCTTTGTAGGCTTTCGGTATCCATGGCTCTTGAGATAAACTTTTGAGAGTCAAGTAACCTTAGTAGAAGAGGACTGCTAGGGGTTAAGTGAGGCGATCGAGGAGGCCAATGTAGCCATAAAGCAATCTTAGCTCGTTTTGTGTGTGTTGTGGTGCCGTGCTCTTGCAACCAATAGCTGTCCATGACAATAGCAGTCAGTTACACTAAAATGTGTATTCTTCGATAATGTTTCTACTCTAATCGTAATCGTTCCGTATTAGTTCCTCTCTCTCTCTGAGAGGAGTGTTATTAATACAAAAGCAATTAAGAGTAGAGAAGTAGCGCAAGACTCGTCTATGTTCTTACTCAAACTCAAGCTCGACCAACGTCTCTGCTCACTTTGCCGACCCCTGACGTTTTATACATATTTTGAGCTTAATTTCCGTTACAGAACTGTTTTGCCTGCCGCGCCCAATACCTTTTCTATCGTGTATATCAACAATCCTAGTTTCTCTGTAACAAAAAATTCTTTATAATTGTTTACATTAAATTTGAAGTAAGTTTTACTTTTCATTTAACAAGAATTTGGGTTTGTATGATGGGGGGTCAGCAGAGCAGAGTTTTAGGTGCAACTTTTAAGCAATTGTGTTTACTCCTCCCCTCATCCCATGCCCGTCTGTTTCTTTGTTTTTAGCCGTCTGTGAGCGTTGCGGGGCCATTGGTGTAAAGCACACCTTCTATACTAAATCTCGACGCTTCTGCAGCATGGCCTGTGCCCGTGGTGAGTTGTATTCATTGGTACTCAACAGTAAAATGGAGACGCCGCAAGCCTCAACTAATTCACCAGTGCCGGCGGGAGCTAATCTGGACATGACAGATGATTGTTTAACAAACGAGACGCTCGAGCAGCAGCAGCAGCAGGAACAGTTGCAGCAGCAGCAGCAGCAACAACAACAGCAGCAGCAGCAGCAGCAATCAGATATAGAGCTAGCTCTACAGGCGGCTCACATTAAGAATGCCAATTATCGTTTCCGTATCACGGATCAATCCAAAATCACCCAATTGAATGGTTTTGGTGAGCCCATGTCTCTGGGCGGCGATGCTGCAGCCAATAATGTGCAAATGGCCACCGATGAGACAATTGCGGCCTTAAATGGTGGCGCTGTCGGCGATGCAGTGGCACCAGCCGGTAGCGGTGAGGCAAACGGCACGGGCGGAGCCTATCTAAATGCCGCTCCCACACCCAAAGCCCTGCGCCTCTTCAAGGATGTGTTTCCACAGGATGATCTGCCACAGATACCCAAATATGAACGTCTTCCGGCTCCCTGTCCGCAGATGGAGAAGATCATAAGCATACGAAGGCGCATGTACGATCCCACGCATTCGTATGACTGGCTGCCGCGTCTCAGCAAGAAGGACTTCAATGCGGCGCCCGTCACCTGCTTTCCGCATGCACCCGGCTGTGAGGTGTGGGATAATCTGGGCGTGGGCATGAAGGTCGAGGTGGAGAACACAGATTGCGATAATATTGAAGTGATTCAACCGGGTCAAACGCCCACCTCCTTTTGGGTGGCCACCATACTGGAGATAAAGGGCTACAAGGCTCTGATGAGCTATGAGGGATTCGATACGGATTCCCATGACTTTTGGGTGAATCTCTGCAATGCCGAGGTCCATTCGGTGGGCTGGTGTGCCACGCGTGGCAAGCCATTGATACCGCCGCGCACCATCGAGCACAAGTACAAGGATTGGAAGGATTTCCTGGTCGGGCGCTTGTCCGGTGCCCGCACACTGCCCTCCAATTTCTACAACAAGATCAACGATAGTCTGCAGTCACGTTTTCGTTTGGGTCTGAATCTCGAGTGTGTGGACAAGGATCGCATCTCTCAGGTGCGTTTGGCCACAGTCACCAAAATAGTGGGCAAACGTCTCTTCCTGCGCTACTTTGACTCGGATGATGGCTTCTGGTGTCACGAGGACTCTCCGATAATACATCCCGTGGGCTGGGCCACCACGGTGGGTCACAATTTGGCTGCGCCGCAGGACTATTTGGAAAGAATGTTGGGTGAGTGTGGCAAGAGGGAATGAGGAAGGGATCAGAGACACAAAATAGCTTACTCCACTGAGAGAAATACACAAAGAGAGCATTTGCCGCAATCACCGAGGCTCTCTCTTAATACGTGTCATCTTAGTTAGCTACTGAAAAAGGATAGGGATTACTCTACCAATCAATTAATGCCATTCCAAGCCTTAAGAACTTAAAACTAACCTACCAGGGCTTTACAATCTCCTTAGAAAACAATGAAAAAGTAAGTAAGTCACGATGTAAAGCAGCGGTGGGCATGCCCTTGCTCCCATTGCTCTGAGAGTTACAAAAACACATAAATGCATTAAGATTCTCCCTTTGCTGACTTCTTTCTCGCTAATAAGGATTGCTTTTTTCTGTTATTGTTGTCGAATTGTCGAAAAATAGTGTTTGTAAAACCTTCTTACATAACCTACCATTTTTTGAAGCATCTTCAACAACGGTTAGTCCCAAATTGAATATCGTAGACACCACTTTTTACTAGGAAAAACTAGCACTAGCCGTTTAATAAACTTTTGCGTTGTCTGACACTGCTTTTTAGTATCTTAAATACCGCCTAGCATCATTTTCAATCTCTTTAACAGCGGAACGGTTCACTTTCAGTGTGTATACGTCCGGCTTTTAATTATAAAACAGTGCTCTAGCCGGTTTGAATACCTTAAACACCACCCAATACTATTTTCTAATACTTTGAATACAGTAAACACCGCCTTCAAGCTGTTTTCTGTACCTTTAACACCGTCTAACAAAACCTATCATTATTTGAAACATGTTCAAGAACAGACAGTACCAATTTGAATATCGTAAACACCACTTTTTCATAGAAAAAACGTAATTTTGTTCCTTTTAGAACCTTCAATGTTCACTGTGACGACTTTTCAGAATATTCTACACCGCCTACCATTGTTTTTTATGTATTTAACAACGTATGTTTGCAGTTATAGCACCGTAAACACCGCTTTTTAATATGAATATAGAATGGATAGTACCAATTTGAATATCGTAGACTACTTTCTCATAGAAAAAACGTCTTTTTGTTCTATTAAGTACCTTTAACGCCGAATTAAATTACTTTTAAGCAATTTAACATTATTTTAAATATCTTGGACAAGGGATACTACCAATTCGAATATCGTAAACACCATTTGTTAATAGGAAAAACGATCACTAGTCATTTTAAGTACCTTCAACGTTGTCTGACTTAATTTTTTCGTATCTTCAACACTTCCTAGCATCATTTTGAATATTTGCATCGAATCCTACCTCCGCTTTGTAATGGAAAAGTACATTTGGTATCTTAAACACCTTTTTGCACCACTTTTCCAATTTCTTCAAAACTTGTCCCATCTTTAGTATACTCCTTGCCTTAATTTTATCTCTCAGTAAAAAGAGTCTTTGGAAAGACAGAAACACAGATAGAGCGAGAATAACTGTTACCCCAAAGTCAGACACTCTCAAATACAAAGCACTCTCTCCCTCGCTCTCTCTCTGTGGCGTGAGCCTTATCACAGTGTCCCAAGTATAACTGTAATTCAAAGTGAATTGAAATATTCTCGTTCTCTAATGAAATTCTTCTTTTACTCGACAGCTGGACGGGAGGCCATGATTGAGGTGCATGAGGATGATGCCACCATTGAGCTCTTCAAAATGAATTTCACCTTTGATGAATACTTTCTGGATGGCAAAACAAATGGCTTTATCGAAGGCATGAAACTGGAGGCAGTGGATCCCCTCAATCTCAGCTCCATATGTCCAGCCACCGTGATGGCCGTCTTGAAGTTTGGCTACATGATGATACGCATCGATTCGTATCAACCGGATGCCTCAGGGTCAGATTGGTGAGCAGCAGGAGTCTCATAAATGTTCATTGTTTTCTTATCATTTTGCCATTTTGCAGGTTCTGCTACCATGAGAAGTCACCCTGCATCTTTCCCGCCGGCTTCTGTTCCATCAACAGCATAACAGTGACTCCTCCCAATGGCTATGAGGCTCACACTTTTACCTGGGAGGGTTATTTGCGTGATACGGGAGCCGTGGCCGCTGGTCAGCATCTCTTCCATCGCCTGGTGCCCGATCATGGCTTTGAGATGGGCATGAGTCTGGAATGTGCCGATCTAATGGATCCACGACTTGTTTGTGTGGCCACAGTGGCACGCGTGGTGGGACGCCTGCTAAAAGTGCATTTCGATGGCTGGACGGATGAGTATGATCAATGGCTGGATTGTGAGTCGGCGGATATCTATCCGGTGGGCTGGTGTGTTTTGGTGGGCCATAAACTGGAAGGACCACCGCGTGTGGCTCAACCTACGGTGGTGAAGCCCGCCCCCAAGGCCAAGTTGCAGAAAAAGCGGAAAACTAAAAAGGCTGGAACAGCAGTTAAGCAGCCACATGACAACCAAACACAGTCGGGTAAGCCTAAACGGAAAACGAAACTTAAAAACCCAGTCTAAAAACTATATCTTTCTTACAGTCAAACCCCGCACCATAGCCCTGAAGACCACCCCCCACTTGCCCAAGCTAAGCATCAAGCTGGAACTAAAACCCGAGCATCACAATGCTGCCTTCTATGAGAACAATCAGCCCGAGGAAGAGGACGAAGACGAGGCAGATGCAGATGCCGATGGTGATGCAGATGCCGATGGTGATGGCAGTACCAGTCACATGTCTGAACAATCCACCACGCACTCTTCCAGTGATCAGCTGCTAGGCGGAGGAGGAGGAGGAGGAAGTGCTGTCAGTGCCACCAGCTCCAGTTCAACGGTAACTCCAGCTGCTGCTGCTGCTCCAACGGGAGCCGCTGCCACGGGCAATAACAAAATGGTAAAGAAATCTTCCACTACTAAATCACCTGCGCCACCAACTGTGGGCCGCAAAGCCACTAGCTACATTGCGGTGAGTACTCAGTGGGATAATAGTGCGTAGATCAGTCATCAGTCATCATCAATCCCGTATGCCTGCCTGCCTGCCGCCTGCCTGTTCTGCCCAGCAGCCACATCAGCTGGCACAGTGGTTCCCGGACAACATTTAACAATATTCCTCAAATTTAAAGCAGTTTTAATGTAGTAGATCCTCCTCAAGGAGCTTTCAAAAGTGTAGTTAGACGGCGACTATTCACTATTCTGGTTTATGAAGATATTTAACTGCCTGTACAATACATTTGCTCATCCTTTCGTCCCTGTTATTTTGAATACTGTCAAGTTGATCCTAATACTGATAATCTGGTGACAAGTAAATGAAAAGGTATAGACTTGGTGTAAACCGACTGTCGATCACTGTCTGCCGAAACGGTTTAGGCATGAAATTCCGACTTTTAAATCAGTGAATCGAACCAAGTGTTGAAAAAGAGCAGAACCTGAACCTGTTTAGAGCATTAAGTCCGATTTCTAACCTGCTAGATAGCTTCTATGTGTTAGATAATCTCACCATTTACTCTGTTATTTGTAAGTTTATGTGACATATAGGACTAAGACCTTAGACATTCCCAGATCTGACAAACTGCCTAAAGGTTTTGTAATATCTTATCGATATTGCGCTACAGAGACTCATAATCTGAAGAAGACTATCATTGGAGCCTTCCATGGCATTGATAGAGTGGATCATCTGAGTCAAACAAAGTTGGGGCTTTTCCACCTTAGAATATATGATGTCTGATCCAAGAAGTAGTACTTAAACCTTACACCTAAGTATTGAAATCTGCTATCTGATCTCGTTGGATCGGAATAGTTAGACGCTGATAGATTTTTAGGAACCGATCAAAGAATTTTTTCGACATAGTCGAATAGAGATAGATGAAACACTTAACAATTTCGATTCCTTTAGAATTAATGTTCCTGGTAAATGGTTTCGTGTCCACTGTGATGATTGTAATCATATTTACTCTACTCTTTCTGCTTTAAAAACCGCGTATTTTTCGTATATTTTCGTACCGTAACTATCGCAACAATCGATTTCCTCTTTGTCAAGAGCAGAGTTCCCCCTGCCATGCCCCAGGGGGGCCAAACATACCAGGCAATTCACACCGAATGCTTGCCGAAGTAATGCATCAGTGAGAGTCAAAGAGAGACAGAAGAGCCTCTCTTCTCGGGGAACCCTGGTCCAAGATAAATTTAACTAGGTAGGCGCACTTCCTCTCTCATGTATGCTTACAAAAGTACAAAAGAGAGCGAGAGCGAAAAAATTCGACAGCTGAGGTGCTTCGCTCACAACTGTTGTTCACAGACTGACGATTAAGCATACATCAAAGAGGGCTAGAGAGGAAGTGCGCCTACCTTCTATAATTGTATCATGCCCTGGTCTAGAAGGGGGAAAACATCCTTTACCCACGCTCTCTACTTCTGTTTGTTTATGAGAACAGAGACAGAAACGCATTTGTTCTTGTTTTTTGCTCTCTGCCGCTCGCTGCAAAGGTCTTGTTTGTATGTATGCTCCCGAATGGGCTTCTCATTCTCTCTCGCACTGGCACTCTCTGCTCACACTGAAGTCTGCTCAACGCAACCTTTAAAGCAGTGGAAGACAAAAAACACAATCACATTTTGGCATTGGTATGTGTGCGCATCAACAGTAGGCTGTCTCTCTCTCCGACACTCACTCACTGATGATTGAAGTTGAGAGCAGCAAAAAACCTGTCTGTATCTGTCTGTGTGAAGCAGCGCTGCCTTTGAGAGTTCGCCTATACACGCGAGATAGCAATCTGCCTGTCCGTTTTGTTACGGTTTGGTCTTTAAACAACACACAGGAGGATAGATATACATTCTTCTTTTGTCAGAATTTTAGCCGTTTGTATGTGAGTATTAGGTGATAAAAGCTCCTAGCTTTTACCCAATTCTACAAATTCTTGTCCAAATCGGATGACTATATCATATAGCTGGGTCGTTGTGGGAAAAATATTATTTTTGCAAATATTTAAGCGACCACTTGCAAGGGTATAAAAACTTTTCTAGCTTTCTCGTTTCATTTGTCAAGGAGTCGCTCAGAAGCTGAAGAATTTTTTTCAACACTGATTTGATCTAATTTTTGACGGATTACTTGCAGTTATTACCACCATGCCTCGAACCACTGTGCCACATAATACTGCCCAATTAATTGACAAAAAGAAATAACCATTCAACTCGCAAATTTGTATATAATTTTTGTTTTTACGCACTGTTATTTTTGGTACTTGCAACAATTCCATCCACCACCCATCCAACCATCCTACATATCCCCCTCCGCCCTTTACCCGAATTTTATCTAGCCTCTATTAAAATCGATTTCACCTTCTTTTTCCACAGAACTCCTCGGCCACCAACAGCAAGTACATTCCACGTTTGGCCGACTTTGATACGAACGAGGCCCACTTGGAGCTAATGCCCGACTCGTGGAATGTCTATGATGTTTCGCAATTTCTGCGCGTCAACGACTGCACCGCCCACTGTGACACCTTTAGCCGCAATAAAGTCGATGGCAAACGCTTGCTACAGCTGACCAAGGATGATATCATGCCGCTGCTGGGCATGAAAGTGGGGCCGGCGTTAAAAATCTCCGACCTCATTGCCCAGCTCAAGTGCAAAGTAAATCCGGGCAGGGCCAGATCACACAAGACCAACAAATCGCCGTTCTTATAGTGCGTGCTTAGTTTTCGCTTAAGTATTTTATGATTTTGTCTTCAATTGTTCGAAACGAAAGTTATCACCGATAGACGCACGCTTCTGCACGTGTAAATTATAGCTATTCTATTAATTATTTGATTTGATTATTAGGGTGTATATATATATATATATATACACACAGCCGATTTATATATATACTGAAGTATTTTTGTTAGCACTGGAAATCGAAACACATACGTTGCCTAGAATGGATCTTAAACCAATCCATAATACAATTTGTATAACTAACTCAAGTCTCACAGCGCGTTATTTTATATCGATTATATATCATAGTCCGTAGTTGGTACGCTCATGTTATGTCAGTCAGAGTTTCTATATATGAAAAAAGGAAAGCCACAAGCACACACATTTTTTCAAACACACACATACACATATTTTTATAAAATAGAAAGACGTTTGTTGATTGTACATAGATTTTGTTTTGCTGACCAACAAAACAAACGAAACAAAAGTGAAAAACACGCCCCCCCCCCATAAATAACCAAAACTCCCACAATAAATCAAATACTTTATACATATGCATTAACAATATGTAGAACCAAACCCAGGTAATCAGGCAGCATCTCTAGAGCATAATTAGCATATAAGTTCCGAGTTCCCAGCCCGAGGAACCCATCCTTAAATAGAGTGCTTGAATTGTATAAGCTTAGTACACAAACACACACACATATACATACAAATATACATACCTTTCCAAGAAGGCAAACAACACTTTAATATTAGATTATTATTAAACTAGCTTAACGTAAGATACCAGCTAATGTCAACAATCAAAGCAAAATACTTAATAAAAACGAATTCAAAATTGCACTTGATGAACACTTTTTTTCGAATCGATTGTGGTTTTTGGGGCTTAAATCAGAGAGCAATACGAACCGCATGAACTGAACATTTGAGAGAGAGAGCATTGAGAACCGTATGACAGTGGATGCCAATTGGATTTGAATTGAATTTGCATTTGTCATTAAATCCCCATAAATTTGTAGAAACCATGTAAATTTGGGAAAACACATAGCCAAAAGCACCCAAAGAATTTAAAAGCTGACTCCTAGTGTAGTGCTAACTAACAATCAGCTTTTTTCCCATACAAAAAAAGCTGAATGTTGGCTATTAACGCATAACGCACTCCTAGTGTAATTAGCCTATTTAACCCTTGTTACACTAGGCGTGCGATATGCGTTAATAGCTAACAATCAGCTTTTTTCAGATACAAAAAAAGCTGAATGTTGGCTAATAACGCAACAAACAGCTTTTTTCCCATCCAAAACCAAAAAAGAAGCCGATAGTGCATAACGCACCTAATAGCCCACAATCAGCTTTTTTTTTGCTTGAGAAAAAAGCTGATTGTTAGCTATTTACGCATAACGCACTTCTCTTGTATGGGGGACAAAAGCTAATTGTAAGCCATAAGCGCATAGCTTATAACAGAACTCGTAAACACTCACCTCAAAACTCAAAAATATCACTGAACACCCTCAGCTGCATTCTAATCTTTGCCAGATTCCTTTGGCTAGAGGCACTCATCGTTTTCATCAAACCACAGCTCTCACAGAACCCTACGAGAGGGCTTCTAAGGGCAAAACGGGTTTGATTCCGGCACTCCCGGCTTTTTAAAACTGTAAACCAAACTTTGAACCGTACATCAATGTAATCAATTTGGGTGCGAGAGTATATAACTCATTTAAACAACCAATATTTCATAGCGATTGGCTTGACTGCTTTAGAATTGAAAGAAGAGAGGACGCTAAACAACGACAAGAGCAACACTCACTTATTTCACTCAACACGCCACGCCACGCGTTTACAGTTACGCCTCTCGGTTCGACCACAGCTTACAATAACAGCGCGCAGATTGATGAAATACATTTAATGTAAAATTGATACTAGATTTTCATCCCATTGAGCTGAAAATCTTCGAAAGTTTGAAAAAAATGGATTCGATAATATCAAAAAAAGGTTCTTAAAGAATCTAAAGTAAGACTTGCTTTAAAAGTACCCTGAAATATACAAATTGGGAAGTTAGTACATTTACAATGTCGTTGGTGGTTGTGGTTCAGATGATTCCGTAACACATTATTGCTCTTATAGAAGCTTTATGTAACCAGAACACTCAAATTCTGCGTTCGGACCTTGAGTAAAACCACGGGGTTCTACCAAACTGCTCTTAAATAAGTATAAAGTACTAGAACCGTTTGTTATTATAGAAAAAATGGAAACACAGAGTAAAAAAGGATATTAAAAAATGTCCTTTTGATGATTTGCCGTATTCATTTGGACTGAATATGTCTTAAATATCCTATTAGTTATCCAATAAAGCTGAATATCATCCATGGGATATGATAAGAGATCATTCTTTGAATGATTTTCAGACCAGAACCAACTTTGCAGAGCTTCTTAAGACCAAAAAGTGTTTTAAATGGGTTTAAAATAGAATTGAAAAACTCGAATACATCTGTGAAAACTTAAATCAAGAATGATCACTGTCAGAATAAGTGTATTAACGAAAATTCCTGATACTAGGACGAATTTCTTGATTCAAGAATGATCTTTTGATACCATATTTCTTGATTCATGGGATTTTAATGCTATTCTCTTTGACTTTGATTCTCTCAAACTTTGATTGATTTCTTTAGTTAGTTACGTGTCCACATGCCTTTAGAACCCAACATAAGATCGAATTTAGCTCTAATTCAGCAAGGAAAAACTTAAAAAATCAAGATCCTTTGAATTCAAATTACAATAACAATAAGTTAAAGCGAAATAAACGCGCACAGACAAACAGAGTCAAAGGCTAATTTTTTGAATGGCTTATTAGAAATATTTAATACATATTGATACAACAACTAAGCTACGCCGCACATTTTGTTTTTTAAACACTGAGCTTTTGCCAAGAGCGCGAGAGAGTGGGAGGGTGAGAGCGAGAGTAACGGCTACCGGTTTCAATCCCTGATAAAAACCCCCTATTAATCCCTTAAGAGCATCAAAAGAAATGAAAGAATACTTACCAATCAATTGAAAGATCAGCAATAAAGCGCCATACACTCAATTCAAGACTTTCCATTCTAAAGAGCCTCCCAAGGATTGTATCCCATCACAGATGAAGTCAATTTTTGTCTAACTTTCCTTCTCAAATAAAACTCTTGCTTCTTCGCTGTTTATCGTATATATAATATATATATATATGTATTTTGGATAATTATACACTTTTTCATGACATTTAAAAACTAAATACTTAAAGTCTAAAAGTTTTACACGTAAGTTTGGTGGCTAAATTTGATGTTTTGATTAAACATTTTCTTATAACACAAATGCTTTCAACCCAAATGACAAATTTGGATGCGGCATACCTCTACTTGTTTGTTTGTTTGTTTTTTTTTATAAATAAATACAATTTCCATATATAACTACATTTAATTGTGAGTGTGTATAAAAGTGTGTGTGTAAATAGTTGCCATAACCGATAGATAAAGAATGGGGGGGGGGGGGGGGGGGGGGGGGGGTGACATATACAAAACAAAGTTACCAACTTGTGTGGGTGTGTGCTTATATACAGTGTATACTATTTTTTTTAATTTTTTGTTTTTTTTTTTGTATGGTATTTTTTGTTCACTTAAAGTTTACTTAAAATCTAGAGTTTTAAGTTGAGGCGTTTGGGAAATTTTAGGCAAAAAAAAAACGGCCTCAATAACAAACTTAATTTATTAAAAATACTAACATTTACAGCATTCCGTTTTGTAATAATAATAAATATAAACTTAAAGTTGGTTTCAAATATCAAAAAGGGGAAGAGAGAGAGAGAAGAGTAGAGGGTAGGACATGCAAAGACTAGTCGGAAACCAAGTAGAGGGGGGTATTTTTAGGTAGCTTTTTTGTGAGCAAAACCTATTTTTGGTTGAACTATTTTTCTGAATTATATTCTTTTTGAAATACTTTTAAGAATTTGTAATTCCAATGCAAAGGCAGAAATATTTGTATAATTTTTTCTTTGAAACTCTGAAACGAACTTTTGTACAACAAAGTTCTCTTTATAGCAAAAAAATTTCTGAAACACTGCAATTTCGTTCAATATTAAAACAATTCTATTTTACGAATTTCTACCTAATGAAGTTTTTTTTATCTTCTGGAAATTCGCTATATAGAAGTTCGACTTTATACAAACTATTTCAAATTTGTATTTTTTCAAACTAACTAGTTTAAATATTTTCCCTATGACACCTAAAAAACAGTTTATTATTTCAAAAAAATTTCACTAAAAAATGTATTTTTCGAGATTTTTGAAAATTAATATCAATTTTTCCTTCTCAAACTTTCCTGATTTTTGCTGAAATATTTCTTGAATTTTGTTTATAAACTTTCGAAAATGAAAATTAAAATCGATTTCATTTACTTGAAGTGCCTGAAGTGTAAATTATTTTTATTTTAAATATTATTTTTAACTAAAAAAAAAGGTCAAAATTCAAATTTACATTCAAACACTTGAAATAAATTAGTTTCTGAACTTAATTTTCATTTTCGAAAGTTTAGAAATATGTTTAAATAGTTTTCCATATTTTAAGAAATATCAAAAACCATTTTTTGTTTGTTTTTTATAACAAATATATAAATTTACATTCAAATATTTGGGAAAAAAACATTGTTTACAACTTTAATTTGGATTTTCCAAAGTGTAAAAATTTTGAAATAATATTTTTCTTCAAAATTTTTAAGATACATTTTCTTTACTCGAACATTTTTGCACCAAAGTTTAGTTAAATCTAACCAAAAGTAGTGTTAACTTACTCGAAGAACAATATTTTGACGAAGAATAATATTCTGACCTGTTGCCTTTTTCGATTTCGATCAAATCATGCGGAATTGAAATTGTTTATAAACCAATTCTTAATAGTTTTTTTTGGAAATCACAACTCTTACCAATTCCTTTCAATCGAATTTGTAAATTTTGTAGTTTTTAGCCATTCATAAAAAGAAGTTGTATCAAATTTTAAGTCAAGTTCGTTCAATTCGCTGGTAGAATACTTCTAAAAGTAGAGCTGAACTTGATACAGCGAGTTCCCAAGTGAAATCATTGTTCCAAAAGTAGCAAAAAAAATATTTGAAAATACTTGGAAAGGCAGCAGATGAACCTAAATTTCTGAAATTTAAGCATTTTCTATAGGAACTGCGAGATCAAAAGTGAAATAATTGTTTAGGCGAACCTAAAATTATTTAAAAGTTCTTGAAAGTAATTGAAAATTACTAAAATTTAAGGAGAAACATTTCAAAGAGGCAAGAAATTCAGCTTTTCAATGAAATAGTTGTTGAAAAATATTAAAAAATTCTTAGAAAATCCCTAGATGAGTCAAAAATTCCGAAAATTAAACATTTTCCTTAGAAAACAATCAAGAGGCGAGAAACTGCAGCATCTTAGGTGAACTAAATGCCAGAAAAATATGTCAAAATTCCGGAAGATGAACTTAGAATCGCGTCATTTCAGAAATTTCTATAGAAATCAATCAAAAGAGACAAGACACTGCGGGATGCTAAGTGAAATAATTGTTCTAAAATATTTCAAAATTCTTAGAAAGTCCCTAGATGAGTCACAAATTCCAAAAACTATGCCTATTCTATAGAAAACGATCAGAAAGCGAGGAACTGCTGGTTTCCAAGTGAAATAATTGACCTTAAATGAGTTTAAAATTAAAAAAAAATGTATAATTTTCTATGGCAATCGATCGAAATAATAATTTCAACGATTGCCAAACTCCTAAATTAAGAAATTCTCTATAGAAAACTATCATTAAACCATGTCCAACTCTACTTAAACCCTTTTAAAGACGAGAAAGCATTACTTTCATCAGCAGACTTCGGTCAGTCGCAGACTTTGCTAAGTGAAAAGCTTTAGCTTCCACTGCCAACTTAATTTGTAATATCCCCTTTACTTGGCGTTCTCCTTGGTCTTTGTATGAAGAGTTGTCACAAGCCTCGAAAGATGCTTCGATTGTGGTTTTGGGCGAGCTTCTTTTGTGGACAATAAATACTTTTCTTTTAAAGCTACTTGCTAAGTTTGCGTACATAAAATTAGTAATTTACACAGCTAAAGGTACTCGAGGCGGGAGAACTCCTACTCGGACTCTCCTCCGCCTCCTTCTCTTCCCTGCTGGGTCGTCGTCTTTTCAGCGGTGTGTTGACTTCACCATCCGCTGCCGGCGCTGAGCGCTTTTGTGTCGGACTGACTTCTAATCCAACGCCACTAGCTATTTCTGTTACTATATGCGCCTCCAGCGAGGGTGGCAACAGCGGAGACAGTGGCACTGCATTCAAATCGCAGGCATCTTCCTCATCATCATCCACTTCATTATCATGCCCAAATATATCGGCTCCCTCTCCCTCATCTTCATCATCGCTATATTCGTTGTCCCAAAAGACTTGAGCTCCGGGAAACACATAGGAATAGTTGTTGCTATGAGAATAGAAGCTGCCTGGCTCCAGACGTTCGGCTGCGGTTTCTCGTTTCAAGCGTTGGGCGGGCGTTGGTGTTGTCTGGTGTGGCACCAGCTCTATGCCACTATCCTTGGACGAGTCAATTGATAAATGACGATAGCCGATGGATGTTTCGTTCAGCTCCACCATTATGTCCGATTTGATGCGCTCAATGGCCGCCCGATCGGCCGAGGAAGATTCAAATCCACTGTCCGAACAGGTGCCAGCCGCGGAGCCATTCGATTTCACAGATTGGGTGTCTGTGGTGTCCAGCAAATGGCTTTGCCGTTGATGATATGCCGTGGGCCTCAGGACTTTCGATTCATGCAGTATAATGTCGTCGCAGCACAACTCACGCCAGGTCTGATCCTCGGCCGCCGACAAACGGTGACACATTTGATTGATAATCACATCCGAATCGCCCAGCAACTCCACATCGAATTTCAAATGATGCAACTGCTCACGATTGATCAAGATTTGGGGCACAGAGCCGGGTATGCTGCTGGGAATGTGGGCGACGGGGCGCACTTTGAGCGAGGATCCTATAACAATCAGCAGATCGCATTTGTCTTTATCCGTGGCCATGACGGTGTGATACTCATCGGGCAGACCTGGAAAAATGGGGAAATATTTAGACAAGTTGTCGCATATTCAGCGGATCATAGAACCCTATAGAACTTCCGAATGGTAGGGAAATTTATGAATTGGTTGAGTTTCAAAAGGTTGATCTAAAAACTTTGAAATGGAGGAGAAAAGAACTTCAACAAAGTTGACCGTTTTCTATTTATCGAGAGCCATAAACGGATTAGAGGATGGGGTTTGACTTTACACTCACCTTCGCCAAAGAAAACTATATCCGGTTTCATGATACCATTCTCCACCAGCAGCTTCAGCTCCTCCTCTGTCACCGCCACCGAGGCATCCACACTCTGCTCCTTATTCGGCTGACACTGCGGACACACGGGTATGCGCTGGGCAAAGATATCCTTGCGCAGGGCATCCGCATTGCACTTAAATCTGCACTTAGTGCACGAGGCCGTCGAGAAGGAACCATGGCATTCGATCACCCGCTGTATGCCCGCCACCCGTTCCAGTGTGTCAATATTTTGGGTGTAGTTGCGCAACAGTTTACCCTTGGACTCCAGCATTTTGATGAAACGATGACAGGGCGAGGGTTGGAACTCACCCGGATAGATCTCACGGGCAAATTTGTAAAAGGGACGCGGATCACGCTTGAAATAGTTGATATCGAACATGGCCTGCGGATCGGGCAAGTCGGGAAAATCGTGTGCCAGTCTGGCGTAGATGCCATTGGTGGAACGGAAATCGGGTATGCCACAGGACACGGATACACCAGCTCCGGTTAGGACAATAATACGCTGAGATTTCTGCACCAAGTCGATGACATCGTCAAAGGTATTCACATGGCTGAGTTTGTTGCGTCGCTTGGGCTCGTTGAGCAGGTGAGCCAAGTAATCCCACAGCACGGTGTCATCGGGCAGATCTATGTTGTTTAGGCCGGTGGCAAAATGTGGCATAATGCTGGCGATTACCTGTCTGGGGACACGTCCCGTATAGAACTCACGCTGCAGCCAGCGTAGCTTCCAATCATCCGCCCCAGAGCTGGAGCCGGAGCTAGAAGTGGAATTGGAGTCATCGTCATCTGTATCCTCCTCGTCCTCCTCATCGTCGGTATTCTGTTCCTCATACTCCTCCTCGTCGTCGTCATCCTGTTGCTGTTCCTCATACTCCTGCACTTTGGCGCCAATCTCTTGTTTTGTTTTGATTGTTTCTCTCTCATTCTCTGCTGTGGCCGCCTGTTCGATTTCGATGTTGTTGCTACTGCTGCTGGTGCTTGTGGTGGCGGCGGCGGCTGCCAATATTTCGGCCCCAAAACTCATATCCTTGGGCCCCAATCGGATGTCCTCATAGTTGTCCATCATTCTGATATTTTTGTTTTTTTTTTTATATTTTATATACAAATTGGCTTGCCACACTTCAAATTAGGTTTGCGCCTGCTTATGCTTTCACGCCGTCCGTTTTCACCGCTCTTTCTTTGGTACACACAAAATTTTTACCTTCTCCGCTTTGCACCCATTTGGTTTGAGAAAAAAATTTTTATTTCTCCTCCAGCCAACAAATTAGGCGGGTTTTTTTACTGGAAATTTTTTTAATGTACTTTTACTTAATTTAAAATTTTTTAAAATATTTTTCACTTAATTTAAATTTACTTTTTTCTCGTAATTTTCTAGACGTAATTTCTGGAAAATTTTCCGATGAAAAGCAAGATGGCACACGTAGGTGTGTGTGCGTGTGAATGTATGCGTGGAAGAGTTACCAAGGGGCGTTGGCCGAAAATACACTAACGCCTGACCGAAATGCGCTAAGGCCATGATGAAATTCATTGAATATGGTCTGTTTGTGATAGTCATTTAGCAACACTGGCGCTAAAATGGCACAGTGGATGACAGATTTGTATTAAATAATACAAATAATGATCTAATAATAAATACAAATAATTATAATGGTATATTATAAACAAAAGCATTATGTACTAAATCTGTTTAAAGTGAATCCATTCGGAACTTAAATATTGTAACTATCTAGTTGAACGTAAGCTATAAGGAACATGTCAAAAAATATACTGAGGTAAGGCAGGAAGTATGCGGAATTTCCAGTAACTAATTTTATATATAAATTTCAGAATAAATAGAAAAAATTCAGAAATTTCTCGAAATTATAGTAAATTCTGTAGCTTGGTCTACGGAAAAAGATCAATATAGCTTCTTTTGTATCTGTATAACAGTTATCACTTTAAATGTAATTCTTATTAATATTATTACCTATCTCACCCCTATTTTTTGACGAGATTAATAAAAATCACGACAATGGTAAGGTAGAAGATTCTCGAATTTGAGAATACCGAGGTACAGTACCTATTTGCCAATTTTATATAGAAATGTTTAGGATTTTCCAAAACTAGAGTTTAATGCTGTTAATATTTCCATTTGTAATCGCATCAAATCAAATGATATGGATGTATATCAGACATTGTAGGTAGATTTTTCCAAATTTGAAGGTAGGGTATTCCATATTTTTATCCGTGTCAGTGAAAATTTATAGCTTTCGTATTTTATTTAATAAATAAATGTTTCTTTTTATAATGATTCTCTAATTATAATTTAGTACTATTATATCTTAAAATACCAAAATTTGTATTTTCGTTAAACCAAGTAATTGCATTGAACCACTGTGCAATTTGTGTGCTGCCAACTTAAGAGCCAGTTTATTTTCCCATTACCACGACTGGTCACACTGTTCAGCGAGATGAACTGAAAATAGTGTCAATGAAATTTGTTGTTTTGTACAATAAAACAATGTACATATTCTTTTGTTTTTAGGGGGCTAGCAAAATCACCGCAAAATGGACAAGTTAAATTTATATGAAGTGCTGGGCGTGGCCCCAGATGCCAACGACGAGGAGATTAAAAAGGTAAGCGAATTGGGTAGCCGAATTGGGTGCTCTACCAATGAATTTCTCCTCTCTTTTTACTAATGTTAAATTTGTCTCAACCAGAACTATCGCAAATTGGCCAAAGAATTCCATCCAGATAAGAATCCCGATGCTGGGGACAAGTTTAAGGAGATTTCCTTCGCCTATGAAGTGCTGTCCGATCCCGAAAAGAGACGCATCTATGACCGTTATGGTTTGAAAGGGCTGCAGGAGGGAGCGGATGGTTTCTCAGATGCGTCGGAGTTCTTGGCCCAATGGTTTCCGTTTGGTGGGGCCAGCGGTGGTGGTCGTGGCAAGCGTGAGGGAAAGATTGTATTGAAACTGGAGCTGACGCTGGAGGAGATTTTTGTGGGTGGCATGCTCAAGACGCTGGAATACAAGCGTCAGCAGCTTTGTGAGCAATGTAATGGAGATGGTGGACCGCCGGAGGCTCGCGAGAGCTGTGAGGCTTGCGGTGGCATGGGACGAGCGGCTGCCTTTACTTTCATGGGACTAAGCGCCTTCGATGCGGTGAGTCTTGGGTGTAGCCATACAAGTTGTATTAATCAAGCTTTCGATTTCCCTAGACTTGTCCCTCGTGTGATGGCCGTGGCTTTACCATCAAGGAGAATATGCGTTGCCCACCCTGCCGCGGCCTGGGATTTGTGGAACAGAAACTAAAACGCGAACTGGAAGTGGAAGCTGGCGTGCCGCACATGCTTAAGTTGCCCTTTCCCAACGAGGGACATCAGTTGCGTGGCGGTGAATATGGCGATCTGATTGTGGTCATTGCCCAGCTGGAGCATCCGGTATTTCTGCGTCGGCATGCCCATCTCTATATGCGGGACTTGGATATCAACATTACGGAGGCTCTGTGTGGCTACACACATTGCTTTAAGCATCTGGATGGACGCAACATTTGCCTGCACACCCAACCGGGTGAAGTGCTGCAGCATAATCACATCAAAATGATGCGCGGCGGCGGCATGCCGGTCTACAACAAAGCCACAGATCATGGAGATCTCTTTCTTAAATTCAAAGTTAACTTTCCGGAAAACAATTTTGCCTCTGCACCCCAGTTGGCCATGCTGGAGGATCTGTTGCCGCCACGCGAACGTGTCGTGATACCACCCAGCGCCGAGGAGGTGCAAATGAACGACTACAAACCACAGCCGCGGCAGGCCCACGATGATGAGGACGAGACGCCACATTTCGAGAGTGTCCAATGCCAGACCGCTTAGTTGTTGTGGTTGTGGCTGCTGCAGGCTCGCTATCTTATCTGGGATATATGGCAACTTCTGGGCACGCTTAGCGTGGATGAAGTGTGTTTTCTGGTGCCGCTAGTCGTCTTAATTATTATAGTATTATTTTTCATACAGGAATGTTTGCTGTGACCGAGAAATTAATGTAGTTGCTTAGCTTCTAGACCTCTCCCTCCCAAACTCCCTTCGGATCTTCAATAGTAGCCATGTGATTTTGTATTATTTAAGCCCAGCTAAATTATTAGTGTGTGTGTATGTAATGCGTTCATCAAACTCAATAACTCTACCTAATTTATTATATTGAGGTTTTGCCTAACCTTTCGCCTAACTATTTACTAAAAATGATCAAAAAACCAAATAACTAAATAACCCGCATTAACTAGAAATACACATTTATCTATCACTGTGGAAATGTTTGCAAACAGGGTTTTCTTTCGGGGAAGTTGAGGCAGGAAAATGACTGCGGTTTGCGGTTTCCCTTGCGTTAACCCGTTAACCCTGTTGCAAAGTCGCATTCAACTGTTTTCCGCCATTTTTCCACATTCGGAAACAAGCTAAATCGATTTAGCCGATTGTCAGCTTTCTCATAATACAAGGGTCGCTAAAACTGCCGACTGATCTGTTAGCTGGGCCAGTTTTCGGCCAGCTTTCGCTTAAGCCCAGCTTAGAACTCGTGGCGCCGCCAGCTTGACTAGCTAAACAGCCGATCGAGTTTGGCTGGTTAGAAGCTAAAAAATAGCTTACAGCAGGCCTGGCACGCAGTCACAGCAATTGCCGCTGATTGCGCTGACTGCATGCCAGAGAGAGACGGACATATATTTCAGTGCTCTCTATTTGGCCAGGCCTGGCTTACAAGTTTGCCGCAACCTACCGACTGCAGCAAAAAACTAAATAATAAACAACAAAAACATTGCCCTTGGCTTCAGCTCACCAAATATCAACCAAAAGCTCCAGCATTTTCACTTAACTAATTACATAAATTTATATGTAATCAATATTAATATAAAATGTAATGTATGATCGTTTGACATTTTGGCGAGAAACGGTCACACTGTACCCTTAGCTGATCGTGATTTAGTTTGTCTGAGTCCTGTTGCTTTATCTAGGAAAACGCATCAATTTTAGAAATTCGTTTAATATATTTTGGAAAACTCAATTATTTGATAAGGACATTAATCAGATGTAAAAAAAATCGTTAAACTAGTCGCCCATTTGAAAACGCAACTGGATCTAGTTTACAATGGGCTCTTTAATCCCCAGACTGCCACTAGCTTTGGTGAGATCTAGGGGAGACGAAGCTTTGTTGTTATCATCATTCATAGACGGCTCTTCCATGTATTGTTCCTCGCCCAGGCCAGAATCTTCAATCATCGCAATGTCCTCCCGTGGTTTGCTTAAATCCAAGGGTGCCGCCTTTAATCCTGGCGCCAAGTCCAAGTTCTCATCCATCATTTCAATGGGCTCCGGCGGCAGGGCAAGCATTTCACCCGTACGTGCCATGCCTTTGGCATCACCCATCTGATCCGCGTTGACCTTCATCAGGGTCAGATATTGATTATATTTGGCATAATTGCGACGTCCCGTCTCATCGTTCATCAGCACCTGTGCCTGATTGTGCGACTTATCCCGCATGGCCTTGAGGCGTATATGCTTAGTGATGTCCCAACGCCAGTTGGAGCGATAGGCACACAAGGAGCACTCAAATGGCTTCCGATTCAGATGGCCCACTATATGGACATGGAAACGAGAGGCAGTGGCTGCCCAAAAGGTGCAGTGCGGACACTTGAACACCTTTTTCAATGGAGCACAATCGTCGGCATCTTCGGGCAACAGTTGATCGGTGACCTGGAAGGTGTTGAGAAGGGTATAACGGTTTTGTCCTCTGTGTACAACTCTGGCCACACTCACCTCTCCATAGCCCGGAGCCGTTTCCACGCCACAATAGCTGAGATCACCCACTGCCTGTGGGTAATCCTCCTCCGCTTGCTCCATTTCATTCAACAAAGCCGGCCCAGGAGCACATAATTGCAGATGCTTTATCAACTCCATGGCACTGGGCACCCTCTGCTGGCAGTGGGCACAATTGATGCCACCCAACTCGGCCTCCGTGTCCGGAACTTTGTCCTCTAGCAATTTCCTGGAAGTACCCGGCAGCAGATCCAACTCCTCCAAATCCTCGGGATTAACTTTACGACGAGCGGCCATTTGATGACCCACAGTGGGCACATGATGATTCAGTTCATGTATGGTCAGGGATTGCTTGATATCCGAGCTGAAATCGCAGACGGAACACTTGAAGTGACCCTGGGCACCATGATTCTTGGTATGCCGGTCCAGATTCCATTTGTAGGGTGTGTGAAAGTCACAGGAATTGCACTTGATGAGGGGCATGGAATGGTATTTCACATGCTTCTTGAAACGGGCACGTATGGGTGTGCTATAGGAGCATTTCTGGCACTGAAACTGCTCCACCTGGCCGGAGTCAGCTGTAGTGGGACTGTTCGAGTTCTCCTCCGCCGAGTCAGAGCTGCTGATGTTGTCGGGCTCCAGTTTGGGTATATGCTTGGACGTGGGCATCATTTTGGCATGCAACTCAAAGGCCATGGAAAAGATGTTGTCATGCTGGTGGACAATTTGCTGCAACTGTTGCACCTCCTGCTGACGTTTGTACTCTTGCACATTGTGCAGCAGCAGCTGTTCCTGTTGCTGCAGCTCGGATTTCAATTGCTCCAGGGAGGGACCATTCTGTAGCATGCACACCAGGCCGGGATTAATGGCTGCACTTGGCACTTCGATGCTCTCCTCCAGGCGACGTTTGCGCACCTCACGGCTAAGATTGCGTTTGGCACGAAATTGGGCTGCACCGCCGGCTGCTCCGGCCACACCTCCGCCGGCTGCCGGCTGGTCATTATCATCCGAACAGCCGTGCACCATTTTCATGTGCCTCACCAGCTTCTGGAAGTGACGCGAGGCATATAAGCATAGCTTACACTCATTGATCACAATACGCTCGCCATGCACATCACGCAGATGGGACAGATGACTACGTGGATTTTGGGTGAAAAAAGCGCACTGATTGCAGCTATAATTACGGCGTATTTTGCACTGCGGCAAATCCTCCTCAGTGGCCACGCCTGCATCTGTAGTTGCTGTTGTTGTTGTTGTCGTCGTGGCATTTGGCGTTGCCAACGGCTCTGGATTGTTCCTAGGCAGAGCCGACTGCAGCATGCGCATACTTAAACGATATTGCTCCAATTGACGTTCCAACAACTCCACCTGCAGCATTGGACGGGCCGTTGGTGTTGCCTCTGCTGTCGCACTCTGATATACGGCCGCTCCACTGACCAAACTGCGCACCACCAGACGGTCACCCGACCTTTCCACCATCGAAGGCAACTCCATGCTTTGGTATTTCCAGCCTTTATTTTCTTCGTTTTCGGATTTGATGTTCAGCCTACGAGAACTGGCGTTGTAATGAGCCCAGCGTAGGGCTAGGAAGCCGTCAACCTGATGGTGGGATTTCTTTTTACGCAAAGGCTACTGCGATTCTGGGCTCTTTTTTTCTGTATATTTTTCTTCCTCCTGGGCCCCTGCGAATACTGTCAAATACACAAGAAAAGGAAACGGAAGAGAGAACATGTAAGTAGTGCCAAAGAACTTAAGATGGTCTTGAACTATGGAGCTGGTTCCGGAAGCGAAAGAGTTCGCGAGTCTCGCTTGCAGCTAGACGGAAAGTCCTTGCAAATGTATAAATTTTATATTAATGTCTTATCGGAACATTTGAAAACACGCAACAGACCTGGGCAACCTTTTTCCACGAGTAGTCACAGTTGGTATCCACCTTGAATGGGGAGTAGTTGAGTATGGGGGTGGGTCTTTAGCTACTCCTGGTTTATGTCTGTATACCTAGAAAAGTAGAGCAGAGTTAACTTCGGCTCAGCAGAAGCTTGTATAACCAAGACTACTTTTCAAACCTTACTTTTCTAGCTTAGCTATACTATATAGACGTCTGATATTCTCCAAACGTGCGGAAATCATGCATTAACCTAACACACGAACATGTACGAAATTTGGAGTCGTTTCCATTTAAAACAAAAAAGTTTTTCTCAATAGAACTTCCTTTTCAACCGATCATACGTACTGCAGCTATATGCTATAGTCAGCCGATTTTGACAAAACTTTGTAGTATTGTGTGAAAGCATATTAAAGAAATAAATGTCAATTTTAAGAACATTTCCATTGAAAACCAAAAAGTTTTTCTCACTAAGACTACTTTTCAGACTCTACTTTTCTATGACAGCTATGCCATATAGTTGACCGATTTCAACTATACTTGGTGGAATCATGTGAAAGCATAGCAAACTAAGAAATACAAAGTTTGGAGGCGTTTGCATTGATAACAAAAAAGTTTTTCTTACTAAAACTCGTTAGTCGACCTTTAGTTCCTATGGGAACTATAAGATATAGTCTTCCGACATATTAGTGGCGTGCAGCATACAGAAGTCTGAGCCTGCTAGCTCCAAAAGAGAGACAAAAGAGACAAAGCTCAATCGACTCAGCTCCTCACCCTGTTCAAGAATATATATATAAAGCTTATGGGCGCGGACATTCATGGTTCTATGCTTTACAAATTTGTGGGCAATATTTGAGGGTTTACGAAAATTGTTCAGATGTTTGTAACGCATAGAAGGAAGCATTTCCGACCACATAAAGTATATATATTCTTGATCAGCATGACGAATTGAGTTGATTTAGCCTTGTCCGTCTCTTTCTATGCTATCTCCTCCTTCAGTTTTAAAGCTATGGCCACCAAACTTTGCACGAAGTCGGAGCCAGCCGGATTAGATGACTATAACATATAGCTGCCATAGGAACGATCGGTGGAAAAACTAGTTCTAGTGAGAAAAACTTGTTTGTTTTCAATGTAAACGTCTCCAAACTCCGTATTTACTAGTTTTTAATGCTTATCCATGCTTTTGCCAAGTTTAGTTGAAATCGGACAACTATATAGTATAGCTGCCATAGAAAAGTAAGGTTAGAAAAGTAGTCTTAGTAGGAAAAACTTGTTTGTTTTCAATGTAAACCTCTTTAAAATTGGCATATATTTATTTTATAAGCTTTTACACAATTCTACAAAGTTTTGTCAAAATCGGTTGACTATAGGTTATAGCTGCCATAGGAAAGATCGGTCGAAAAACTAGTTTTAGTGAGAAAAACTTTTTTGTTTTCATAGAAAACGCCTACAAATTTTGTGTTTCTTAGTTTGCTATGCTCTAACATGATTCCACAAAGTTTGGTCGAAATCGGACAACTATATAGTATAGCTGTCATACAAAAGTAGATTGAAAAGTAGTCTTGGTGAGAAAACTTGTTTGTTTTCAGTGGAAATGTCCTTCAAAATAGTTAGAAAAGGGTATAAAAACTTCGCTACAAAAAGAAACAGAAATCGTCGGATATATTTCATTTTTATTTTTGAAAAAAAAAAAAGTTTTTTACAATTTCCAAAATTGTTTTCTGCTTTTATCTTAAAAAAAATGACAAATTTATTCCCTAGCATTCCAAGGCACCGTCATCAAAGGATGGGCCTTGCGATAGCTTCAAAGGTAACAGCTGCACCCACAACTTCGGATCCATGCCCAGTTCTTCGTTGCTGAAATTGAACAGCGGTGGCAACGCTTCGCCATTTGGCATGGTTGAGCCCAGGGCCTCCATGGCTCTTAGTATATCATAGCTCTCATGGGCACAGGCTCGAATGGGTTGAATGCGGGCAGCGGGATCATAGGTCAGGCAATGATTCAGTAATGTGGTCAACTCCTTGGCCACTCGTATGCCCAACAGAGCATGCCAGCAGGGATTAAGCGTAGTATAGTGCTGGGCCACCAGCTCCGGACCACACATGGCCAGCACACTGGGCGCACTCTCCAGACCCTGGCTACCCATCAGACGTATAATATGCAGCAGTTGCTCTTTGTCATGCTTGTTGCTGGCAAACAGGGGTGTTCCCTTGAGCAGCTCGGCCAGCACACAGCCCGCACTCCAGGTGTCCACGGCAAAGTCATAGATGTCGTTTTGGGCAAACAGCTCCGGGGCACGATACAGACGCGAACAGATGTAGGTCAAGTTACGCTCGTTGCACACCAACGACTTGGCACTGCCAAAGTCGGCCAACTTGAGCGTCATCTTCTGGTCGTCCAGCAGCAAATTGTTGGGCTTAATGTCCCGATGGCAGATGCCTCGCGAGTGCAGGAACGCCAGTCCGCGAAAGAGCTGATACGACAGCACACGCACATAGGTCAGGGCCACACGCTGACCAAGTCGACGCTGCTGGATCTGATATTCCAACAGGCTCATGGGCATATACTCCAGGGCCAGCATCAGGTACTTCCGGGCGGGCTGACCCAGATTGATGAAGAAGTGCATGATCAAACGCACAATATTACAATGATCCATTAGTTGGCTCATGATCTCCACCTCACGCTGCTGGTATTTGGGATCAAGCAGGATTTGCTTCAGGGCCACCAGTCCAGGATAGTTGTCCAGTTCACCCTTGAAGACGCGACCAAAGGTTCCACTGCCAATTAGCCCCTTGATGGTGACCTGTGTTCGCACAGGGGCTGCATCCAGACCATTGAAAGCCATGGCCAGTAGATTATAATTATTGGGTATATTGAAATATCTCAACGAGGCTGGTTAGTGGGGGAAGGAAAGGCAGCGGGTGAAGGATGGCTAAGGGCAACTAGGTACAGCTTACCCATTTAAGAGGATTTTGTAACACTGAAAGCTTGAGATTGTGTAATTTTGTCCGAGGCCAAGCGCTGCAGAAAGAAAGAGACAACGCTACAAACGTTGCTTACGCTTGACAAAGCTGCCACCTGGTTGAAAGGCAAACGGTGGGAATGGAACAGACCCTTGGCATTGCCAAGTGTACAGTCATGGCATTCGAAATTTCAATCTATTGCAGAACATTGACAAGTTGTCATCTAAAAACATATAGGCTTAACTTAAATAGTGCTGTCAAAATAATTTGCTCTGCTAATTAAGGAAAATTCTTATATAAATGAAACATTCAGTTGTTCATGAACCGTACCGGTTCAAAACTCAGAGTTTGAACTAATTGTGAACTGTGTTTGGGGTTAATAACAGTTCAATAATGTGCTACAAAGTCACATTATTTGAATCTTCAAATGATAAATGAACCAATTTAAGATGCTACCATTAAAAACCAAAAGTTTTTCTAACAAAGACTATTTTTATACCCTGGCAAAGGGTATTATAATTATGCCCAGAAGTTTGCAACGCATAGAAATATTCATTTCCGACCCCATAAACTATATACATTCTTGATCAGGGTGACGAGCTGAGTCGATTGAGCTTTGTCCGTCTGTCTGTCTGTTTCTACGCGAACTAGTCTCTCAGTTTAAAAAGAGTCTTCTTTTTGCTGCACACTACTAATATGTCGGAATTGACCGGTTCGGATGACTATATCTCATAGCTCCCATAGGAACAATCGGTCGGAAAACTATTTTTAGTATGAAAAACTTTTTTCTTTTCAATGGAAACGTCTCCAATCTTTGCATCTAGAGGTTTTCTGTGCTTTTTTATGATTCTACCAAGTTTGATGAAAATCGGACAACTATATGGTATAGCTGCCTTACAAAACATAGGTCTGTAAAACAGTCTTAGTTCGGAAAACTTTTTTGTTTTTAATGGTAGCATTCCAAAATGTTATTTTTGTTTGTTTCACATGCTTTCACATAATTTGACAAATTTTTGGCCAAATCGGATGACTATATCATATAGCTCCCATACGAACGATCGGTCGGAAAATGGGAAAAAGAGTATTTATTTGAAAATATTTAAGCAAGCATTTGCAAGGGCATAAAAACTTCGGCACAAACGAAGTTAGCTTAGCTTTCTCGTTTCGAAATCGATAGTTTTATAAACGATATGGGTGATTAACGATATTCTTGGTAACATTGAAAATTTCCGTTGAGAGATGATTGAGCATTAAGAGAAGAAAACTTGTCTTACGACATATGAATAAATAGCAGTTATAGACGGAAAAATAGGAGGTGGAAGCCAAACTGTCAAAACAGTACAGAAATTTCCATCGAACGGTATAAAAAAATGCGATATTTTCTAATTCTCAAAATTTTTAATAATGATATATCGTCATAGTCAGCAAAATATAAAAGGCCTCAAAAGGTCAAAATGTTCTTGGTTCAACCCCGTAAATTCCCAGTCATTCTTGACACAATTTAATTTAACAATTTAAACCAATTATGATTGGATAAACCCATAGGCCATGGTATAACCAAATAACCAAGTTGCCATTAATGTAGGTTAGCAATCTATTATCACTCCATGTACAAAATGTTACAACCAGTTGGGAATTTCAAGAACAGTTTCGTTGTAAAATTGTTAATTTGCATTCTTTTAGTCGTTTTTTACTATACCCAGAAAAAAGTAGAACGAATAAGTTAAAAAAAATAATTATTCGTTCTTGAATCTTCAAGAATTTCGCTCTTGAAATCGAGCTAAATTCGTTATCAGTATGATGTATTTAGGCGAGGGGACTGAGGTAAAAAAAAAAACAGAGAGGAGAGCAAGCACATTTGAGAGCACACAGCGTTTAACTCGCTCTCTCAGTTTGATTTTTAATGGAAGACTGGTGTGTGGGTATAGCAATCGATTTTTGCACTCATGTTGCTTTGGAATTCCCAACCTATTATGGCATTGCTGGCATGGAGCGACGGCTGTGCGACTGCCAGTTGACAGTCAAAGACTGATACGCCTTTAAGGTGTTAAGTAATCCTCGAGCCGGCTAAAACTTGCTACATGGCTTAACAATTAGTTTTCCATGAAATAAATTTAAACAAAATGGAAAAAAAACAACTGTTTATACCCTTGCAAAGGGTATTATAATTTTGCCCAGAAGTTTGCAACGCATAGATATATTCATTTCCGACCCCATAAACTATATATATTCTTGATCAGGGTGACGAGCTGAGTCGATTGAGCTTTGTCCGTCCGTCTGTCTGTCCGTCCGTCCGTCTGTCTGTCTGTTTCTACGCGAACTAGTCTCTCAGTTTTGAAGCTATCGAGCACAGAGTCTTCTTTTTGCTGCATACTACTAATATGTCGGAACCGACCGGATCGGATGACTATATCTCATAGCTCCCATAGGAACAATCGGTCGGAAAACTAGTTTTAGTTTGAAAAACTTTTTTCTTTTCAATGGAAACGTCTCCAAACTTTGTAATCGTAGGTTTTATATGTTTTTTTATAATCCTACCAATTTTTATTAAAATCGGACAACTATATGGTATAGCTGCCATACAAAAGATAGGTCTGAAAAACAGTCTTAGTTAGAAAAACTTTTTTGTTTTTAATGGTAGCATCCTGCAATTTTGTATTTGTTTGTCTTACATGCTTTCACATAATTCTACAAGTTTTTGTTCAAATCGGATGACTATATCATATAGCTCCCATACGAACGATCGGTCGAAAAATGGGAAAAAGCGTATTTTTTGAAAATATTTAAGCGAGCACTTGCCTATAAAAACTTCGGCACAGACGAAGTTAGCTTGGCTTTCTCGTTTTAAATTGTTGTATGATTGGAATCTATGAAGCTCTTGATTTAAGAGTAAACGATCTAACACTTGAATCTGATGAGCTCTTGATAAACGGAAGAACATTCTATAATTTGGTCAATGCTGTATGCTCTTGATTCAAGAATGAATAACCTTGGACTTGAGTTCGTTTGGCACTTGATGCAAGAATTTTGCTACTTGATTTGAGAATGTTTCGTTCTTAGATCTAGTATTGAAGCTCTTGGATCAAGAAAACCGGGATCAAAAATTCATACTTTCGCTCTTACATCAATAAATTTCACTCTTATCGAACTATTGATCTCGAAAATTCTTGAACCAAGTATGAAATTCTCTAATTTTTCTCTGAGTGTATACTTATAACTTGAAATGAGCACGTGTTCGTATAGTTTTTCGGCTGACTGTGTATATGAGATGTAATATTTGTTACATTTAAAACAACTTCGCATTCTTAATCATTTCTCGGTATAGGAAACATTACTTAAGCCATAAAGGTAACATTTCGATTGTCCCCCCCCCCGGAAGAGAAGTAACTCCCACACTTTTCTGGTATTCGATTTGAAAGGTTTCTCCCTCTAAACTTTAACAACTGCATAATTAATTATTTAGCATGTTGCATAAGAAACGGCAAATCCAAAGTGTGTGTGTGTGTGTGTGATTTTCTGTAAGCACCCTTCAGTCCAAGAGCATTCTTGGGCGATGCAACGTGCCGTGTGGCATTCGCGTTCTCGTGGCCGCGCACTTGACGTTTCAAAGTCAATGGTTAATGGAAATTCGCAATTCGTGGGAAAAATCTTTTAACGAAAACAAAAAGCTGTTTCAACTTACCCACTGTGTAATTAAACAGCATTTGAATGCGCCACAGTGGTCACCGTCACCGCCGCCCCCTCAAACAGTTGGAGCCGGCGCTGCGGTTCGCTAGTCACACAGGCACATTGAGATGCTGTGATGCACTGCGGCTTGGTCTTGACCTTGAACTTGGTATTAGATATGTGTGGCTCTCCAAAAACCGGTCCGTCTCTCCCTCGTTCTCTCTCTTTCTGTGGGTGACAAGCACAAAACGTTCAGGCCAAAGCCAGAGGACTGGACCGAGCTGGCCTGGCCGGGGCTGGGCTGGGCTGGCTGGCTGGTAAACTGGAAAAGTAAAAACAATATAAAAACAACAATTGCTCGCCGTAAGCATTTCCATTTCCATTTCAAATGAGCAAATTAAATTCCATGCAAAGTTATCAAAACAAGCCACACTTGTTAGACAGTTACACATTTCTAATTGGTGGCTGGTGGCTGGCGGCTGGCACATGCCACAGCCAGAGAGAACACCCCCACCCGGCGGAGACCTCAGCAACCTTTTCAAAACAGCAGCCGCAGGCGCAAATAAAAACCCGGCGAACTCCTGACACCAACAACATGTTGCTCCTGCTAATGCGCGCGCCCCTAAGTATGCTATCAACCCCCCCCCACCAGGCCAGACAACCCAGCGACCACAGCAACAGACGCGCCTAAGCTGAGGCAGTTAATTTTAAAAGGATTTTTGCATAGAAAAGTGCAAAAAGTAAAATTAACACGAAAAAAAACACACACATTTTTTTGTATATTACATTTAATTGAGGCAGGAGACACAGTAATCAGTCCACCGCAGAGGTTAGAGGTAAGGGCTAAGGATTTAATCATTTATTTTTGAAGCCATTTGAAGGGGAACAAGTTGTTAAAATATGCCACCTAGAGCTTTCAGAATAGAGGTTAGAAACAGAGGTAAGAAATAGAGTTGGGCGGGGGATTTTCGGGATCGGGATGGGAAATTTTTACGAGTCCCGTTTTAGTTTTAACAATTTATCGAAAAGTTGCTTATCGAACCATCCGAATGGTCACACTAACATACATACGTATGCAGAAATGGGCACACTAACAAGGGAGTTGACAAACGGGCACACCTATAAAAGAAATTTTGAAAACTAGTTGTTATAATTTCTTTGAAAATTTGAATTTTTATATGTCAACACTGTTTTAAACAGTTTGTTTCTTCAAGAAATTAAGTGCAATCTATATGTACATATATATAAAATTGAAAGTATGTTTGTATGTTTGTATGTTTGTATGTTTGTATGTTTGTATGTTTGTATGTTTGTATGTTTGTATGTTTGTATGTTTGTATGTTTGTATGTTTGTATGTTTTTTATGTTTGTATGTTTGTATGTTTTTTATGTTTGTATGTTTGTATGTTTGTATGTTTGTATGTTTGTATGTTTGTATGTTTGTATGTTTGTATGTTTGTATGTTTTTTATGTTTGTATGTTTGTATGTTTGTATGTTTTTTATGTTTGTATGTTTGTATGTTTGTATGTTTTTTATGTTTGTATGTTTGTATGTTTGTATGATTGTATGTTTTTTATGTTTGTATGTTTGTATGTTTGTATGTTTTTTATGTTTGTATGTTTGTATGTTTGTATGTTTGTATGTTTTTTATGTTTGTATGTTTGTATGTTTGTATGTTTGTATGTTTGTATGTTTGTATGTTTGTATGTTTGTATGTTTGTATGTTTGTATGTTTGTATGTTTGTATGTTTGTATGTTTGTATGTTTGTATGTTTGTATGTTTGTATGTTTGTATGTTTGTATGTTTGTATGTTTGTATGTTTGTATGTTTGTATGTTTGTATGTTTGTATGTTTGTATGTTTGTATGTTTGTATGTTTGTATGTTTGTATGTTTGTATGTTTGTATGTTTGTATGTTTGTATGTTTGTATGTTTGTATGTTTGTATGTTTGTTCCTTATGGGCGTCTAAAACGCTGAACCGATCTTCACAAATTATTCACAGTATGTTCATGTCGATCAGGAAATTGTTATAGGCTATGTCTCATGTCTGTGACTTGGTCCAAGAACCGCGATATTTGCAAAATTCAACCGTTCATCCGATTGAAACATTGGGGATTGGTTAAACGCTTGCCGGTTAAGGCTTCTAAGTTGACGTAATAGGGGGGAAATGGACCAAAAACCGTGAAATTTGCAAAAAATTATACCGATCATCCGATTGATATTCGATATTCATTTGAATATCTATGAAAGCGTTTAAAGCTTAGATTAAAAACCAGCCGTGGGTAAATGGACGATGCAGATTGAACGGCTGAATTTTGATATTTTTCATTTGAGCTTATATTATTATTATGAAGATTTCATAGACGGCAATTGTAGACTGGTTAATAGGAGGTGTATACCAAATTGTCAAAAAAGCCGCGAAATTAGCAAAGTTACAGTTAAATCTTTCATTTTCTCACAATGCAAAGGACCCGGGCGACGCCGGGTATTCAGCTAGTATTACAATATTACGCTTGCAAAGGGTATTATAATTTGGCCCAGAAGTATGCAACGCATAGACATATTCATTTCCGACCCCATAAACTATATATACTCTTGATCAGGTTGACGAGCTGAGTCGATTGAGCTTTGTCCGTCCGTCTGTCCGTCTGTCTGTCTGTTTCTACTTGAGCTAGTCTCTCAGTTTGAAAGCTATCGAGCTGAAATTTTGCACAGAGTCTACTTTTTGCTGCACACTACTAATATGTCGGAACCGACCGGATCGGATGACTATATCGCATAGCTCCCCTAGGAACAATCAGTCGGAAAACTAGTTTTAGTATGAAAAGCTGTTTTCTTTTCAATGGAAACGTCTTCAAACTTTGTATTCATAGGTTTTCTATGCTTTTCTATCATTTTGCCAAGTTTTATGAAAATCGGACAACTATATGGCATAGCTGCCATACAAAAGATGGGTCTGAAAAACAGTCTTTGTTCGGAAAACTTTTTTGATTTTAATGGTAGCATTCTGCAGTTTTGTATTTGTTTGTTTCACATGCTTTCACATAATTCTACAGATTTTTGGCCAAATCGGTTGACTATATCATATAGCTGCCATACGAACGATTGGCCGGAAAATGGAAAAAGAGTATTTTTTGAAAATATTTAAGCGAGCACTTGCAAGGGTATAAAAACTTCGGCACAGACGAATGTCTGAGAGCTAGTCACCAGGAAATGTGCAAAATTAGGTCAACTTTTGTACTTTGTATCAGGGCTGCAAACCGGTTTTGAACCGAACCGGTTCGAACCCGGAATTCCGACTTTCAGATTACTGTGAACCGAACCTCGAACCGAACCTCTTAAGGTACTAAAGCTGTACCTGAACCTGTTCCGAGCCTATTAATTCGGTTCGTTTCAACAAAAATTAAAGACATGAACCAATTTGACCTATTTCCTAGCAACTTCTTCTCTTATCCTGTTGGTTCTGGAAGACTGAGTGTTACAATCGGCAGGAAAGTTTAATGTAAACATCTATAAAAATGTTAAGAACTAGCATTAGATTGCCTACACATATAAGCTTCTGTTTTTTAAGATCCTTTTCTCTTAAGCGTATCGAATTATTCACAAAAAAAGAGCTTAACACTTTTGGAAACACTTTTGATACGTAAATCGACACAATTTCCTTACAGTTTATTTCGTTTTTAGGTCGATTACTATTTAAACTTGTATAAAGCATGGGCTGAACCAAGGTTCGAACCAAAACCGCTACCCAAAGAAACTTGAACCTCACAAGATTTTGGTTCGAACATTTTTGGGTTTGCAGCCCTGCTTTGCATCCATTATTCCCATTTTTGTTGCCACCAAAACCTAAATCGTAGCAAAACTAACCACAAAACAAGCTGAGAACAGTTGGCCACCAAGTGGGAACAGTTCACACACCAGTTGCAACAAGTTTGAAGGCAACTTGATCAACATGATCATCTTGTGGCAACCTTGACCTGGTTCTGAAACATGTAATTGTCTTTGGCCAGATGCAACATGGCTAAAAGAAGCCAGCAAGCAGCAAGTAACCAGCTGTTCCCGCTGCTAAGTTGCAGTTGAACCGGTTGGGCGTGCAACATTTTATGGGCGTAGATGGGCAGGCAGCGATCTCTTGTTTCTGATGTTCAACTGGTGGCCACAAAGTTGCAAAAAACCAACAAAAAAAGGCTCAAACCTACTCTTAAATATTTTAAGTCAACACACACAAAAAACTCTGCAAAAGTTTCAAATAATTTGGCCCAAAGCCAAGCAAAACATTTTCATTTCAACAACTGAAAATGAAAGTGACAGGAGGCGACGGCGGTTGGGGCGGTTGGTGGTGGTGAGAAGTGGGATGTGTGGCAGCTGCTTGACATCTGCACGGCATACAACAGCCAACAGCCATCATCAGCTTAGTTAGAACTCGTTGAAACCGCATTAAAATAAAATTGAATGGAAAATTGAAAACTGGAAATTCGTCTGTTTGGGTTCTGGTTTGTTCGTTTGTTTGTTGACGGAAATCTAAAGTGGATTATTTTTATACAGGGCGACAGTTTTGGGCCATTCTCATTTCCGCAGTGAAGGGAAAACTTTGGCAAAGCAAAAGTTTATGGGACTTGCATTTACAGTCTTGCTTCTTTATCCTACAGAGTTGAAATTCATGTAATTCCATTAACACAGACAACTTCCGTTGAGTTGAGCTGACGATTTGCCTAATGGCCAACGCGTGTGTTCCTTGAAGTGAGTGATGAAATGGCGAAGGAGGCGCAAGTTTTTCTTGGCTGAAAATGCTAAATCTGTGAAATTTCATTTCATTTAACTAATTTATAAAACCACTTTTAAGGTAGTGCAAAAGAGTGCTGCCCATTGAGCAAAATATGAGGGATTGGCAGCACTTGTTAAGTAAAACAAGAAAGAAAGTCAGTCAAGCCCGACTATAACATACTCTGTACCAACGAAATTTGACGCTCAACATAAATTTTGATGCTGAAAGCAGTGCTGCTACTGCGCTGCAGCAGCGAACAGTCTTTTGATCATAACTCGACAACCGTTAAACCGATCTTCACCATTCCTTTGGCGGTTGGATAAGTTATACCTGATAACTAAATATGTCCAGAAGGGAACGAACCATATATCTTTAAAACTGTGGAAGATATGACGTTTTTTCTAAATTGCGGGGATGGGAGGGGCGCGGCCAACATTGTAGATAAACTTGAACTGCCTGCAGACATAAGAAGCATATGTCCCATACATGTCAAACCGCTATCGCTTACCATATCTGAGAATTTGATGCTGCAGTAGCAGCTGAAAGCAGTGCTGCTACTGCGCTTCTGCAGCGAACAGTCTTTTGATCATAGCTCGACAACCGTTAAACCGATCTTCACCATTCCTTTGGCGGTTGGATAAGTTATACTGATAACTAAATATGTCTAAAAGGAATGAACCATCTATCTTTAAAACTGTGGAAGATATGACGTTTTTACTAAATTGCGGGCGGCGGAAGGGGGCGTGGCCAAAATTGTAGATAAACTTGAACTGCCTGCAGACATAAGAAGCATATGTCCCATACATGTCAAACCGCTATCGCTTACCATATCTGAGAAATTTATGCTGCAGTAGCAGCTGAAAGCAGTGCTGCTACTGCGCTTCTGCAGCGAACAGTCTTTTGATCATAGCTCGACAACCGTTAAACCCATCTTCACCATTCCTTTGGCGGTTGGATAAGTTATACTGATAACTAAATATGTCCAGAAGGAACAAATCATATATCTTTAAAACTGTGGAAGATATGACGTTTTTTCTAAATTGCGGGCGGACAGGGGCGTGGCCAAAATTGTAGATAAACTTGAACTGCCTGCAGACATAAGAAGCACATGTCCCATACATGTCAAACCGCTATCTCTTACCATCTCTGAGATCTGTGCGTTCATACGGACAGACAGATGCTGATCAAGAATATATATACACTTTATAGCGTCGGAGATGCTTCCTTCTGGCTGTTACATACTTTTGCCTGTTTACTGTTAACCCTTTCCTCTGCTCTTTTTGGTACACTAAATTCAAACTCCCAGCTTCAAATGACATATTTTACGATGGCGCATAAATCGCCCACCGAGCAACAGGTTTCTTCTTCATCCTCTTCCTCCCAACTGTTGCCTCATCTCCAATGAAAAGCAATGAAAAACTTCCAAACGGAAATGACTGTCAGGCCAAAAGTAGCATTCCGGACAGACATTACGGATATCCGTTTATACAATATTTGCTTGCTCTTTCCATTTTTATTTTTTTTTGCTTTTCCGGTTTAAGGGTTTATTTTTCGGCTTCAGCACGACGAAGCGCTGGCTGGTGGTCGGGGATATTATAATTACAAAGTGGCCTGGAAAGGGGGCGGTGGATTGGGTGGCCAACTTGAAGTCTCAATTGGTTAGTGTGGCAAAAACTTGAACACATTTCAACGTGCAATGCGAATTTTTGTGTGCGCATCCATCACATTTATCAAAAGTTGCTTCTTAATGAACTTCAACTCTCTGCTCCATAAATCAGAGAGACCGAGAAATGGAGCAACAGAGTGCAGAGTGCACAGTCCACATGTGCAAGCTCGAAATAAGTTTACTGCAGCTGGAAAAAAGGTGGTCGTTTATCATAATAGTTGTAGTCGCAGTCGCAGTCGTACCCATGCTATTTCAACTATGTAAACTACTCGACTCACTCTCACATTTGATTTGTAGTTGGATACTTTTTTTTTCATTTTCATTGGATTTGTGTGCACATTCACAACATAGGAACAGGAACAAGTTAAAGTTCTTCAAATAAAACTGAATATTTTTGATGGGAGAGATAAACATCTACAACAATAAGAGCAGATCTGTAACAGTAACAGCAAAAGAAGTTGGCTCTATCTTAATACAAAAACAGCAAAAATAGTTGCACATTTGAATGACGATTGAAGACTCCAAAACAAAGAAGTTCGTCCTGAAAAGGGGTTACCAGTTAAACATTTTCTAAAACCAAGAAACCATTTTCTCAGAAAGTACTTTACTTATTTTGAAAGGGAAAAAAAAGTTCTAAATATTAGAGAGGAAATGAAGTGACGGCAGTTGAGGGTAAAGAAATGGAAGGGACAGCACCAAGACCAACGTAAAAACCTCCTCCCTAAATGAAATGGTCCTTATATATTATAATTATAATTTTGCCCAGAAGTTTTGCAACGCATAGAAATATTCATTTCCGACCCCATAAACTATATATATGCTTGATCAGGGTGACGAGCTGAGTCCATTGAGCTTTGTCCGTCCGTCCGTCTGTCTGTTTATATGCGTACCAGTCTCTCAGTTTTAAAGCTATCGAGCTGAAATTTTGCACAGAGTCTTCTTTTTGGCGGCACACTGACTAATATGTCGTGAACCGACCGGATCGGTGACTAGGACTCGTAGGTTTTCTATGCTTTTTTATAATTCTACCAATTTTTATTAAAATCGGACAAATATATGGTATAGCTGCCATACAAAAGATAGGTCTGAAAAACAGTCTTAGTTCGGGAAACTTTTTTGTTTTTAATGGTAGCATCCTGCAATTTTGTATTCGTTTGTTTCTCGTGCTTTTACATAATTCTACAAGTTTTTGTCGAAATCGAATGACTATATCTTATACCTCCCATACGAACGATCGGTCGGAAATTGGGAAAAAGAGTATTATTTCAAAATATTTAAGCGAGCACTTGCAAGGGTATAAAAACTTCGGCACAGACGAAGTTAGCTTAGCTTTCTCGTTTTTGTATATTTTCTCTCCTCTTGTTCAAATAAAGACTTTGCTCTATGGAAGACACATACACAAATTAGTATTAATTATTTCGTTAACTTTAACCTTGTCGGGTTTTTGAGTTCGGGACCTCTGGGATACTTCAATATGTACGCTGATATTTTAATATTTACACTTTTGACTTGAATATTTTCACCATTGTTTTAGCGTTAAATATGGAATTTTTATATATAAAGAGGGCACACTTCAAATTTAATATTAGCAATAGTTAAATTTAACATGGAAATAGTTAAAAACTTGTTTTTTATTTAAATATTTTAAAAATTTATACTCAATTTTCTTTGTAATGGAATCCAGGAGTAGAAAAACTGCGAATTATATCAATTTTAGAAAAGTTTTAACTTACTCTGCTCGGGGGGGACTCGAACTCGGGGACCTCTGGACTTGAACGCGATTGGAATGCCGTCTCAACCAGTTGTGCCATCGCGTGTCCTGGCTGATCGACGGCTAAAATACTACATATATTGAATAGCCTACAGTTATTTATAAATATCTATCTGGCATTTTGCAAAAAGACGACTGCTTGTAATTCTCAAGTTGGAATTCCCCGCATATGGAATATAAAAGGGGAAACTGAAATCCACCGAATTAATATGTTTTTAGTCAATTCAATGTGGTTTTTAGTTCATTTAAATACAAAAGGGGCATAGTAAGATCAAATATGATTGTGTTAGGTTTTACCATGCTATTTTTCCCTGAGTGTAAGGAGGTATCTTGATTCATTGGTCTTATTTCAAGCATTCGCTTAAGACACAGTATATTACTCAGTCAAATGTTCAGCACTTAGCCAGACGTATATCAGTTGCCCCTTGAATATTTCGAATGGCGGGTGTCTCGTTTATATGTGTATGTTTTGTCTTTTTATCCATTTTGATAATATCCCCTTTTTATACCCTGTTCCTATTAAAAATGGGAAAAGGTTCATGAAGTGTGCGAACGTATGTAACAGGAAGAAGAATATATACATATATATTTTTGATCAGCATGAACAGCCGAGTCGATATAGCCATGTCCGTTCGTCTGTTTGTCTATATGAGATAAAGCCGCAATTTTTTGCATGAAGTTAGGTGTATACCGTACGCAGATTAAGCTTGTTTCAGATTTGCAAAGTTCCCCCTCTACGCCTTTTATCCCCAAAAAAACCGATCCTAAACGTAAAATAACCGTCAGATCCGCAATTTTCAAGTTAGAGCCTCGTGGTTTAGTATACATCAAGCAAGCCCCAATTTCTATCTATTCTGAAAAGTACAATCAGATCGGACTGAGGCTGGAACTGAGACTGAGGCTGGAACCGCTAAATAATGTTGCCTACACTGCACCGCCCTTACTTGTTTATCTGTGAAGTATGTAGAAGGTTAGGGAAGGTTTTTAGGGTATTTGTCTGTTAGGAATTTCTTGAGACGTCATCTTACCCAAACTTTTTGCTTTCATTCATCTTCTGGCTAGTGTGTTGTGGTGACTTCTTAATGTCTCCATGTATTCACCTGCCTGTGAGTATGTATGACGTCGCCAATCTTGGGCACACTGTGATCACTCTCTAAATGCCTTGTGCACATATATCAGGGTGCTCCCAGACATCTGGTCTGAAGAACAAGAACCATTCTCAGATGAGATTTTCCAGCTATGCCATTTACTTGAACAACACATCTGGCCTTTCATATACAAACTTTATTGCAAAGTGAGAGTTTTCTTCTACTGGAGAGTAGCCATTCCATTTTCTTTAGTAGTGACCTCACAAGCGCATTGATATGGGTGGCGCTTGTTCAGATATACTCCCAAATATTTATGTCCATGTAAGTGCCGAAGCTGTTGCTCAGTTGATGAAGAAGAAAGCGTCCAGCAACTCCTAGTATGTCACTGTCCAGCGCTCAGTAGGAGACGATTCGCCATCTTAGGTCAGCATTTCCTACCTGAAAGCAGTCAGCAGTCTCCGAAATAGAGATTACTTCATTACTTAAATTTGTGCTACTTTCAATGTGGTTTAGAAGGGATGACCTTCCTTTTACTGACTAAAAGTAACATTAGGGGTTATATGGTATCACAATCAGGGCTGCAAACCGGTTTTGAACCGAACCGGCTCTAACCCGGAATTCCGACTTTCAGATTACTGTGAACCGAACCTTGAACCGAACCTCTAAAGATATTAAAGCTGAACCTGAACCCGTTCCGAACCTAAAATTTCGGTTCGGTTCAACAAAAATGATAGATTTGAACTTCTTCTGTTATCCTGATGGAACTATCCACATTACTGTAGAAACACTTTTCGTATGTGGACTATGAAATTGCATTTTACTTTAAGGGCTGTATCCAGAACGAACGAAGTTTTTATTTCGTCACAATACTTTTTATAAGTAGAAGCACTTAGTCATTGCTTTGATGGTCATGAGCTGTGTGAAAATGTTTCTATTTATATAAAGTATTGTGAAATCCCATTCCAACCCAAAATCGAGACAATTCCCTAACAGTTTATGTCGGTTTTAGTTCGATTACCATATAAACGTGTATAAAGCATGGGCTGAACCAAGGTTCGAACCAAAACCTTGGCCCAAAAACCTTGAACCTCAAAATTCTGAACCTGAACCATTGGTAAATTTTGAAACGAACCCGCGAGCCGGAGATCCAAAAAATTTGATGGGTTTGCAGCCCTGATCACAATGGACCTATTATTGGTCTAAGTGAAGGAGCATCACCGCTCCTGCCATCTCAACCTAACCTAACGTAACCTAAGTGCCGCAATAGCTGCTTGGCCATAATACAGAGATAATACACGTCGAAAATAGTTGCTTAATGTAATTTCCAGTATTTTGCTGATATAAATCTTTTAGGAACCGAACCGGTACGAGCCCGGTATTCCGTCTTTCAGATTACTGTCAACGGAACCTTGAACCGAACCCCTTAAGGAATTCAAATTGAACCTGAACCTGTTCCCAACTTAAAATGCCGGTTCGGTTTAACAAAAATTGACCATTTTTCTAGCGACTTCTGCTGTTTTCCATATGGTTCTGGATGACTGATTGGCAAGCAAGTTTGATGTAAACTGTCTTTTAAGAGCCTCGACTCCAAAGCTTATTAAATGGTTCACAAAATATAAGTTTAGCTTTACTGTGGATCATTTTTCGTAAGCAGACTACGAAATTGAAATTTTCTTACCAAAAAATCCCAAAATCTGCATTTTCTATACTAGAATACCCCCCTAAGACAAGAAGTTCTGAGTAAGTTTTCCTTGCATGGCCCAATGTGTCATCAAGTTTAATATCTATTCCATCTCAGCAGGTTCAATGGCCATGTCAAATTGGTCAATAAATATGCAAAAAAAAAAGCTTAGCAAATACCTTAGAATTGAGTCTGGCAAATTGCTTGGCTATGATTAATGCACAACGACGAATCATTGAAGTGTCATTTACACAGAGAACAAGAAACTTAAGTGCGGCTCACACTTAATTTAGAATGCATGTTAAAAGGCCATTAAAATGCATTAAGCAGGAAGTAAACTGGTTCATGATGAACTCTGATCTCTTTGTGAGTGAGTGTTTGCCTTTTGCCTGTTGTGGGGGTCAGAGGCCCCGGGGCTTAGCCAGGCGCGAACAGAGCACAACAATTGGAGGATCATTGACAATGCAGCCAAGCGTTGCATATAAATTGCCAAAAATTATGAAAATTTGATACCTCTAATTAGAGGGGGTCAGTGATGACTAATTAGGTTTCCTTTTTGTTCAGATTTAAAGTTAACAACTCAAAATTCAGTTCTTGAACTGTTGATTTGTGCGATAAAATCTAGTGAGCGAAAACACAAAATTTTCCTGGAATTTGGCACACAATTAAACGTTGCCAATAAATACGCAAAAAAAAAAAGTTGTATTTTATATCAGTTTTTTCTTTCTTTGCTCTTTCTTTGCTCTTTCGAGGCATGTCAACTCACTGAAATCCATTAAAAATTGTCTATGTATGTTTCGGGGGCCCTGGCGACCATGCCCCAAACATAGTTCAAGATTTCACATTAAGATAATTCCAAGGAAATACCGAAAAAGCCGCCAATTGACAGTTTCGTTTCGTGTTACTCGAAGCCATAATAAAAAACAGCACAAAAAACGGGCACAACACATCAATTTCGAGGGGATTTGGTGCGTCGCCCCTTGCCGAAGGTCTGCAAAAATCCAAATAAATACAAATAATAATAAACATTGTTCAGGTAGAAATTGGCAACATGACCATTCTTCAGCGAATCGCCGCCACACCCCGAAATATTTTCATCATTAATGCGTCTCGTTTTGATGAGGCTGGGCCTCCGAAGTCACGTCTCGGAGTGAAAATGTCTCATTAACTAAATGCAGCAGACAAAATTTGTATATCAGAAATCTTTAGCTGCGAAACGTTATTGGGGTCACTAATTGTTATGGGGATGCGTTGGGTGTGTGTGCCGACCAACCGAGAGATTCTGTTTTATGGTTGTTACCGTAAGCCACTTTTACTTTTTTGTACATTTTGTTGCCTTACCTCGCTAACTGCAGACATTTTTATAGGCTTAAAGTGGAGGCTGATTGCTGGCTGATTGACAGCTGCTTCGGCTACTTGAAGCTCAGTCGGTAAATCATTCGGTCAACTTGAGGCCCCCGCCATCCCCACCGCCGACTGGGTCTTTTGCAGCTCATAAATATTTGGAGAACGCGTGTCTGCCCCGGAGGCAGTTGGTCCTCTGATGCGGCTGCTTATGATAAACAGTACAGACTGGAGCATAGCTTTTGATGTCAGTCAGTCAAGTCGACCAGAAATATTATTACAACAGCAATATGTCGGCCAGATATACATCGCCTTTGGTTGGTTTACCCAACCCCCACCCCCCCCGTCGCACTATGGTTCCAAATCGCAAAAACGGCTGGCCAAAAGCAGAAAAGAGTAACAATTCTTTTTTTTCGGCACTTTTAGTGTTTGAAATAGTTGGACGTTGAAGTACAATGCGCTGGGCATTCAACTGGCCCAAGCGACACCAAGCCAAGGCTTGTTACGCGCGAATGCCAGGTAAAATAGCAGCCCACCTCCCGCCCAATCGTGCCGCCAACGTGCGACAAGAAAACCGGAAGGACAAGTGTAAAATGATTTTTACTACGGTATCCATTTGGACGGGATTTGTCTTATATATCCTTTTTAAACATCCAACGGAGCTAACAAACATCTGAAGAATATGAAAACTGATGATCATTTGGATGATTTTGCAGCTCCGCTGGTTGATTAAAAGGATATTTAAGACATTTCCCGTCCCAATGGATCTTGTTTGGATCTTTTTATACTCTGTACCGTAGGTACATAGAGTATTATAAGTTTGTGCAAAAGTATGTAACATCCATAAGGAAGCATCTCCGACCCTATAAAGTATATATATTCTTGATCAGCATCAACAGCCGAGTCATGTCCGTCTGTCTCTCCGTATGAACGCACAGATCTCAGAGATGGTAAGAGATAGAGGTTTGACATGTTTGGGACATATGCTTCTTATGTCTGCAGGCAGATCAAGTTTATTTTCAATTTTGGCCACGCCCCCTCCCCCCCCGCAATTTAGAAAAAACGTCATATCTCCCACAGTTTTGAAGATAGATGACTTGTTTCTTCTGGACATATTTAATAATCAAAATAACTTATAGATCGGCCAAAGGAATGGAGAAGATCGGATGTACGGTTTTCGAGTTATGGTCAAAAGACTATTCGCTGCTGCAGCGCAGTAGCAGAGCTGCTTTCAGCTGCTACTGCAGCATCAAAATGTATGCTGAGCGTATAATTTTCTTGGTACAGAGTATGTTATAGTCGGGCTTGACCGACTTTCTTTCTTGATATACCCTTGCAAAGGGTATTATAATTTTGCCCAGTAGTTTGCAACGCCTAGAAATATTCATTTCCGACACCATAAACTATATATATTCTTGATCAGGGTGACGAGCTGAGTCGATTGAGCTGTGTCCGTCCGTCTGTCTGTTTCTACGCGAACTAGTCTCTCAGTTTTAAAGCTATCAAGCTGAAATTTTGCACAGAGTCTTCTTTTTGCTGCACACTACTAATATGACGGAACCAACCAGATCGGATGACTATATCTCATAGCTCCCATAGGAACAATCGGTCGGAAAACTAGTTTTAGTATGAACAACTTTTTTCTTTTCCATTGAAACGTCTCCAAACTTTGTATTCATAGGTTTTCTAAGCTTTTTTATAATTCTGCCAAGTTTGATGAAAATCGTACAACTATATGGTATAGCTGCCATACAAAAGATAGGTCTGAAAAACAGTCTTAGTTGGAAAAACTTTTTTGTTTTTAATGGTAGCATCCTGCAATTTTGTATTTGTTTGTTTCGCCTGCTTTGACATAATTTTAAAAATTTTTGGCCAAATCGGATGACTATATCATATAGCTACCATACGAACAATCGGTCGGAAAATGGAAAAAAGTGTTTTTTTTTTTAATATTTAAATGAGCACTTGCAAGGGTATAAAAACTTTAACACAGATGAAATTAGCTTAGCTTTTCGTTATTAATGTCATTTTTTCAACACAAAATTATAAAAAATATTGAACATAACAGGCTAAACTTTCTCTAAAAATTTGAATAATACTAAGCTAAAAAGCAGAGTGAAACATATCCAAAAGTTAGCTGCAGGTACAGTCTCGGTGATGATTTTTATACAGTTTTTTGTAGCTGTTGCTGGACAACACTCTGCTTTAATTTGCCAAACCAACTTTTATTAAAAGTTGTCGCTGTTGTAGTTATCGAGATATTATCGTTAAACTCATTTTTCGATGTTTTCCTAAGCTGCATCAAAGTTTCATCTATTACACAGTCTAACAGCAAAAACTTCCTTTCGAAATGAACTATCCTACGCTGTAGAGTAGGACATGTATAGCATTTTCACATACTTGGATTCTTCCAAACACCTCCAAAATCTGAAGTTATGGCCCAAAAGCCGCATTTGGCTTTTTTTACTCATTAAAACTGAAATTACTCATGCATGAACCTTTGCAATTCCGATAGCGACGAGAGGAACCTAAAATATTGCAATCAATGGCTTGATAGATTTACCTCGAGGACTGAGAAATGCGGTTTACCGATCTGGCATTTTCAATGTTCTTTGAAAATTTCCATTTCCAATATTAAATTTCAGCTTTTCTCATTTCTTTTCATCATAGTTTTCATTTATCTACCTGCACATGTACCTTATATTGGTAAAGTAAAGTGCATACGCATGTAGAGAATCGAAAATGATCATGTAGATAAATGAGAAAAAACTGAATTTACTTATAAACTGTACTCACGGTTTTAATGAAACATACAGGAAGATGGTATTCATCTAATTACGAGCACGTTTGGCTGGTGGCTGTTCTTACATTTGTCATTCAATTTTTATACTCTGTACCGTAGTTACATAGAGTATATATTAAGTTTTTGTGCAAAAGTATTTAACAGCCAGAAGGAAGCATCTCCGACCCCATAAAGTATAGTATGAACAGCCGAGTTGATATAGCCATGTCCGTATGAACGCACAGATCTCAGAGATGGTAAGAGATAGAGGTTTGACATGTATGGGACATATGCTTCTTATGTCTGCAGGCAGATCAAGTTTATCTACAATTTTGGCCACGCCCCCTACCGCTACCGTAATTTAGAAAAAAACGTCATATCTCTCACAGTTTTTAAGATAGATGGTTCGTTCCTTCTGGACATATTAAGTAATCAGTATAACTTATCGATCCGCCAAAGGAATGGTGAAGATCGGATGATCGGTTGTCGAGTTATGCTCAAAAGACTGTTTGCTGCTGCAGCGCAGTAGCAGCGCTGCTCTCAGCTGCAACTGCAGCATCAGATATTTCTCAGATATGGTAAGAGATAGAGGTTTGACATGTATGGAGCATTTGCTTCTTATGTCTGCAGGCAGATCAAGGTTATTTTCAATTTTGGCCACGCCCCCTACCGCTACCGTTATTTTAGAAAAAAACGTCATATCTCTCACAGTTTTTAAGATAGATGGTTCGTTCCTTCTGGACATATTAAGTAATAAGTAATAACAGTATAACTTATCGATCCGCCAAAGGAATGGTGAAGATCGGATTATCGGTTGTCGAGTTATGCTCAAAAGACTGTTTGCTGCTGCAGCGCAGTAGCAGCGCTGCTCTCAGCTGCAACTGCAGCATCAGATATTTCTCAGATATGGTAAGAGATAGAGGTTTGACATGTATGGGACATTTGCTTCTTATGTCTGCAGGCAGATCAAGGTTATTTTCAATTTTGGCCACGCCCCCTACCGCTACCGTAATTTAGAAAAAAACCTCATATTTCTCACAGTTTTTAAGATAGACGGTTTCTTTTTTCTAGACATCTTAAGTAATCAACATTATTTATCGATCCAAAAAAGGATTGCGAAAGATCGGATGAAAGGTTGTCGGGTTATGATAGAAAGACTTACCTTTCCTTACTTATCCTCTGGCATATGCCACTTAAAAGCTTTTCCCAACATTGGAAAGCGCCGGAAATTTGCCTAGAATACCCACAATTAGCTCCTTACCAGACGAATCTTCCGGTTTGTGTTTCATTCTTTCCCCAAAGAAGAAACTGTCCAACTGCATTTGCAGTGGGCTGGCTTAGGGGCAAACATACCGCTCTGATTCTTTGGCATCGCAAATTAAAATCTAAGTTTCTCCTGCTTTTTGCAATTTATGACCACTGTGCATAGCCGCCAGTTGGCTTTTTGTTTTTCTTGTGTACCATAAAATCGATTAAATCATGAAATATTGACAAAACACACACAAAACTGAACCGAAATTGTTCTATAATTTGAGTTGACTCTTGACTCGAGCAAACTTGGTGCGGTTCTTTAAGCTAATCGAATTACTTTTACTTTTTATTCACTTTTCAAGCACACTCCAACTATGTGGGGAATGTGATAATCGGCCCAACTTATGCTAATTCATTGAATGTGAAATGAGCCCACGAGTTTGAGTTTGAAAGAAGTAGAAAAATCAGGAATTAGCATATTTATGTGACCAACGCGCTGACCAGTTTCTATGCTCAGGCCATAGGAAGTGAAATTGATTTCCGCCTTTAGGTTTATTTCCAATTAACTTAACAAGTTACTTTGCCAACATTCAGTATTGGATGATCTGTATACGTCGGCCTGATTCCTCAGACGAATCGGTGCCATGGTGACCGATTCTTAGATCGAACCCCTCAGCTGCATCATTGCCATGATTATCGAATTTGGCCACGTTTCTCAGTATCTCATCGTTTGACCAGTTGTTGCTTTTGGCTAATTTCTCCAAATCGATGCCCTCAGCTTCATCGGATGCTGCCAGGCCATTCCAGCCGGTATTGAAATTGATCTGCTGATGTACACCCGTGGCAGCCACCACAGAGCAAATGGCTGCGCCGAGCAAAAGTAGACTCAGTTGTGTTTGCATTTCCTCAGTAGCTGGCAGGCGGCATCAAATGACTGAACCTCAGATGCTGTCCAACCCAAGTTTATATAGGCCTTGGCCACAGGTTATCAGCAACCTGAGACCGTTGAATGTATACATATACTGTACATATATAATCCAATATATGTTGAATTTGTTGTCTAATTGAACGGGTCGGGAATTTCCCAGCTGGTCTATCAATTTGGTTTTTGCCGCAGTGGTTAGTTCATATCTTTCAAGGAAATGCTAAATACGCAGTTATGTTTGAAGGTAATGACATTCTCGATTAAGAACTGTTGCGGTTTGCTAGTTCTCGTAGTCGGAAAACAACGAGTAAGCTAAGCTAACTTCGTCTGTGACGAAGTTTATATACCCTGGCTTAAATATTTTGAAAAACAATCTTTTTCCCACAACAAGCCATTTTTCGACCGATCGTTTGTATGGCAGCTATATGATATAGTCAACCGATTTGGACAAAAATTTGTAGAATTATGTGAAATCATATAAAACATACAAATACAAAATTTAAGAAAGCTACCTTACAAAACAAAAAAGACTGTTTTTCAGACCTATCTTTTGTATGGCAGCTATACCATATAGTTGTCCGATTTTTATCAGACCTGGCAAAATTATAAAAAAGCATAGAAAACTAATGAAACCAAAGTTTGAAGACGTTTCCATTGAAAAGAAACAAGTTTTTCATACTAAAACTAGTTTTCCGACCGATTGTTACTATGGGAGCTCTAAGATATAGTCATTCGATTCAGTCGGTTCCGATATATCAGCAGCGTGCCGCCAAAAAGCAGACTCTGTGCAAAATTTCAGCTCAATAGCTTCATAACTGAGGGACTAGAAATAGACAGAGGGAAAGCTTAATCGACTCGTCACCCTGATCAAGCATATATATATAGTTTATGGGGTCGGAAATGAAACAAACTTCTGTCAAAATGATAAAACCCTTTGCAAGGATATAATAATCTGTTTCACCATCTTTTTCACCAAAACCAAAAACAAATACGCTGCACAAATGTCGGTATTAGCTGGATCAGAAGACCATATCATATAGCTGTCATAGGAATGATCGTCGAAAAAACTACTTTTAGTTAGAAAAACTTGTTTGTTTTCAATGGCAACGCCACCAAACCTTGTAATTCTTAGTTTGCTATGCTTTAACATGATGCTACTAAGTTTATTCGAAATCGGACATCTATATAGTATAGCTGTCATACAAAAGTAGAGTCAGAAAAGTAGTCTTAGTGAGAAAAACTTTTTTGTTTACCATGGAAATGTCTACAAAATTGGCATTTATGCTTTTACACAATTCTACAATGTTTTGTCAAAATCGGTTGACTATTGCATATAGCTACAGTACGTATGATCGGTCGAAAAAGAAGTTTTATTGAGAAGAACTTATTGGTTTTAAATGGCCTAGCCAAGAAATTTCTTACATGTTTGTTTGTTAAGTTTTTGCATGATTCCACCAAGTTTGTTCCAAATCGGACATCTATATAGTATGGCTCCCATAGAAAAGTAAGGTACAAAAAGTAGTCTTAGTAAGAACAAGAAAGAACGTCGATCAAGCCCAACTATAACATACTCTGTAGCAACGAAATTTTACACTCAGCATAAATTTTGATACAGCAATGGCAGCCGAAAGCAGCGCTGCTACTGCGCTGCAGCAGTGAACAGTCTTTTGAGCATAACTCGACAAGCGTTCGTACGATCTTTACAATTCCTTTGGCGGTTGGTTAAGTTATACTGATTACTAAATAGGTCTGAAAGGTTCCAACCAAATATCTTTAAAACTGTGGCAGATATGAGGTTTTTTCAAAATTGCGGGGGCGGTAGGGGGCGTGGCCAAAATTGTAGATAAACTTGATCTGCCTGCAGACATAAGAAGCATATGTCCCATACATGTCAAACCTCTATCTCTTACCACATCTGAGAAATTGTGATGCAGCTGAAAGCAGCGCTGCTACTGCACTTCAGCAGCGAACAGTCTTTTGATCATAGCGCGACAACCGTTCGTCCGATCTTCACTATTCCTTTGGCGAATCGATAAGTAATCCTGATAACGAAATATGTCTAGAATTAATGAACCATCTATCTTTCAAACTGTGGAAGATATAACGTTTTTCCTAAATTACGGGGGCGGTAGGGGGCGTGGCCAAAATTGTAGATAAACTTGATCTGCCTGCAGACATAAGAAGCATATGTCCCATACATGTCAAACCTCTATCTCTTACCATCTCTGAGATCTGAGCGTTCATACGGACAGACAGACGGTCAGACGGACATGGCTATATCGACTCGACTGTTGATGCTACTATATATATATACTTTATGATGCTACCTTCTGCCTGTTACATACATTTGCACGACTTTTAGTATACCCTTTTTACTCTAAGAGTAACGGGCATAAAAATCGCTGAGTTGTTTGGTATAGTTCATTTCAAAGCTAAGGAGTAAAACTTTCCGATAGTTTCAAAGAGAGTCCAAAGAATAGTATGGATTCCCCCAAATAATGTGCCTAAATAGAGTGCAATTAGGCAATTTAGCCTCACCTAACTAATAATCTAGACGTGAAGGAACATTTCTGAAAACGGAGTCATCTAGAATCTCTATTATCACCTCAATATACTGCACCTTGTTGCCTAATGTTATTTAAGCATAAAAAGCTGGCCTACTTTTAGGGGCATTTATCAAGATATTTATTTTCTCTTGATTTCTTTACTCTTTAGAACGAAGTTGAATGCTTTAACAGGAAACTAGTTTAGCCAAATAGTGCATCACGCACCCATCTCTGTTTAAGTAGTTGAAAATTATCTTCCAACTTGCTGCTCCGCCTCGTCCTCCCAAAGTGGCAAATATACAAGTGCTTGGAGCGAAAGGTGTTCAAAAGTTGTACAAGTGTGCCGATTCTGAGTGAGATGCTGCTGCCTAAGCTGCCTGAAATACCAGGCCCCATAATAACTAAGTTGATGTTGATGTTTGTTCACATAGCTCGGGGTGTGTGTGGGGGGGGGGGGGGTTGGCACTAATGACATCCAGGAGTTGCTGCTGCTGCTGTCGTCATACAGTTAATTCCTTTTTTGGCAAAAGCATTTAGGCAATCAAATTAGTCTCAGCCAGTCAGGCTTAAGGCTCACTAATAGACTTGGACGCACACACACAGAGGCAGTCAGCTGGCCAGAAGTCGCCTCAATTTGTATGGCCCGAAGACAAATATTGCGTTTAAGGACAGATTGTCTTAAAGGCTCTTAACATGATTTATTTGTCAGTTTTTTGGGGGTGGGGGGGTGGATGTGGTTAAGATATGAGGCCATAATTTAATTGAAAGGTAAAAGTAAATCTCAGCAAACTCAGAACTAGACTTTGTACTATATTCGACTGCATTGTCCGGCACATTCTTGACGGCTTATTGCGTTGGCTCAATGATTATGTAGAAGTCATCAATATGCAGGTCGCCGAGTTGCCGGATTTTTATATTTTTTTGTTTTGCGAGTCTTTGGACTTACCATATACTTGGGCTAAGCCCATTACTGGACACCAGTTGGGTAACTGCCGCTGCCGCTGATGCATTGTTCTCCGCGCCGTTCTTAACGAGCGCAGCATGCAAAACAAGGCACAAGACGCCATTTGGCCAGCACCGAACTGGACAGAAAAAAACTGACAGAATCGTTTTTATGGTCGCTGCGCTCCGTGCATGATAATCGAGCTGAGCCGAGCTGAGAGAGACAACTGGGTGCTGATTGTGCGCACGCGTTCATAATCAAAGAGTCGGGGGTTCTGGGCTCTGGGTTCTGAGTTCGGGTTCTGGTACAGTGTATGATGGATGGCGCGCTGGTGAGTGATTCGCCTTGACGTTGATGCGCCATCAAGGAAAATTATTGCGTGCGCGCAATTAAAACTAAAATAAAGTTGCACCCAAACAAAAAAATATGAATCGAAATTAGCATATGCAGTCAGCACAATGCAGTCGAGTCGTGCTTCAAAGAATTTTTTGGTCAGTTGGGTTGAGTCAGGTGTGGATGGAATGATGAGCGATGTGACTGAATTGTGGCTTTCCATAACAAAGGGGGCATAGCCTAATAAGCCTGGGAAAAGTGATCTGGTAGACTTTTGAGTAGTTTGAATCAGCAATTGTAGCTATTGACTTGTAGGCTTTGTACCTCAAATTTGAAGTCAATGGGTCTATTGATTAATGTAGGGTAATATATATACAGCCCTGTTCCGAATTCCGAATCGGTTTTCGTGTAAACGTTGCATTGTAAAGCTTAAACATTGAAATGTTATAAGGAAGGCGACAAGCATTTGAGAAAAATCGGAATTGCTTCAGCAGTTGAAACCGACAGCTCAATGCCAAATGGATTCAACTCGACTAAAATAGACGACCTGATCCAGTAGGCATAGACATTTTCCTTACTTTTCATAGAAAACTGTGGGATTTTAAGTACAACGAGCGCGTAAGTTAAAGTCGGCCCTGCCCGACTTCGAAATACCCGTTACTCAGCTCAGCTCGGATAAGTATGCAACATTTTTTTAACTCGGCCATTTATTATCCGATCCTTTTGAAAATTGCTGCAAAATCTGAGCTCAATATCTTAAAAATTGTGTGAGTTATTCAATATTTTTTATTGAAAGATTTTTTATTACAAGTTTTCATAAAGATCGGATAATAAATGGCAGAGTTAAAAAAACGTTGCATACTTTTCTGAGCCGCATGAGGTTATTAAGTACTAATTGCCTTGAGTAACAGGTATTTCAAAGTCGGGCAGGGCCGACTTTAACTTACGCTCTCGTTTTTTAATCGAGATATACCTCTTTTAGCACTTGTGTGAAAATCCAGAAATATTCTACTTATACACAATACAGGAAGTACGAAGAATTACACTCGAACATCATTTAGAACCATTACCAACGCTCTAATCCTTTTTAAAGGAACGCTGATAGCGAATAACTGTGGCCTTAAAATGAGCATACTTTTATCTTTGTACTTTTGCACGTTTTCGCATATCTATAACTTTTGTAATCCTTGTTTTTAGATGCCTGGGGCTTCCCCGATTCAACTTGTTGTTGAAAACTTAAGTTCGATTCTTACCAACGACTCGAAAGCTTTTAGTGATCAACCAAATTGAAATCGCAAAATGTACATTTAAAACCAAAAATATCAAAATTTCAACTTAGAACCACCGTAAAAACCAAACTTATGGGCAAAATTCAATAATCCAAAGTTTTAGCGGGGTCTATGGGGTAGCCTTTTATTGAATTAAGATACTTTGCTCAAAAAAATCGTCCTTCAAACATCGCAAAAAAACGTTTCTTTGAATGATTTTTAGAAATCCGACCTAAAACAAAGTTTTATACCCTTGCAGGGGGTTCGGATGTTTGTAACGCATAGAAGCAAGCATTTCCGATCACATAAAGTATATATATTCTTGATCAGCAGCACAAGGGGCTGGAATCGATTTAGCCATGTCCGTCCGTTCTGTTTCTCTGCTCTGTCCTCCGTCATTATACCCTTGCAAAGGGTATTATAATTTTGCCCAGAAGTTTGCAAACGCATAGAAATATTCACTTCCGACCCCATAAACTATATATATTCTTGATCAGGGTGACAAGCTAGGTCGATTGAGCTTTGTCCGTCCGTCTGTTTGTCTGCTTCTACGTGAACTAGTCCCTCAGCTTTAAAGCTATCGAACTGAAATTTTGCACAGAGTCTTCTTTTCGGCTGCACACTATTAATATGTCGTAACCGACCGGATCGGATGACTATATCTCATAGCTACCATAGGAACAATCGGTCGAAAAACTAGTTTTAGTATGAAAAACTTTTTTCTTTTCAATGGTAACGTCTCCAAACTTTGTATTCATAGGTTTTCTATGCCTTTTTTATAATTCTGCCAAGTTTGATGAAAATCGGACAACTATATGGTATAGCTGCCATACAAAAGATGGGTCTGAAAAACAGTCTTAGTTAGAAAAACTTTTTTGTTTTTAATGGTAGCATTCTGCAATTTTGTATTTGTTTGTTTTATATGCTTTCACATAATTTTACAAATTTTTGGCCAAATCGGATGACTATAACAAATAGCTGCCATAGGAACGATCGGTCGAAAAAATAGTTCTAGTGAGAAAAACTTTGAAAACAATGAAAACGCATCCAAACTTTATATTTCTTAGTTTGCTATGCTTTTTCATGATTCAGCCAAGTTTGGTCAAAATCGGACATATATATAATAAGCTGCCATACAAAAGAAAGGTTAGAAAATTGGTTTTAGTAAGAAAAACTTTTTTGTTTTCAATGTAAACCTCTTAAAAATTGGCATATGTTGATTTTATAAGCTTTCACACAATTCTTTAAAGTTTTGTCAAAATCGGCTGACCCTAGGTTATAGCTGCCATAGGAATGATCGGTCGAAAAACTAGTTCTAGTGAGAAAAACTTTTTTGTTTTCAAAGCAAACGCCCGCAAACTTTGTATTTCTTAGTTTGCTATGCTTAACCATGATTTAGCCAAGTTTGGTCGAAATCGGATATCTATATAGTACAGCTGTCATAGAAAAGTAAGGTTAGAAAAGTAGTCTTAGTGAGAAAAACTTGTTTGTTTTCGGTGGAAGTCGGGCATCGTTGATAAATTGGGCTCAAAAACTAAGTAGACAACCATGAAAGGATGGATATTGATACAACATCGAACCCAATGGTATTTCCCAGTGCAATCAACACGTTCATAAGCAATACCTTCTCCCCGTTCGACAAGCCCTAGCCGTAGGACTCCCAGCGTTGATTCAAGCTTCAGTTTAAGCCTGGACAATGTTAAGCCCAAGCCTCAGCTTGCCTTAACACATTATAAATTTGTTTCATTCCCAGTCTTAAGCTTCTATATATTTCAGCTTAAACAGGAAATATATACCCTTTAATGCTGCCAACTTGATTTCAAATATAAACCACAATAATCTTGTGTTCATTTGTGAAAACAAAAAACCCTTTTTCCTTTCTGGTTTTTTCTTTTTTTGTTCTTATCTTTTGTGGATTACGCATATTTTTGCAGTTAATGTTGGGAAAGGGGGTGGGGCGGGGTTAAATTTTCAAGGTATGTTAACAATAAAAACACTGGTAAGCAAATAAACATATGTATGTACTCACATACCGACGTGTGCGGATAAGCGGAAGTGTATATGTGCGGAAAGCTAAATACAATCAGAAAAGGATAAGCAAGAAGTAGAAATGCTCTTGGAAAATATAAAATAAAATATACAAAATGGGGTAGAGCACATTTTGCTAGCTTTAAGTAAATTGAAAAACATTAAGAAAAGGCAGTGAGAAATTTTTAGAATTTTCCGAATTTTACTTTAAATTTCTCTTCCATTTGTCAAGCTTCTTGGCTAAGCCCATAACATTTGCTTGCCTGGCCAAGGTCATAAAAAAAATGGCCAAGTCTGCCAGGTGAGCACCTCCCTCCCCACTCGGTTGTGCAAGCCACCAACCTAACGCCCCGGAAACGGATGCTCTCATTAGTAGGCACAATGCGGCGTGGCTAATGCCCTGGCCCTGAATTCCACAAAGATTTGGCACTGCCAACACTGTGCCCCATTCCTTGGCTTAACTTTTATCCTAGCCAGCGGCATAAAACGTAGAGTTTACAGCAGTTTACAGTTTTTAAAGTCGTAAACACCTTATAAAGATTTTATGTTCGGGCCGGGCTGGGCCAATTTGCTGCTTTAAAACTGCCGCTACTCAATGTATTGATTTTTGTTTTGTTGATTTGGACAGTTTAATGCCTGAACGAATGTGCCTCGTGGCGATCAACCCGCCCAGCGGTGTCCATGTTTATGCCTCAATGGATATGCTGCTGCTGCCACCGGCAATCCGCTCTCATGTGCATCCTTCGTCCCCCCCGCACGTGTGATGGCAACTTTGTTTGGCAAAAAAGGAGAGGAAAAAAAATAGGTGTATCCTCTTCCCCTCAACTTAAAATGTCAATTGCGCTTATTAAGGGAAAAGTTCACTGCGCTTCAAGTGAGTCACGCGCACAGGGATGAGGCAAGTGGGGGCGTGGGGGCGTGAGACTAATGTAGTGAAATGAGCTCACCTTTTCTGGCAATTGACTGAAATGTTTCTCTCTGGTTTTATTTGTTGTCTGCTGTTTGTTTTCATTATTGAGCCATTTATTTTTTAAAAATAAATCTACATTTTAAAATATGTATATAATGATTTCTAAGTCCTTTGCTAATTGGTAGCTAGAATCAACAAAATGTTTCTTTCTTTCAAGAAATGATTTAATGAAAGTTATATTAGTGAAGTTACAATTCTAGGGTTTAGTCCTTAGATTACAAAAAATAGAAATAGCAAGGAAATCCTTGCAGCACGTTTTTCTAACTAATTTGAAGAACATTTTCACTGAAACCAAACAATTTTTTCTCACTTAGACTAGTTTTCTGACCTGACTTTTCTATGACAGCTATACTATATAGTTGTCCGATTTCGACCAAACTTTGTGGAATCATGGGACAGAATAGCAAACTAAGAAATACAAAGTTTGCAGGCGTTTGCTTTGAAAACAGAAAAGTTTTTCTCACTAGAACTAGTTTTTCGACCGATCATTCCTTTGGCAGCTATAACCTAGAGTCAACCGATTTTGACAAAACTTTGTAGATTTGTGTAAAAGCTTATAAAATCAACATATGCCAATTTTTAAGAGGTTAACACTAAAAACAAAAAAGTTTTTCTCACTAAGACTACTTTTCTAACCTTACTTTTGTATGGCGGCTATGCTAAATATATATCCGATTTCGACCAAACCTGGCTGAATCATGAAAAAGCATTGAAAACTAGTATATACAGAGTTTGGAGACGATTGCTTTGAAAACAAAAAAGTTTTTCTCACTAGAACTAGTTTTTCGACCGATTGTTCCTATGGCAGCTATATGTTATAGTCATACGATCCTGCCGGTTTTAACAAATGTGCAGCGTATTTGTACCAGAAGACTTCGTGCAAAGTTTGGTGTAGGTAGCTTTCAAACTGACGGAGCAGATAGCATAGAAACAGACGGATATGACTATATCTAGTCAGCTCGTCATGCTGATCAAGAATATATATACTTTATGTGGTCGGAAATGTTTCCTTCTATGAGTTTGTAACTCTGGACAATTTCAAAATGGAATTCCGCATAACTTGAGAATCGCTCAAAAAATGGCTCTTGCGAATTGGTGCATAGAAATACAATCGAGGTGCTTCAAAAGACATTTAAAAGATCGTTATATGTGACGAATCTTGGATATATGCGGATGTAGCGGAAACAAAACAGCAAACGATCGGGACTGTCCATGAAGAGCCAAGTCCCACTAAAGTTGAACTAAGAGGTTGCCTGTTGCTTCCTCCAATCTACCCCTTGAGCAACGTAGAGCGGTCAATTCTGACTTTAACAATTCGGGAGTGTGACTTATGGAGTCGGGAGGGGGGTAAATTGTAAAAAAATCAGATGAGCAGAGATCGATGGCGAAATATGCTAAATATGATAATTCAAAAATATTTAAATATGGACAGGTTTTGGTATCCATCGAAAATGTGGGTTATACTTGTTCTGCCCTGCTCGACTTGGATATGTTTAATAGGATTTCCTTATGTTAATTAACAGATCATTAACATAAATGTATCAACATTATGTAAGTAAACAGTGCATGTGTCATTGAAAAGTATGCAACGTTTTCTTAAGCTTTTTAACACTTTGTGTTGTTGGATACTTATTTAAATTAGAAAGGTTATAGATATTGGGCAGATCGTACAATTTTTATTAAATATTCCATAATTATACCCTTGCAAAGGGTATTTTAATTTTGCCCAGAAGTTTGCAACGCATAGAAATATTCATTTCCGACCCCATAAACTATATATATTCTTGATCAGGGTGACGAGCTGAGTCGATAGAGCTTTGTCCGTCCGTCTGTCCGTCCGTCCGTCCGTCCGTCTGTCCGTCCGTCCGTCTGTCTGTCTGTTTCTACGCGAACTAGTCTCTCAGTTTTAAAGCTATCGACCTGAAATTTTGCACAGAGTCTTCTTTTTGCTGCACACTACTAATATCAGATGACTATATCTCATAGCTCCCACAGGAACAATCGGTCGGAAAACTAGTTTTAGTATGAAAAACTTTTTTCTTTTTAATGGAAACGTCTCCAAACTTTGTAATCGTAGGTTTTATGTGTTTTTTTATAATCCTACCAATTTTTATTAAAATCGGACAACTATATGGTATAGCTGCCATACAAAAGATAGGTCTGAAAAACAGTCTTAGTTAGAAAAACTTTTTAGTTTTTAATGGTGGCATCCTGCAATTTTGTATTTGTTTGATTCTCATGCTGTTGCATTCTATAAGTTTTTGTCCAAATCGGATGACTATATCATATAGCTCCCATACGAACGATCGGTCGGAAAATGGGAAAAAAAATATTTTTTGAAAATATTTAAGCGAGCACTTGCAAGGGTATAAAAAATTCGGCACAGACGAAGTTAGCTTGGTTTTCTCGTTTTAAGTGATCTGCGAGCAGAATACGGGATTCTACATACAAAATTGGGTTGCCCTAGCCTTTATATTCTCTAAGATCGAGGTGTTTATACAGACAGACGGACTGAGCAACACCATTCATGATAAACTGTATATAACTGAGCTCTTATGACCACTTAATCCATTTGGGTTATAACCTTCTGTTCCAGTGTGCATTGTTACTTCTATATCCATTTCGTTTCATTCATTTTTGATGTTTCCCAAATGTTTGGAATGAGTTGAAGGTAAAACAACCCCATCTTTTCAATGGATCTGGTCACACTGTAAGTAACAAGAATATTAAGCTCTGTAAATCTTCAAAGCTGACAAGCTTGAAAACCAATTTCTCTTACCAAGCTCGATTTTAACTAAAATTAAACTTTGTTTGAACCAAAGCCTTAAAAAAAGAGTTCTACTCTTTTAGGTTTGCCTTTTTAAAGCTCAATCCTTATCTAATCTTTCAGTTTGATACATTTTTGGTTTGTCTAAGAACCATTTTCCCCACTTAATTACAATAAAAACCATTTCCCCCCCATCCAACACTTAAAATTCTGTTTAAAACAAAAAACTTGATGCACTTTTTGCCCTTTTTGCCCATTTCTAGGCAGTATCTTCTTCCTGTTTGAATTGTCATCGGTGGGTGGCGCTGGCTCTGCTGCTGATTCAGCCACATTTTGTATGTGTGCTACGTGTATCTGCACTTACCTTCTGCCAAATAGTTGTGCAATGAAGCGTACCGCATTGTCTTTTTGTTATTTTACAATTTATTTCGCTTTTTTGTGACGCATGGAAAAATATTTCTTTATTTTCAGAGCGGAAGCTTCTGTCGTTCCATGACAAACGCGGCGGCGTTTGGTTAACTATGTGAGGCAACAGCTCCTCCCCTTCCCTGAGCTGGACTGGTGTGGACTGGCGCTTAACATCGACATTGTTGACATTTCGCCGACATATCTGGACACTTGGATCGCGATATGGTAGGAGATTCTTTTTGTTTTGGTTGCTTTTTTTGTGCTGTGCCCGCTGTTGTTGTTGTTGTTGTTATAGGGATTTATGTCATCCACCGAGTGTGTTAGGTGAAGAGAACCCTGACAAACAAGCCCCAGTCCATGCTGTCAGCCATATTGTCAAAGCTTTAATGGTTGAATAGGTAATATTATATGGAGATTGGGCAGCAGAGGGCATTTCTCAGTCAAGGTGTCAAATAAAATGTTTGCATTTGATTTGAATGGAGGGAGGTCAAAGAGTTAGTTGGAAAGTGTGTATAAATATTACTATTTTGGTTTTTATACACGTGGAAATACTCATTAGCCTAAATCTAAATATGACAACTATTACGGTGCTACAAGCTGTAAAGATATATTCCGAAATTTCCTTCTTAAGTTGTACTCAATTAAGTATTCGTCAATATAAGCTCAAGCATAGGTTTGAACTTCTTTTGTACTATATATATATATTTTGTTTTTGGTCGGACCTTGTCCAGCATCACAGCTTCTCGGAACGCTACCATCGGCTTGAAAAAGAAATTCGATTCGAAGAACTACTTTAGTCAGTGTAACTACAGTAGCTTTCATGGTTTATTTTTGAATCCGATATACAATCTTAAAATTTTAAGATTTTGTAAGGGACACTCAGAGAAAAAATAGTGAATTTCATACTTGGATCAAGAATTTTTGAGATCAATAGTTCGATAAGAATGAAAATTCTCGATCTAAGAGCGAAATTCTTGATCCAAGTATGCATTTTTGATCCCGGTTTTCTTGGTCCAAGAGCTTCAATACTTGATCTAAGAACAAAACATTCTCAAATCAAGTAGAAAAATTCTTGAATCAAGTGCCAAACGAACTCAAATCCAAGGTTATTCATACTTGAATCAAGAGCATACAGCTTTGACCAAATTATAGAATGTTCGTCCGTTTATCAAGAGCTCATCAGATTCAAGTGTTAGATCGTTTACTCTTAAATCAAGATCTTCATCTTCACAATTTAAAAACAGTTGATTTTTTTCCATTTTGTTTAAATTTATTACATGGAAAACTAATTGTTGAGCCATGCAGCAAGTTTTAGCCGGCTCGAGGATTACTTAACACCTCAAAGGAGTATCAGTCTTTGCCTGTTAACTGGCAGTCGCACAGAAATGCCATAATTGGTTGGGAATTCCAAAGCAACATGAGTGCAAAAATCTATTGCTATACCCACACACCCCTCTTCCATAAAAAACAAACTGAGAGAGCGAGTTCAACGCTGTGTGCTCTCCTCTTTGTTTTTTTTTTTTATTTCAGTCCCCTCGCCTAAATACATCATACTGAGAACGAATTTTGCTCGATTTCAAGAGCGAAATTCTTGAAGGTTCAAGAACGAAAAATTATTTTTTTAAGAGCGTTCGCTCTCAACTTATTCGTTCTACTTTTTTCTGGATGAAGAAATGCTTAAGTTAAGTCTAGAGAAATTTATGTATTTAAGGTTAGGTAGAGTAGGTTAATACTTTGTATAGCATCTCTAGCTAGAATCTAAGATGCCATGTAAAAAGCGGCGAACCAAAAATCTTTTGTTCGATAAGTAACGGAACCGGTCTGGGAACTGAACCTTAGACACCCCAACATGTTCGAGCTCACCGACCAAGTCTTTTAGTACAAATACGCTGCACATTTGTCGGAACCGGCCGGATCGGATGACTATAACATATAGCTGCCATAGGAACAATCGGTCGAAAAACTAGTTCTAGTGAGAAAAACTTATTTGTTTTCAATGCAAACTTCTCCAAACTCCGTATTGACTAATTTTCTATGCTTCTCCATGATTCTGCCAAGTTTGGTCGAAATAGGACATCTATATAGTATAGCTGCCATAGAAAAGAAAAGGTACGAAAAGTAGTCTTAGTAAGAAAAACTTGTTTGTTTTCCATGTAAATCTCTTTTAAATTGGCATATTTTTATTTTATAAGCTTTCATACAATTCTACAAAGTTTTGTCAAAATCGGTTGACTATAGGTTATAGCTGCCATAGAAATAATCGGTCGAAAAACTAGTTTTAGTAAGAACAACTTTTTTGTTTTCAAAGAAAACGCCTGCAAACTTTGTATTTCTAAGTTTGCTTTGCTTTCCCATGGTTTCTCTTAGTTTGGTCGTAATCGGACGTCTGTATAGGATAGGTGTCATAGAAATGTAGTCTTGGTGAGACAATCTTATTTGTTTTCAGTGGAAATGTCCTTGCTGCAAGGGTATACAACTTTGACTTTGACTTTTCTCCATATTTGTACCTTAATCTTAACCCAGGTACTGGGAATTTCTGACAACTTTTACCTTGCCTAGGAAAATTCTTAGACATGTACCTAGCATTTGACCTAGGTAAGAAAGATAATTTTCGAATTCTCAGCCTTTATTTAGAAAGGTTTTGTCTGCTGAAACTTTGGTAGCAGATTTGTAAAGTTTATTGCCTATAAAGTAGTTCATTAAGTTTATATCCTAAATATGAGTATTATTCATTATAATTAAAATACTATTCAATCAGTTCAATTTAAGTCATTTGGAGTGGTGCTCGTAGTATACTGTTCGATATCTGCAGGCTCCATTACGACATTATGTCGCCCGGACATGTTCCAGCCAAAATTCTACCAGGTTCATGAAATCTTCGGCACTATTGTCGCTGTCCTCGGGTTGAGTATTCTCATAATACAAATCATTTTGGCTTAGTTCCGCCAAAAGAAGTTCTTGCGGTCTGGGAGCAGCTGAAACTGTAGTTTGGTCAACTGCCAGGCAAACAAAAAGCAATAGTAGATTTGAAAAGTTCGGCATTTTAGTGACTTTCTCTAAATGCAACTGCAGTTGTTAGTTGTTAGAACTGAGTTTTTATAGGCATTTTGAGATGAGTTTGGGGGGATTTCTACAAAATTGTAAGAAATATTGGGGGGGCGTTTCCACGGGGGGTTTTTGCCATAACTTCTAGGTGCAGCGGGTAGTGTGTGTGTCGACCTTAAATGTACAAGTTATTTCCTTAAAAACTTACACAGCCGTTCACCTTTACAAGCTATTGGCGCCAGCGTTGAAGTAGTTTTTATACCCTTGCAAAGGGTATTATAATTTTGCTCAGAAGTTTGCAACGCATAGAAATATTCATTTCCGACCCCATAAACTATATATATTCTTGATCAGGGTGACGTGCTGAGTCGTTTAAGCTTTGTCCGTCCGTCTGTCCGTCTGTCTGTTTCTACGCGAACTAGTCTCTCAGTTTTAAAGCTATCGAGCTGAAATTTGGCACAGAGTCTTCTTTTTGCTGCCCACTACTAATATGTAGGAACCGGACCGGATTGGATGACTATATCTCATAGCTCCCATAGCAACAATCGGTCGGAAAACTAGTTTTAGTATGAAAAACTTTTTTCTTTTCAATTGAAACGTCTCCAAACTTTATATTCATAGGTTTTCTATGCTTTTTTATATTTCTGCTAAGTTTGATGAAAATCGGACAACTATATAGCTTTGTCCGTCTGTCTGTCTGTTTCTACGCGAACTCAGTTTTAAAGCTATCGAGCTGAAATTTTGCACAGAGTCTTTCTTTTTACTGCACACTACAAATATTTCGGAACCGACCGGATCGGATGACTATATCTCATAGCTCCCATAGGAAAAATCGGTCGGAAAATTAGTTTTAGTATGAAAAACTTTTTTCTTTTCCATGGAAACGTCTCCAAACTTTGTATTCATAGATTTTCTATGTTTTTTTATAATTCTACCAAGTTTGATGAAAATGGAACAACTAAATGTTATAGCTGCCAATCAAAAGATAGGTCTGAAAAACAGACTTAGTTAGAAAAACTTTTTTGTTTTTAATGTTAGCAACCTGCAATTTTGTATTTGTTTGTTTCACATGCTTTCACATAATTTTACAGATTTTTGGCCAAATCGGTTGACTATATCATATAGCTGCCATACGAACGATCGGTCGGAAAATGGGAAAATGAAAATTTTTTGAAAATATTTAAGCGAGCACTTGCAAGGGTATAAAAACTTCGACACAGACGAAGTTAGCTTAGCTTTCTCGTTCTGCAGTCCTTTACCTTAAAACCGCTTATTAAAATGTATAATTTAGTTTGTAATTGCAATCAAATCGCAAAAAAAGTCTCTTCTCGGGGTGACATACCAACCTTTTTTGGTTTACAAGAAGCCACCACAACACCATCATCAGCTGGGGGGTGTATAATGAGCTGCTGCTCCCGATGTTGCTGTCGCCTCTAATGGCCTTGTTCTTGTTCATGTTGGTGGTTAGATGCAGCTGGCAGACGATTTTGCTGATGCGGCACACTCCAAAGCCATAAAAGGGCATTAGCCTCGTGAGCACATTGCACAAGGTTCGAGGTAGCTGGTCCTGGTTTGTGCTGGTTGCTGTGCGCGCGCTTTGGAAAATTGAATAAAGCGCCAGAGTGGAGCAGAGTGGAGCGACGAAGCGAAGTGGAGTGGAGAGTGTGGAGTGGAGTGTGTGTGTGTAGTCGATGGATGTTGATGATGATGTTGTTGTGTAGCAGCCAAGCCGCTTAGGGGTTGCTGTACAGATTTTTCTTTCTATATCGAATCTAGGCCTTACTTTTCTAACTTAATTAACAGCTTTTCTTTCCTACCATTTCGCTCCACGCGCTGAGTCAGCCCCGAGATGACAAAAGATTATGGCAAAAAAAAACCCCATGGAAACGCCCCTTAATATTTCTTACAATTTTTGTAGAAATCCCCACACACATCTCGGAATTGCCTATAAAAACTAAGTTCCAACGACTAAAAACTTTAGTTGCATTTAGTAAATAGCAAAAACATGTCGATCTTTTCCCATCTTTTGCTATTTATTTGCCTGACAGTTTTTTGTGCGGCGGCTCCAGCACCGCATGCAATTCATTTGGAGGAGCAGGAAGTTAGCCAGAATGGTTTGGCCACTGCGGGCACAGAACTCGAGGGCAGTGGCAGTGACAGCGACAACAGTGCCGAAGACTTCATGAATTCGCTGGACCGGCTGGTGCTCTATTGGCTGGAGGAGAACTCGGGAAGACATGAATGGAGGGGAAATGATGTGGCAGAGACTGAAGTCACCGAGGAGGATATGAAGAGTACAACTTTGGATGACTTAAACTGAACTGAATGACTCTTAAAAGTAGTCAAAAGAATTGTAAATAAAACTGATAATTTAGACATAAATGGCTTGAACTTACCGAAATTTAAATTGCTATACTGACAACCTAAGTTCGACCAGATTTAAAATCTTGTTGCTACCTTTCTGTTTAACTGCCAAAAACTGAATAGAACTCGGTATGTTGATAGCATACATACACAAGATCGCGCCTGAATCAAGTATTTCTGATGTCAAAAGTTCGATAAGATGGAGTGTTCTTAAAAGCAAAAAGAAAATCCTAAAATCAAGTACTAAATTTAGTACTCTGATGAGCCTTGAGACTTATGCCCTTGTTCCACTGGCAAACATTCAAACTGTGATCTTTTCTTGTGCCATTAAAGCAAGTGTAATACGGTCACACTAACGCGTAAACAAAGTATTGCTTTGATGGCAATTGTGAGTCATAATTGATTGTCCCTTCATGTTACAGTCAGTTTTCGGTGGGCATTCTTTAGAAATATGTTGACATTTTAACATTCTAAGGCAAAACAAGAAAGAAAGTCGGACAAGCCCGACTATAACATACTCTGTACCAAGAAAATTTGTCTTTTGATCATAACTCGAAAACCGTTCATCCAATCTTCTTCATTTCTTTAGCGGATCGATAAGTTATTTTAATAACTAAATATGTCAAGAAGGAACAAGTCATCTATCTTCAAAACTGTGAGAGATATGACGTTTTCTTAAATTGCGGGGGCGGGAGGGGCGTGGCCAAAATTGAAAATAAACTTGATCTGCCTCCAGACATAAGAAGCATATGTCCCATACATGTCAAACCTCTATCTCTTACCATCTCTGAGATCTGTGCGTTCATACGGACAGACAGACGGACAGACGGACAGACGGACATGGCTATATAGACTCGGCTGTTGATGCTGATCAAGAATATATATACTTTATGGGGTCGGAGATGCTTCCTTCTGGATGTTACATACTTTTGCACAAACTTATAATACTCTATGTACCTTCGGTACAGAGTATAATAAAGGGTGCCACACATCTCAGAGATGGTAAGAGATAGAGGTTTGACGTGTTTGGGATAAAAACTTCTCATACTTGCAGGAAAATTAAGTTTATTTGCAACTTTGGGCACGCCCTCTCCCGCCCCCGGATTTTGGAAAAAACGGCATATCTCCCACAGTTTTACAGATAGATGGTTTGTTCCTTCTAGACATATTTGGTAATCAGTATAACTTACCCAACCGCCAAAGAAATGGTGAAGATCGGTTGAACGGTTGTCGAGCTATGATCAAAACTCGGTGCGCTATTGCAGCGCTGCTTTCAGCTGCTGCTGCAGCATTAAAAATTTATGCGGAGCGTATAATTTCGTTGGTACAGAGTATGTTATAGTCGGGCTTGACTGACTTTCTTTTTTTTTACCTTACTTTTCTATGGGAGCTATACCATATAGATGGCCGATATCGACCAAACTTAGTTAAATCATGGGAAAGCATAGCAAACTAAGAAATACAAAGTCTGGAGGCGTTTGCATTCCATTTTTTCACTAAAACTAGATTTTCAACCGATCCTTCCTATCCTACAGCTAAAGTCATCCGATCCGGGCGTTGCAAAGTTTAGGAAAAATAGCTTTCAAACTGACGGAGGAGATGGCATAGAAACAGACGGACGGACGGACATACATGGCTACATCAGCTCAGCTTGTCGAGCTGATCAAGAATGTATATACTTTATGTGGTAGGAGATGCTTCCTTCTATGAGTTACAAACATCCTGAGAATATCATAACACCCTCTGCAAGGCTATAACAATAATTTAAGGGTATTCACAACCGCTCAGTTGAATTGTAGAGTTGTTAAATTGAGGAAATTTAATAATATTTTACAAGTCGAAAACTAGAAGAAGAAAATTGCTACGGAATTTGGCATTTTTTTGCTAACATGTCAGTAGAATAATTTAGTTTTTGACTGTTAAAAAACTTAAATTTTCTCCACAGTTCAAGTAAAGGTTCTGAATACCCTATTAGTTTTAATTTATGGGAATAACTAAAGCTTAATTATTTCTTTAGAAATTACTGAAATAATTTTGAATTATTCTGTCGGGAACTGTAAAAATGTAGAACTTTTGTAAAGGTTGATTCTAAGGCTACTTGTACTTCATTCGTAACATGTGGCAACAGCAAAAATGCTCGGTAAGGCTTGCCTTTTGACCTTGAATAGCCTAACAAACGAACAGCGCTTGCAAATCTTTAGATTGTTTTTATCAAAATGCGTGCTCTGAGAGAAATGTGTTTCGTAATTTACCTTCCCTTTATGGTTGTCATAATTGAACCACCAAACAGGCTGTTTAAGCTGTTTAGACCATAAAACTTTGATATATAAAACATTTTTTAAAAATTCCCCCCCCTAAATGGAAAGGGGCTGGTTAAACAAAACTAGAAAGCTAAGCTAACTTCGTCTGTGCCGAAGTTTTTATACCCTCGCTTAAATATTTTCAAAAAATCCTCTTTTTCCCATTTTCCGACCGATCGTTCGTATGGAAGCTATATGATATAGTCATCCGATTTGGCCAAAAATATGTCAAATTATGTGAAAGCATGTGAAACAAACAAATACAAAATTGCAGGATGCTACCATTAAAAGCAAAAAAGTTTTTCTAACTAAGACTGTTTTTTAGACCTTTCTTTTGTATGGCAGCTATACCATATAGTTGTCCGATTTTAATAAAACTTGGTAGAATTACAAAAAAAAACATATAAAACCTACGATTACAAAGTTTGGAGACGTTTCCCTTAAAAAGAAAAAAGTTTTTCATACTAAAACTAGTTTTCCGACCGATTGTTCCTATGGAAGCTATGAGATATAGTCATCCAATCCGGCCAGTTCCGACATATTAGTAGTGTATAGCAAAAAGAAGACTCTGTGCAAAATTTCAGCTAAATAGCTTTAAAACTGAGAGACTAGTTCGGACGGACAAAGCTTAATCGACTCAGCTCGTCACCCTGATCAAGCATGTATATAGTTTATGGGGTCGGAAATGAATATTTCTATGCGTTGCAAAACTTCTGGGCCAAAGTAGAATACCCTTTGCAAGGGTATAAATGTGAACAAGTTGAATATAAGACAAGAAAGAAAGTCGGTCAAGCCCGACTATAACATACTCTGTACCAAGAAATTTTGTCTTTTGATCATAACTCGAAAACCGTTCATACGATCTTCTTCATTCCTTTGGCGGATCGATAAGTTATCCTAATAACTAAATATGTCCAGAAGGAACAAGCCATCTATCTTCAAAACTGTGGGAGATATGACGTTTATTCTTAATTACGGTGGCAAGAGGGGCGTGGCCAAAATTGAAAATGAACTTGATCTGCCTGCGGACATAAGAAGCATATGTCCCATACAAGTCAAACCTCTATCTTTTACCATCTCTGAGATCTGTGCGTTCATACGGACAGACAGACAGACAGACGGACGGACATGGCAATATCGACTCGGCTGTTGATACTGATCAAGAATTTACATACTTTATGGGATCGGAGATGCTTTCTTCTGGATGTTACATACTTTTGCACAAACTTATTATACTCCATGTATGTACCTTTGGTACAGAGTATAATAAAGATTTATTGTTATTAGGCATCCATTTCTCAGGCGTAGACGCTTTTTTGGGCACTTTTTTGGTAGAGTCCCTAGGAGGGTCCAAAAACTGGAATATTACTTGAGAGCTTTGAACACCCTAGAAGTAAGTAAAATGAATTTACGGTAAGACTACTTTGTCATTTGTCAAACGACGCGCTTGCATATACTTTGACATTATTCTCCAACAATGGACCTATTAACTGTCATAAAAACCCAAAGTGCTTGACAATACCTTCCACTCTGAAAGCACTAATGCCTCTATGCACATTGTGTGCATACATACATACATATGCTATGTACATATGACAGCATTTAAATTAACATTTCAGTCACACAATGACCTTCACCTAGAAGCCATCAAAGCGTACCCAAAAGTGGCCCAGCCCCGCCTCGACTGTGTAGGAAACCAACAAAACCATCGTCCACCAATGAATCCAACAAAAAAAAAAAAGCACACAGCAGATAAACACAGGCCGAAAGCTGACTTGGCCCAGTCGTTCGCGTAATTTTGTTTTTGGGGCTACTTGATTAGCACGCTTTGAGTTTCGGTTTGAGCCATGTTTAAACGTGGGCTGTTTACGCTAACCTCAGGCCAAAGCCACCGCCAGACAACAGACGGCGGCACAGAAACCGAAACCGAAACAGAACTCTCAGCCTCTGCCTAGGCCCAAAGACCAAACTAAAGACTTTGAGGCAGAGGCAGAGGCAGCAAAAAACGTGCGAGTACGTGCTCGCTCATTAGTAAAACAAACAAATTAAGTTGGATTCTGAATTTTTGTTTCGTGTTTTTGTGTTTGTTCATTGGAAGAGAGAGAGAGAGACGGTTTAAGAGTACCACAATAAAAACAGAGAAGAGAAACTCATATGCCCTGCACCGGACGGGACCTCATTGTGCTGGAAACTGTACTCCACATACCTGGCAAGCGGGCGCTTAAAGCACGTACTTACAATCGACTCGTCGTTGAGTGTTTGCTTTGGCCTCCGCTTAGCCATTTTATCTGTGAAATATTTCTGGCACTGCGAAGGATATCTGATAGCAATTTCCAGTGATTTGGGGTCTCAATTCTGTTGCCAGTTCAATTGCTAAACAAAAGACTAAGCCGGGCGGGGGTAGTGCTTAAGCAAAGCTGATAAGCGGCGGCAGCGGAACAAATTCAATTTGCTGGCCATTGGAGCAAGTTCTGTGGGGGGGAGGGGGGATCGCCGAGTGCCAGCAACCACTCTCTTTGTCTCTCCAGAGAAGTGACATTGTCAATAAATTTAATCAGCTCTAATGCTTCTAACTCTGCTTTAATGTTGGCCCCTTATCTGCGTTGCGACGCACTTGCGTTGACTTTAAGACTTGTCTTGTCTTTTTACTCTTGCCCTCTATCTCCGTGTCTGCTTTATTGTTACATATTTTGAGTGTTGGTACGTTGCTTTTCTTTTAATTTGGCCTTTTCTTTTACGAGCGGTTTGCCCCTTTTTGTCTTATCTGTGGGTTTTAAGTGGCGTATACGCAATCTGAAACTCTAACTAGGCTTAGGCATACATTGAAAAAGGCAACTTGAAGCTGAACTTCTACATTGAAAGCTAAGGGAAACTTAATTGAAATAGCCGAAATGGCAACAAAATTTAGAAATTCGCCTTTAATATGTGGCAATTAACCACATATTTTAGCAAAATAATTGCCCATAATTAGACTGAGACTTTCCAAAAATTAAGAAAATATTTCATGAATAATAAAATAAAAAAATTATTCTTAATTATTAGCCATGAAATATTTGCTTATTTGTATAAAAACATTTTCTAGATCTTTGAAAAAATATGAAACTATCTCTAACTATTTATTAGATAGGACAAGGAGTGAGGGCAGTAGAGACAGAAGAGCAAGACAACACTTAGAGCAGCATATAACCCCTTTTATAGTATTTTTAGAGCATATTTTCTTGCTGTTGGTTCACTAAAGACTTCTTGGTGAAAATCACAATAAAATTATAAGCAGTGCTGCAAACCGGTTTTGAACGGAACCGGTTCGAACCCGGAACTCCGACTTTCAGATTACTGTGAACCGAACCTCGAACCGAACCTCTTAAGGTACTAAAGCTGAACCTGAACCTGTTCCAAACCTGCAATTTCGGTTCGGTTCAACAAAAATTAAAGACGTGACAAAATTTGACCTATTTCCCAGCAACTTTTTCTCTTATCCTGATGGTTCTGGAAGACTGAGCCTTACAATCGGCAGGAAAGTTTAATGGAAACATCTATAACAAGAAAGAAAGTCGGTCAAGCCCGACTATAACATACTCCGTACCAAGAAATTTTGTCTTTTGATCATAACTCGAAAACCGTTCATCCGATCTTCTTCATTCCTTTGGCGGATCGATTAGTTATTCTAATAACTAAATATGTCCAGAAGAAACAAGCCATCTATCTTCAAAACTGTGGGAGATATGACGTTTTTTCTAAATTGCGGGGGCGGGAGGGGGCGTGGCCAAAATTGAAAATAAACTTGATCTGCCTGCAGACATAAGAAGCATATGTCCCATACAAGTCAAACCTCTATCTCTTACCATCTCTGAGATCTGTGCGTTCATACGGACAGACAGACAGACGGACAGACGGACATGGCTATATCGACTCGGCTGTTGATGCTGATCAAGAATATATATACTTTATGGGGTCGGAGATGCTTCCTTCTGGATGTTACATACTTTTGCACAAACTTATAATACTCTATGTACCTACGGTACAGAGTATAAAAATGTTAAGAACTAGCATTAGATTGCCTACATATATAAGCCTCTGTTTTTATACCCTTGCAAAGGGTATTATAATTTTGCCCAGAAGTTTGCAACGCATAGAAATATTCATTTCCGACCCCATAAACTATATATGTTCTTGATCAGGGCGACGAGCTGAGTCGATTGAGCTTTGTCCGTCCGTCCGTCTGTCTGTTTCTACGCGAACTAGTCTCTCAGTTGTAAAGCTATCGAGCTGAAATTTTGCACAGAGTCTTCTTTTTTGCTGCACACTACTTATATGTCGGAACGGACTATATCGGATGACTATATCTCTTAGCTCCCATAGGAACAATCGGTCGGAAAACTAGTTTTAGTATGAAAAACTTTTTTCTTTTCAATGGAAACATCTCAAAAACTTTGTAATCATAGGTTTTCTATGTTTATTTTATAATTCTACCAAGTTTTATCAAAATCGGACAACTATATGGTATAGCTGCCATACAAAAGATAGGTCTGAAAAACAGTCTTCGTTAGAAAAACTTTTTTGTTTTTAATGGCAGCATCCTGCAAATTTGTATTTATTTGTTTCACATGCTTTCACATAATTTTACAAATTTTTGGCCAAATCGGATGACTATATCATAAAGCTCCCATACGAACGGTCGGTCTAAAAATAAAAAGAGAATTTTTTTTAAAATAATTTAAAAATATAGAGTATATTAAGTTTGTGCAAAAGTATGTAACAGTCAGGAGGAAGCCTCACTGATCCTATAAAGTATATATAATATATTCTTGATCAGCATCAACAGCCGACATGTCCGTCTGTCTGAATGAACGCACAGATCTCAGAGATGGTAAGAGATACAGGTTTGACATGTATGGGACATATGCTTCTTATGTCTGCAGGCAGATCAAGTTCATTTTCAATTTTGGCCACGCCCCTCCCGCCCCCGCAATTTAGAAAAACGTCATATCTCTCACAGTTTTCAACAGAGATGTTTCGTATCTTCTAGACGTATTTAGTAATCAGGATAACTTATCTAACTGCCAAAGGAATGATGAAGATCGGTTGTAAGGTTGATAAGCTATGATCAGAAGACTGTTTGCTGCTGCAGCGCTGCTTTCCGCTGTTACTGCAGCATCACAATTTATGCTGATCTTATAATTTCGTTGGTACAGAGTATGGTATAGTCGGATTTGACCGAAAGGTTCTACTATAGCTATAGTAGCTTTGTTTTGGCTAGATTACAACTTAAATATACTTTATCTATTTTCAAACCACAAAAATAGCTTACCCTGATCCCGACACTTATTCGATAGAAACTAAAAGTTGGACTATCGCCTGCCCTTTATCAATGATGCTGCTGGTTGCCCCAACGATCGTTTCTCCAGCTCTCCAGCCTAAATTTCCGACGACTACGCTCTTGGCGTCGCTTCATTACCCACCTAGAACCCCAAAGTTGCAAATGCATTCAGCCGTCCATTATGCTGCCCAGTTCCGTGAAATGCTGCGGCCCATCGTGCAAATATTAACAAAATCAACACCTTTGGGGCCACTGAAGTAGCCGTATTATGACGCAAGCGTTGGCTGTGCCCCGCCGAGTGCAATAATACAATAATTGCATATTGACCCATTTCCAACAATGCACTGCGAAGGGCATGGAGCACCGCGAAGGAGGTGGTGGCGGTGGAGGAGATGGAGGAGGAGAACGGCCTGCTGATATTTGCTGTTTGGGTTACGCATGCGTGAGCGTTGCCTTCATTTAATTAGGTGGCGACACCTGCGCGGAGACGGCGTCGGAGCTGCTGGAGCTGCAGTCGCGTCGCCATCAATCAGCGCGAACGGCGAGGCAAACAAGGCGGCAAGTGAGGCGTGAAAACGGCGAAAACAAAATACGCAAAAAAAAAGAAGAGAAAAAACCAAACTGCAAATGAAAACGAATTGTGGCGTGGAGTGCGGAGTGGGGAGTGAGGCGTGTGGTGTTGGGGATTGGGGCGTATTTAAGCTCATTTGACAATGAAGTGCTTTTGCCTTTGCCGTTTTGGGCGCGTTTATTATTTGCCTGCCCCACTTTGCGTACAGCGGCGATAATTGACGACGCCACGGTGGCTGCAGCAACGACAACGCAGCGGATGGCCCACAATTTGGACTGCACTTTATTAAAGTACCTTCCCCCCCCCCCAAGAGTTTTGTATGAGTGTTTTTCACTTTGGGGCATTTGCCCCACACACGTGAGTGCATTGTGCAATGGCGGCTAGAGTGAACAGTTGATGGGCTAGCACCTGGTTGGTGGGACAGCTGAAAGCTTGATTAAAAGAATTTTAACCTGTAATACAGCAGCAGAGGAGATAGTGTTCTACCTAGATGATCAACTTAGACAGCAAATAGATCTAGCCATATCTGTCTGACCTTATGGGGCAGTTGTTCACTTGTCACTGAGTAAACTCGGCAAGAATTGCTGAACAAAAGTCACTGAAAACAAGAGTCACCGAACCAGAGTCACTTAAAAGAATCACCCAACAATATTTACTTGAACGAAATTTCTAAACAACAGTGAATGAACAAGAAGCACGCATCGAAAATCACTGAAAATTAGTAAGTGAACAAGGAGTCACTGAACAACAGACAATTAAAAGGACAGAAGTCTCCCAAAAAAAGTTGATGAACGAGAATTATTCAAGAAGAGAACGTGAACAAAAGTCACTGAACAAGAGTGATTAAGCCAAAGACATTCAACACAAATTTCTAATTAAAAGTCACTGAAAAAGAGTAGGTGAACAATAATTATATAAGAAGAGTAGCTAAACAAGAGTCACTGAACAAGAGTGTATATACCAAAGTCACTCAACATGAATTTCTTTATATAAGTCACTGAAAAAGTGTGAATGAACGCAAGCCATTGTGCACAAATCACTGAAAAAGTGTCACCCAAAGAGGTCACTGAACAAGAGTCACCCAAAAAAGGTCACTGAACTCCAAAAATCACTAAATTAAGTAAGCAAAATTCAAATGAACTAAAGTGAATGATAAAATTTACTCCACATGATATTTAGTGAATAAAAGTCACAAAAAAAAAGTGAATGAATAAAAGTCATGGCACTAATATCACTAAATTAAACTCTAGCTAGTCGGGAGTCACTAAGAAAGAGTTGGTGAACAAGAGTCACACATCGAAAATAACTGAATTAAGGAAAGTGAACAAGAGTCACTGCAAATGAGTCACTAAACAAGCGAATTTAAAAAGAAATTTCTGAACAAAAGTCACTCAAAAAGAATAAATGAGCAAGAATCATTCAAGAGTAACTGAACAAAAGTCACTGAACAAGAGTGAATAAACCAAAGTCACTCAACATGAATTTCTTTATTTAAGTCACTGAAAAAGTGTGAATGAACGAAAGACATGGTACACAAATCACTGAAAAAGAGTCACCAAAAAATGTCACTGAACAAGAGTCACCCAAAAAAGGTAACTGAACCAGAATCACGGAACTCTAAAAACCACTAAATTGAGCAAGCAAAATGCATTACTAAATCATTCACTTTAGATGAATGACACTCACTCCACATGAATTTTAGTGAGTAAAAGTCACAAAAAAAGTGTGAATGAATAAAAGTCATGGCACCAATATTACTGAATAAAACTCTAGCTAGTCGAGAGTCACTAAGAAAGAGTTGGTGAACAAGAGTCACACATCGAAAATCACTGAATAAAAGAGAGTGAACAAGAGTCACTGTAAAGTAGTCACTGAACAAGAGACTCTTAAAAGGAATTTCTAAACAAAAGTCACTCAAAACGAGTTAATGAACAAGAATCACTCAAAAATAGTAGCTATACAAAAGTCACTGAACAAGAGTGAATAAACCAGAGTAACTCAATATGAATTTCTTTATTTAAGTCACTGAAAAAGTGTGAATGAACGAAAGATCATGGTACACAAATCACTGAAAAAGAGTCACCAAAAAAGGTCACCCCAAAAGGTCACTGAACTCCAAAAAATCACTAAATTAAGTAAGCAAAATTCATTGAACTATAGTGAATGAATTAAAATTACTCCACATGAATTTTAGTAAGTAAAACTCAAAAAAAGAGTGAATGAATAATAGTCACTAAATAAAACTCTAGCTAGTCGAGAGTCACTAAGAAAGAGTTGGTGAACAAAAGTCACACATCGAAAATCACTGAATTAAGGAAAGCGCACATGAGTCACTGCAAATGAGTCACTAAACAAGCGAATTTAAAAAGAAATTTCTGAACAAAAGTCACTCTAAAAGAATAAATGAAGAAGATCATTCAAGAGGAGTAACTGAACAAAAGTCACTGAACAAGAGTGAATAAACCAAAGTCACTCAACACGAATTTCTTTATACAAGTCACTGAAAAAGTGTGAATGAACAAAAGACATTGTACACAAATCACTGAAAAACAGCCACCAAAAATGTCACTGAACAAGAAACACCCAAAAAAGGTCACTGAACCAGAATCACGGAACTCCAAAAATCACTAAATTAAGCAAGCAAAATTCATTACTAAATCATTCACTTTAGATGAATGACACTCACTCCACATGAATTTTAGTAAGTAGAAGTTGTTGAAATGTATCAAATTATATGTATCGATAGACTAACATGTTCCATCCCTAATATTTCACTCACGTGAGTGAGTCAGTTGCCTACGAGTCTCCGACGCGAGCACACGATTATACTTGAATAAAGACTTTATATTAATTTCACCTAAATTCTACGGACTCACATTATTAAAAACAAAAGTCACCAAAAAAGAGTGAATGAATAAAAGTCATGGCACTAATATCACTGAATTGAAACTCTAGCTAGACGAGAGTCACTAAGAAAGAGTTGCTGAACAAGAGTCACACATCGAAAATCACTGAATTAAAGAAAGTGAGCAAGAGTCACTGTAAAGGAGTCACTGAACAAGAAACTCTTAAAAGGAATTTCTAAACAAAAGTCACTCAAAAAGAGTTAATGAACAAGAATCACTTAAAAAGAATAGCTAAACCAAAGTCACTGAACAAGCGTGAATAAGCCAGAGTCAGTCAACACGAATTTCTTTAAATAAGTCACTGAAAAAGAGTATATAAACCAGACATTGAGTTGGAATCCGGTTACCATTTCTCAGTTGTTGTATTGAAATTGCTTCACTTCCCTGCGCTTAACCTGTCAGGCAGGTCAATAGCCCAAAAAAACAAAATTTTAAATTTGATTTTAAAAATTAAATAGTTTTTTTAACTTTAGGCCCATTTCTTTTAACCAGGCCATGCATTATGCGTGCCCTGTTGCATACTGAACGGTTCTTTCATATTGTAAGTCTCCACCATTGCTCACCACGCCCACCAGTTCACTCATCCTTTGTGCCCACAAATGTAGTTCAGAAATCATTTACGTTTCTATGGCAAAGACAAGCCACCAAAGGAACTATTCAATGCGGCCAAGAAACCAACAGTCCAAGGAATCGAATCCGACTAAGACACCGGGCAGTCATGTAACCAAATCAGGTGAAAAGGCAACGCCAACGGGGCCACGTAAAAACATTGCAAATGGTGGCTCCATAGCCATAAAGCCAGCCAGTTTCTGTGATCCGCCAAAAGAGAAGCCGCCCTGTGAGGCTGAAACTGATGAGCCACAAGAAGGGGGAAAATCCACTCAAACATCGAAGACTGCTCAGAAGGGCGATGGCCAACCGAAAACGGGTGAACGGTCTTCAACTAAACCCGCAGACTGCGCCAAACTCGAAAGCTGAAAAGCCGAAAGATGCAGACGGGGCACCTAAAGTAGCACCAAGCCCTCGTCAAGCCACAGATCAGAAGTCGAAGCCTCCAGCTAAGCCCAAAGAAAGCAAATCTGAACCAACCACCACGGTTTATGAGAATGCAATGCCGGGCGCCAAAAATCCTTGCACGGACAAGTCTAAGCCTTCGCCAGCTAAAACGGAATCCAATGAACCAGCTAAAGCGGACTCCAATGCAGGAAGTCAGAAGGCGGGGCTAGCAATGCTGGAAATCTGGCGAGAAGTTCTTGCCAAAAAGCAGAGCCCGAAGGGGCAGATACTTCCAAGCCGTCTGGAAAATCAAAGCCAGATATCTCGAAGCCAGCTGCAGAAGGTGCCTGTAAGAAGCCAAAGAAAAGCCGGAAGATGCCTCAAAGAAGCCGCAGCCAACCCACGCCCAACAGCCACAAAAGAGATCTTCAAGTAAAACGCCACAGTCGAGGAAATCTGCCAAGGATCCAAAACAAAAATCAAAAGGTTTCAAACCAACAAAGTCTGCCGGGAAGTCCTCTAAAAAGGTAAGCAAAGTCCAATAGAAGAAGACGAAGAAGAAGATCCCTGCAAAGCCTGTCCAAAGCCACACAAATTCCCCAAGAAGAAACGACCGCCCAAAAGCGATCTTCAGCAGTCGGAAGAGCCAAAAGAAAAGAAGTCTAAGATGCAGTCCAAAGAAGCAGCAGCTGATAAGTCAAAGAAACCAGAACAGCAGGACACTTGCCAGCGACTCAAATCTACCAAAAAACTAGAGGAGAAACCTTCACAAGAAGCTTTAAAGAAACCCGGAGAACAAGCAGCTGCCAAGAAGCAAGTGAAGAAGCCTTCACAGGAATCCTTTAAAAAGTCTGAAGAATCAAAGGCGGCCAATAAAAGCAATGAGAAACCTGCTCAAAAGTCGAGAACACCTTCTCAAGAATCCTCTAAGAAATCAGCCAGGCAGGATTCATGCAAAACCTCACAAAAAGTTGAGAGCCCTGCCCCGGATTCTTCGAAAAAGTTGGCTGAGCAAAAGAAAGACGGAAAATCAAGTAAGGGGCCATCCAGAAAGCCTTCACAGGATTCTCTTAAGAAGTCAAAGAACAGGCTCTTTCCGCACCTTCAAAGCCTGCAAAGAAAGAAGAAGTAAACAAATCTGCAAGCTCGCGAAGTCCTTCTCAAGATTCTTCCGAGAAGTCTGCAAAGCAGTCTCCTTGTGAAACCTCAAAGTCTGCCCAGAAAACCGATGGTAAACCATCTGCTAAGTCAGAGAACCTTCCCCAGATTCTTTAAAGAAGAAAGGAGAAGTCAAAAAAGCTGAAAAGTCAAGAAGTCCTTCCCAAGATTCTTCTAGAAGTCAGCAAAGCTGACTTCTTTGAAACCTCAAAGCCTGCCCAGAAAACCGGTGGTAAACCATCTGCTAAGTCAGAGATCCTTCCCCAGATTCTTTAAAGAAGAAAGCAGAAGTGAAAAAAGCTGAAAAGTCGAGAAGTCCTTCTGAAGATTCTTCTAAGAAGACAGAAAAGCCGGATCCATGTGCAGCCTTTAAGAAAGGCGTTAAACCTGATAAAGGACCAAGCGGTATGTCAAAAAAGCCTTCTCAAGATGATTCTAAGAAGACAGCAGAGCAGAGTCCCTGCGAAACCTCCAAGCCTGCCCAGAAAACCGATGGTAAACCATCTTCCAAGTCAAGAGAACCTTCCCCAGATTCTTCAAAGAAGAAAGGAGAAGTCAAAAAACCTGAAAAGTCAAGAAGTCCTTCCCAAGATCTTTGAAAAAGTCAGCAAAGCTGACTTCTTTCGAAACCGCAAAGCCTGCCCAGAAAACCGGTGGTAAACCATCTTCTAAGTCGAGAGATCCTTCCCCAGATTCTTTAAAGAAGAAAGCAGAAGTGAAAAAAGCTGAAAAGTCGAGAAGTCCTTCTCAAGATTCTTCTAAGAAGACAGAAAAGCCGGCATCATGTGCAGCCTTTAAGAAAGGCGTTAAACCTGATAAAGGACCAAGCGGTATGTCAAAAAAGACTTCTCAAGATGATTCTAAGAAGACAGCAGAGCAGAGTCCCTGCGAAACCTCAAAGTCTGCCCAGAAAACCGATGGTAAACCATCTTCTAAGTCAAGAGAACCTTCCCCAGATTCTTCAAAGAAGAAAGGAGAAGTCAAAAAACCTGAAAAGTTGAGAAGTCCTTCACAAGATTCTTCTAAGAAGTTAGCAAAGCAGCCTCCTTGCGAAACCTCAAGGCCTGCCCAGAAAACTGATGGTAAACCATCTGCTAAGTCGAGAGAACCTTCCCCAGATTCTTCAAGAAGAAAGGAGAAGTGAAAAAAGCTGAAAAGTCGCGAAGTCCTTCTCAAGATTCTTCTAAGAAGACAGAAAAGCCGGATCCATGTGCAGCCTTTAAGAAAGGCGTTAAACCTGATAAAGGACCAAGCGGTATGTCAAAAAAGACTTCTCAAGATGATTCTAAGAAGACAGCAGAGCAGAGTCCCTGCAAACCTCAAAGTCTGCCCAGAAAACCGATGGTAAACCATCTTCTAAGTCAAGAGAACCTTCCCCAGATTCTTCAAAGAAGAAAGGAGAAGTCAAAAAACCTGAAAAGTCAAGAAGTCCTTCCCAAGATTCTTTGAAAAAGTCAGCAAGCCGACTTCTTTCGAAACCGCAAAGCCTGCCCAGAAAACCGGTGGTAAACCATCTTCTAAGTCGAGAGATCCTTCCCCAGATTCTTTAAAGAAGAAAGCAGAAGTGAAAAAGCTGAAAGTCTGAAAAGTCCTTCTCAAGATTCTTCTAAGAAGACAGAAAAGCCGGATCCATGTGCAGCCTTTAAGAAAGGCGTTAAACCTGATAAAGGACCAAGCGGTATGTCAAAAAAGCCTTCTCAAGATGATTCTAAGAAGACAGCAGAGCAGAGTCCCTGCGAAACCTCCAAGCCTGCCCAGAAAACCGATGGTAAACCATCTTCTAAGTCAAGAGAACCTTCCCCAGATTCTTCAAAGAAGAAAGGAGAGGTCAAAAAACCTGAGAAGTTAAGAAGTCCTTCTCAAGATTCCTCTAAGAAGTCTGCAAAGCAGTCTCCTTGCGAAACCTCAAGGCCTGCCCAGAAATCCGATGGTAAGCCATCTGCTAAGTCGAGAGATCCTTCCCCTGATTCCTTAAAGAAGAAAGGAGAAGTCAAGAAGCCTGAAAAGTCAAGAAGTCCTTCCCAAGATTCTTCGAAGAAGTCAGCAAAGCTGACTTCTTTCGAAACCTCAAAGCCTGCCCAGAAAACCGGTGGTAAACCATCTTCTAAGTCGAGAGATCCTTCCCCAGATTCTTTAAAGAAGAAAGGAGAAGTCAAAAAAGCTGAAAAGTCGCGAAGTCCTTCTCAAGATTCTTCTAAGAAGACAGAAAAGCCGGATCCATGTGCAGCCTTTAAGAAAGGCGTTAAACCTGATAAAGGACCCAGCGGTATGTCAAAAAAGCCTTCTCAAGATGATTCTAAGAAGACAGCAGAGCAGAGTCCCTGCGAAACCTCAAAGCCTGCCCATAAAATCGATGGAAAACCATCTGCTAAGTCGAGAGAACCTTCTCCAGATTCTTCAAAGAAGAAAGGAGAAGTCAAAAAACCTGAAAAGTCGCGAAGTCCTTCCCAAGATTCTTCTAAGACGTCTGCAAAGCAGTCTCCTTGCGAAACCTCAAAGCCTGCCCAGAAAACCGATGGTAAACCATCTGCTAAGTCGAGAGATCCTTCCCCAGATTCCTTAAAAAAGAAAGCAGAAGTGAAAAAAGCTGAAAGTCGCGAAGTCCTTGTCAAGATTCTTCTAAGAAGACAGAAAAGCCGGATCCATGTGCAGCCTTTAAGAAAGGCGCTAAAACTGATAAGGGACCAAGCGGTATGTCAAAAAAGCCTTCCCAAGATGATTCTAAGAAGACAGCAGAGCAGAGTCCTTCCGAAACTTCCAGGCCTGCTCAGAAAACCAATGTTAAACCATCTGCTAAGTCGAGAGAACCATCCCCAGATTCTTCTAAGAAACTTTCCGGATCCTCAAAGCCTGGTAAGAAAGGTGAAGGGGACAAATGTAAAAAGTCGAGAAGCCCGTCTCAAGATTCCTCCAAGAAATCGGAAAAACAGGGTCCTTGCCAGATCACAGAAGAATTGAAGAAAACAGCAAAGCCAGCACTCGACAAAAAATCGGCTTCACAGGACAAGATACCCGAAGACAAAATCCTAAAGGGCTACGAAAAGGAAAAATCCAAGCCAGTTGCTAAGGCTTCAGCATCTAAAGCATCCACCAAGGCTAGTGAGGCACCAGCCAAAGCTGGAAAGTCGCAAAGTCCTTCTCAAGACTCTGCCAAGAGTTCAGAGAAGCCGGGTCCTTGCAAGAGTACACCTGCGGAAGCAAAGAAAGCAATCGATAAGAAATCCCAGGCTTCCCAGGACAAGATTCCCGAAGACATAGTTCTTAAAGGCTACAAAAAGGAGAAGTCTAAGTCGAGAAATTCTGCTCCAGATCCTTCTAAGAAGTCAGCAGAGCAGGATCCAAGCAAAGACTCAAAGGCGGCCAAGAAAACAGAAGAGAGACCAGCTCAGGACTCGTCTAAGAAGTCTAAAAAGCAGGATACTTGCACAGCAGCAAGTGAGAAGACTTCTGCTAAGTCAAGATCCCCTTCCCAAGAGTCTACCAACAAGTCAGAAAAGCAGGAAACTTGCACAGCCTCAAAGACAGTTAAGAAAACTGTAAGTTCTGCTAAGCCGAGCGGTTCTACTCAAGATCCTTGTACGAAGTCAGTAGAACAGCATCAACCGAAACCATCAAAGACAGATAAGAAAACGCCAGCTTCAAAGAAGCCTAGCACAGCACTAGATGGTAACAAGAAACCTGATGAGAAGCCTTCTGCTAAGTCCAGAACGCCTTCTCAAGAGTCTTCTAGGAAGTTAGCAGAACAGGATATTTGCGATACCTTAAAGACTGCTAAGAAAACTGATGAGGAAACAGCTGGTAAGTCAACGAAGAATCTAAAAGATGCTGCTAAGAAGTCAGCAGATGGGAACATGGGAAAGAAAACCAATGAAAAACCATCGCCAGAATCTTCTAAGAAGTCTGTAGAACAGCATCCCTGCGAAGCTTCAAATCTGGCCCAGAAGGACGCGAAAGAATCTGAAAAGTTGCGAGAAGAGCAGGCACCTTGCCAAACCGGAAAAACAGATGAGAAGAATTCTTCTCCCGATTCTTCTAAGAAGACCAGAAGCCAGGAATCTTGCGACGCCTCAAAGTTTGGTAAAGAAAAAGTGAAAAGTTCTGAAGAATTGAAAAGGTCTTCACAAGAATCTTCTAAGAAGTGGGAGAAGCAGGGTAAAACTGATGAAAAGTCGTCTGCTAAGTCACAAAAACCTTCCCAAGATTCGTCTAAGAAGACAGAAGAACAGAGTCCTTGCAAGACAACAAAGACTGACAAGATGGCAGAAGAAAAGAAAGACAAGCAATCCTCTACCCAAGACCAGATTCCCCAAAATAAAGTGCTCAAGGGCTATAAAATGTCATCAGAGTGTACAACAACCACCAAAACTGGAAAGTCCCGAAGTCCTTCTCAAGATTCTTCGAAAAAAACTGAAGAAAAGAAAGTGGAGAAGACAGCCAAAACTAACACCAAACCAACCGCCTCATCTCCAGCCGGCGGAGATCAAACAAAAGACAAAAGACCCAAACTCTTACCCTACCCAGTGCCCCCGCTCAAGGACACTCTATCCCGCTATCTCTGCAGTGTTCAGCCTTTGCTCAAAAAACAGGAATTCATTGAAGAGCAGCAAATCGCCAAGGCATTCTATGAGAAAGAAGGAGCCAAACTACAGAAATACCTTGAGGCTGAAGCGAAATCATCTACCAATTGGCTGACTCCACGCTGGATAAATGCCGCCTACTTGGAGTTTCGTTCACCCGTCACCGTCTTCTCCAGTCCCTGCATCACCTTCCCACGGCAGGATTTCGAACACCCCAGCGACTATATCGCTTTCACCGCCAAGGCCATCTATGCCATGTGCGAGTTCAAGGACATGGTGGACACAGACGGTATACCCATTGTACGTATGTGTGCTCACGATCTGGACAACAGTCAGTTTGGTAAGATCTTTGGTACGGTGCGCAAACCGAAACGCTTCTGCGACAAGATCGAGCAGCACAATGACTCCAACTATGTGGTGGTCATACACAAAAACCATGTAAGTATTTGGACAGGATTTGGCCTCGACTGAGTTTACAATGTTCAAACCCTTTTGCAGTTCTTCAAGTTGCCGGTCTTCAATGCCGAGGGAGAGCTGTTCCATGTGCACACCCTTAGCCTGCAGCTGGAAAATATTGTTAATTGTACCCATCGCAAGGGAGAAACCTTTGGCCTGCTCACCCATGATAACCGCGACAATTGGGCTGAGACCTATGAAATGTTGATGCGACAGGAAAGTAATTCCAATGTATTGGAATGCATTGAGCAATCCTTGTTTACGGTCTCACTGGATGAGTATGTGGAGTTGCCCAAAGAGCAAGGTATGGATCGAGCTGTGCTGGCCGCACAGCTGCTACATGGCGGCGGTCGCAAAAGGAACAGTGCCAATCGCTGGATGGACAAGACACTGCAATTGATTGTTAATCCAAACGGATTGGCTGGCTACTGCTTTGAGCATTCAGCCGCCGACTGTCAGCCGCTGGCCGTGTTGATGGACTTTGTGCAGAAGATGATGTGAGTATGGGGTCCAAGGGGTGTAAGAAGAAAGTGAAGTTGCGAAAATTTGAAGATAGAAATAGTGTTACATCTGGAAACTTCACACACTCGTTTCCGGAGTACGACTCCCCACCCAACATTTGGAAGATCATTTTCATAAAAATCAGCTTGATGAGTCTCATCATTTTCAATGGGAACAGGGGGATCATGAAGTTGTGCGAATGTATGTAAGAAGGAGAAGGAAAATCTTCCGACCACATAAAGTATATATATTTTCTTGATCAGCATGAACAGCCGAGTCGATATAGCCATGTCCGTCCGTCCGTCCGTCTGTCTGTATGAACGCGTCGATCTCAGAGACTATAAGAGATAGAGCCACAAATTTGCACGAAAATTGCACGAAGGTAGATCTATGCTGTACGCAGATCAAGTTTGTTTCAGATTTGGAAAATTCCCACCCGTCCCCCTTTTATCCCCAAAAAACGAAGACCTGCTCTAGAAATTCTAGACCTAAACAACCGTCAGATCCACAATTTTCAAGTTAGAGCCTCGTGGTTTAGTATGCATCAAGCTAGGCCCAATATCTTTCTATTCTGAAAAGTACAATCAGATCGGACAAAAAACACCGGAGTTATAAGCGAAACAGTTGAGCTGATAAGAGCACCCCCCCCCCCAGTTGTTGGCCAGGACTACCAAAAGTGTTGCCTACATTTAGGATGACATTTTGTCACAAAGAAATAAATTAAAACAAGAAAGAAAGTCGGTCAAGCCCGACTATAACATACTCTGTACCAAGAAATTTTGTCTTTTGATCATAACTCGAAAACCGTTCATCCGATCTTCTTCATTCCTTTGGCGGATCGATAAGTTATTCTAATAACTAAATATGTCCAGAAGAAACAAGCCATCTATCTTCAAAACTGTGGGAGATATGACGTTTTTTCTAAATTGCGGGGGCGGGAGGGGGCGTGGCCAAAATTGAAAATAAACTTGATCTGCCTGCAGACATAAGAAGCAGATGTCCCATACACGTCAAACCTCTATCTCTTACCATCTCTGAGATCTGTGCGTTCATACGGACAGACGGACAGACGGACAGACGGACATGGCTATATCGACTCGGCTGTTGATGCTGATCAAGAATATATATACTTTATGGGGTCGGAGATGCTTCCTTCTGGATGTTACATACTTTTGCACAAACTTATAATACTCTATGTACCTACGGTACAGAGTATAACAAATGAACAGGGTATTTTGTGGTCGGGAAACTCGACCACAGCGCCCTTACTTGTTTGAGCTCTTTTGATGTTTAAAAGGGGATAAGTACACTGCTCGCCACTTGAATAGGACACCTCTAAAGACGATTTTCTATAGTTAATTGCTGCTAAACCAAGCCATCTAGGGAAATAATTTTCGTGTTCTTATAAAGTTTATTTAAATGTAGTAATTTGACGAAAATTACAAAATTATGACAAATTTGTAAGTATACAAAAATCGTTGTTAACCAATAAGTAACAAATTGTGGAGTCTTCATTTTGCACCACTTGAATAGGACACTTTAGATTAAAAATATTTAAAAATATTTCAACCCTTTTTGAATAACAATATTACTTAATTTATAAATTTTTAACATGTTTTTAAACAAAAAACAGTTTTTATACTCTGTACCGTAGGTACATAGAGTATTATAAGTTTGTGCAAAAGTATGTAACATCCAGAAGTAAGCATCTCCGACCCCATAAAGTATATATATTCTTGATCAGCATCAACAGCCGAGTCGATATAGCCATGTCCGTCTGTCCGTCTGTCCGTCCGTCCGTCTGTCCGTCTGTCCGTATGAACGCACAGATCTCAGAGATGGTAAGAGATAGAGGTTTGACATGTATGGGACATATGCTTCTTATGTCTGCAGGCAGATCAAGTTTATTTTCAATTTTGGCCACGCCCCCTCCCGCCCCCGCAATTTAGAAAAAACGTCATATCTCCCACAGTTTTGAAGATAGATGGCTTGTTCCTTCTGGACATATTTAGTTATTAGAATAACTTTTCGATCCGCCAAAGGAATGAAGAAGATCGGATGAACGGTTTTCGAGTTATGATCAAAAGACAAATTTTCTTGGTACAGAGTATGTCATAGTCGGGCTTGACCGACTTTCTTTCTTGTTTTAATAGTGTGCTTGAGCCATCCTTTTTCTCCAAAACTTTTAACATTCGGTTTGGAAGGGATGCATACTATACAATTTTTCCAAATATTTCAACGAAATCGAGCCCCATGCTAATTTGATAGCTGAAATTAGTTCGGGTACGCTCGAATCTTTGCTGACCTGATCCGTATACTTGAATGTGTTAGCCCTCCCTACACATTTTCAATTATATTTAAGTCCGGTGAATAGGGTGGCCAGTTTAATAACTCCACGTTTTGACTCGCTATATACGATTTCACCATCCGGGCTGTATGTATAGGGGCATTCTTTGATATGCAAAAAATAGTTTTGAAGTGTGCAAAAGCCTCTTTCAATATTCCATTATAGCAATGATGCATTCATAGTGGTTGGAACAAGTTTAAGCTCACACAGGTGCCATAATAGGAAATGGCCCCCCACACCATAATACCTCCAGCACTGCTGTGCAACTTATCAAGATGGTGTGGTTCTTTTCTAAGATCATGAAAATAGTAGCTGTACCGATTGGGGCCCTCCAAATTAAACTTTTTTTCATCCGAAAAGACAACACGTTGCCACTCCGAAGTCCAGGTCACATGTGCGCGAGCGAAATCAAGACGTTCCGCAATCCTCGATCCGGGGTTAAGTGATGGCTTTTTCTTAATTTTCAGTCTCTTTAGATGTGGAGCATTATCAATAACCCGACGCATGGTTGTCAAACTTGCTTTAACGTTACATTTTTACCTTATCTTGGCCAATGAGTCTGTGCGAATTGGAAGCTTCTCTTAATATAAGTTTTTTTTTTTTTTTTTTTTTTTTTTTTTTTTGTGACCCTTCATGTTTTTACCATAATTAGCCTAATTATTTAAAAAATTTGTTATGACATGACGGCTCCTGTCGATTTTTTTTTGCTATTTTGGCAAAAGATAGGCCCGAATCCTTGTAAGCTTGGATTTTTCCTTTCTCCGACTCAGATAATGAAGTGCCAGGCCCCATTTTAATTTTTGTAATTTAATATACACTTCAAATAAAGCAAAAAGTTTAAATAAACCAAAATTTGTATGCACGTGCCAACGACTCCGACAAAATTAATGCATGTTCTATTCTAGTGGCGCAAAAATTCCATTGAATTTATGCGAATGCTCACATAAAGTGAAAACAAGTTTATAACGGTTCTATTCCAAAACTTGGAGTACACCAGAAAGAGCGAAGAGTGCTTGCACAAAGATAATATGCAAAAAATACCGTAATTTTACCATTTCGTTTTCGAGTCATGAGCAGTTATAAAGAGACATACAGGGTGTCCTATTCAAGTGGCGAGCAGTGTATGATGAGCGATTAAAAGAAGACTCGTAAAAGAGTCTGTACTCATGCTCAAAGTGTGATTTATTGAAATACTCCTGAAAAAGACTCCAAAATTTCTCCAAAATGAGTCCAAACTGTTATCTGATTAATATTTTTGAACTGGTTATTGAAAAGTTAATAGGATAATCTACCTGTCCTGTCGTTTTCAAAATGCTTTGTTTTTTTGTTTGTAGCAAAATGAGATTAATGAAATATCAGTTTGATCTTAAAATATCCATTTTATATGCTCGAATATGTGAGTTTGATATTTCGAACAGGTTATTTTAATGTAAATAGGATAATTTTTAGGTTTTTTGTAGCAAAATGACATTATAAAATATCGATTTGATCTTAAAATATTAATTTTATATAAGTGTCGAACTTATCAAACTGAAACTGACAGGTAATTTGCAAGTGTATAATACCGTATAACTAATATGAGAACAATGTAATACGGACAAGAGCCGAAACACTTGATTCAAACCATTTAACCGTGACTGAAGAATCATTAAATAGCAAAAACATTAAAGAGAGAATGTCAAAAAGTTATAAAATAAACCAATTTACTAAAAATTTAAGTAAAAACTAGTAAGAAAGTTGGACAAACCAGATCTTAATACACTTATGTCAAAGAAAGTGTATGCACAGTATAAAATTTGATGCTGCGTTAGCGGTAGTGGCTTGCGATTGGGTTTTGTAGTTAAAGATTCATTTTTACATATATATATTTCCATTTAATGTTCAGTGTATCTCAAATTTTCATCTAACAACCAAATCTTTTTTCTGTGTACAACATCAGACTGCCCGGTTCATCCACAGCTATCTGATCAGTTCTCAGTGCAATGTACACACTCCTGCTCTGGCTGACTCAAGGGCCAGTAAGTGAGTGTCCAGAATTCTCCACTATAAGAACGGGTTAAAATCGTCTCAAGATGAGTTGTTAGGGTACCATTTTCTCCCGACATAAGTATAGTATCTGATCAGAAAGCGCGCAATTATGATTATTTTAATCAGACCGACGACTCGAATGTGATCAAAAGCTTGATAAAAGGTTTGCTGGGTTTTATCTAATTTTTGATCACATTCATTCAGTCATAGCGCTAATCAAAATGGTCATAAATGCTTTCGTTTTCTGATCATAAATGATACTTTAGTTGGTAGAAAATGGTACCCTAGCTGTGATTCTTCTTGAAGAATCGCTTTTAACCCGTTCTTTCTATCAGATTTCAATCGTTTTCGAGTCATTTGAGAGTCCTTTTTTAGTAGTATTTCTAATAAATCACATTTAAAGCATATTTATAAGTCATTTTCGAGTCTTAATTTATCGCATATGATAGGCATCTCTTTTGGATCATCAAAAGGATTCGGAAAAGACTCACCAAGGAAGAAGAAGAAGTCACTGGGAAATATTTCAAATCTATAATTTTGCTGGACCGAACTGAATTTTGGGTTCGGAACGGGTTCAGGTTCAGTCTTAATACCTTAAAGGGTTGGTTCAAAAAAAAATTCACTAATCTGAAATTCGGAATTCCGGGTTCGAACCGGTTCGGTTCAAAACCGGTTTGCAACTCTGCCACAAACCTGATCCTAATGCACTCTGTCAAAGAAAGTGTATGCACAGTATAAAACTTGATGCTTGAGCTTCTGAAAAAAGTTGACTAGGATCTCCCACATATTGTCGCTTCTGTCATCTAGTAAGCTCACCGTCCCCCTCCAGTGAGGATATACCTACTCAAAAGGTAGCATTTAGTGCGCTGACAGATACAGATATTTATTGGAGATAATTGTAAATCCTCAGGTGCTAATGCTTTGTCTGAGCGCCGCGTGCTTAAGTGTGCTGAGTAGGGTCTCACGAAAAGTATTTCTTTGCATTATAGTCCTACCAAGGGCATACTCAAATCCTCCATCCCAGAAATCCAAAAATGTTGTCATTCCTTCTCCAGAAGTTTGCTGTTAGGTACATGGTTCCTATGTAGCCTAGATGCGGATCTAGAGAATCTGATCCGATTGATTATGTCTGTCCGTAGGAACGCACAGTTCTTGAGATAGAGGTTCGACGTTTAGGAGACAAAAACTTCTTATAAATGCAGGCAGATCAAGTTTATTTTCAATTTATGCCAAAAACGTCATATCTCCCACTAGTTTATAGAAAGAAGGTTCATACCTTTTGGATATATTTAGTAATCGGCATTATTTATCGATTCACTGAGCAAATCGTGAAGATCTGATGAGCATTAGTCGAGTTATAAGGAAAACAAATTATTAATGATGGGCAGCACTGGATGGAACAGCGATGGGCAGCACTTAACACACCTAAAAATATACACTGAAAAAAGAAATCAATGCGAAACGGGTTTGAAAACAGGGTAATCCCGGATAGTCTTGATCCGATCCCGAAAAAGATTGATTTCTCTCACAATTTTTTTTTTAATCCCGGAAAACAGGATCATTTTAAGCCTGCGCCGGGATTACCCTGTTTTCATTTATATATATAAAGTTTGAAAGGAAAAAAAAAACCGCAAAATTTGCTTTTCTAGACTAGAATACCGCCTTAAGTAAACATATGTGTGCAGACAGTGATGAAAATAATGCAGCGTTTGTTAGTTATACCAATATATATATATATGTATATGATAGAAGGAAACTATTTCTCCGGTTCAGTTTCGCTTTGGACTTCCCTAACCCGACTTACTCTCTCTCTCTCTCCACTTCCCCTTCCTATCTTTGGCAGTTGTCAACCGAGTTACGGTTGCGCCGGCTGTGACGATACAGGCTGCGATCCCGCAACCATTCTCGAATTCGAACCCCTAACCCAATGCATTGAGATGTGGATGAGTGTGGCCGAGCGCAATATAGATAAAATTGCTAACAATTTGCAGCTGCACATCTTCAAGTTTGATTGTCATGGCAAGGACTTTATAATGGCACAAGGACTCAATCCGGATAGCTACATACAAATGGCACTGCAATTGGCCTACTTCAAGATGCACAAGAAACTGCCGCCTCAGTACGAGTCGGCACATCTGCGCATCTTCGACCAGGGTCGCACCGAAACCATACGCTCCACCTCCAATGAGTCGCGTCTGTTTGTTTGTCAAATGACCAAATGGGCGGCGCGGAAGAAACGTTTGGAGGCCTTACGCAGTGCGGTGGATGCACATCAGGAGCTGACAAAGTTGGCACTACGTGGACTCGGTGTGGATCGTCATTTGTTTGGCCTGCAGCAGATGGCCCTGGAGAATAAGCTACCCGTGCCGGAGTTCTTCAATTCACACGGTTTCATGAAATCCATTTGCTTTACCGTATTCAGTTCACAGGTGGCCACACAGCATGATGCCTTCATGGCCTACGGACCGTTGATATCGAAAGGATATGGTGTATGCTATAATCCCAGGGATAGGGATATTATTTTAGCCATTTCCTCCTGGCGTAGCAATATGGAGACAAGTGCCAAGCGTTATGGCAAGGCCTTGGAGGAATCACTGAATGAAATGCGTAGATTGGTGCTGGAAACGGGCGGCGAACAAGTGGGCCTGAATGCCAGCAAATGTGTGGACAAACCGAAGGAGAAGAAATAATTGAAATTTCCAAATTTTTGTAGTAATTAAAATTAGACAAAAAGTGATTTATAATATTAAATGTGTATTCTCAGGTTTTTATACTCTGTACCGTAGGTACATAGAGTATTATAAGTTTGTGCAAAAGTATGTAACATCCAGAAGGAAGCATCTCCGACCCCATAAAGTATATATATTCTTGATCAGCATCAACAGCCGAGTCGATATAGCCATGTCCGTCCGTATGAACGCACAGATCTCAGAGATGGTAAGAGATAGAGGTTTGACATGTATGGGACATATGCTTCTTATGTCTGCAGGCAGATCAAGTTTATTTTCAATTTTGGCCACGCCCCCTCCCGCCCCCGCAATTTAGAAAAAACGTCATATCTCCCACAGTTTTGAAGATAGATGGCTTGTTTCTTCTGGACATATTTAGTTATGAGGATAACTTATCGATCCGCCAAAGGAATGAAGAAGATCGGATGAACGGTTTTCGAGTTATGATCAAAAGACAAAATTTCTTGGTACAGAGTATGTTATAGTCGGGCTTGACCGACTTTCTCTCTTGTTTTTTTTGGCCATTACTCACATTAGCAGGTAAGAAGCCAGCCAAACTGACTGGTCAACGCCCACCAGGAATGTGTAGTTCAGAACTTAGTCAGCGGAAATTTGCGAAATGTTTTTTATTATTATTTTTGATGCCAACTTTTGCCCCCCAAAAGCAAATGTGCAAAAGCATAACATGACCTGATTTGTTCATGAGCTTAGTACTTGCTTTAAGCCTAAATCATTCGATCTGTATGTTTTATTGAAAGCTTAATATTGCAACAAGAATTCGATAACCATTTTAAAGTTTTGGGATTTTTTGTTTAAATATATACTATAAAGGTTTGTGTAAATGTCATTATACCCTTGCAATTTTACCCAGAAGTTTGCAACGCATAGAAATATTCATTTCCGGACCCATAAACTATATATATTCTTGATCAGGTTGACGAGCTGAGTCGATTGAGCTTTGTTCGTCCGTCTGTCCGTCTGTCTGTTTCCACTCAAACTAGTCTCTCAGTTTTGAAGCTATCGAGCTGAAATTTTGCACAGAGTCTTCTTTTTGCTGCACACTACTAATATGTCGGAACCGACCGGATCGGATGACTATATCTCATAGCTCCCATAGGAACAATCAGTCGGAAAACTAGTTTTAGTAAGAAAAACTTTTTTCTTTTCAATGGAAACAGGTCCAATCTTTGTATTCATAGATTTTCTATGTTTTTTTATAATTCTGCCAAGTTTGATGAAAATCGGACAACTATATGTTATAGCTGCCATACAAAAGATAGGTCTGAAAAACAGTCTTAGTTAGAAAAACTTTTTTGTTTTTAATGGTAGCATCCTGCAATTTTGTATTTGTTTTTTTTTCGTGCTTTTATATAATTCTACAAGTTTTTGTCCAAATCGGATGACTATATCATATAGCTCCCATACGAACGATCGGTCGAGAAATGGGAAAAAGTATTTTTTGAACATATTTAAGCGAGAACTTGCAACAAGAAAGAAAGTCGGTCAAGCCCAACTATAACATACTCTGTACCAACGAAATTATACGCCCAGCATAAATTTTGATGCTGCAGTAGCAGCTGAAAGCAGCGCTGCTATTGCGCTGCAGCAGCGAAACGTCTTTTGATCAAAACTCGACAACCGTTCATCCGATCTTCACCATTCCTTCGGCGGTTGAATAAGTTATACTGATTACTAAATATGTCCCGAAGGAACTAACCATCTATCTTTAAAACTGTGGGAGACATAACGATTTTTGTAAATTGCGGTGGCGGGAGGGGGCGTGGCCAAAATTGAAAATAAACTTGATCTGCCTGCAGACATAAGAAGCATATGTCACATACATGTCAAACCGCTATCTCTTACCATATCTGAGAAATTGTGATGCTGCAGTTGCAGCTGAAAGCAGTGCTGCTACTGCGCTGCAGCAGCGAACAGTGTTTTGATCATAACTCGTCAACTGTTCGTCCCAACTTCACCATTCCTTTGGCGGATCGATAAGTAATCCTGATAACTAAATATGTCTAGAAGGGACGAACTATATATCTTTAAAACTGTGAGAGATATGACGTTTTTTTCAAAATAGCGGGGGCGGGAGGGGGCGTGGCCAAAATTGTAGATAAACTTGAACTGCCTGCAGACATAAGAAGCATATGTCCCATACATGTCAAACTTCTAACTCTTACCATCTCTGAGATCTGTGCGTTCAGACGGACAGACAGACGGACAGACAGACGGACATGGCTATATCGACTCGGCTGTTGATGCTGATCAAGAATATATATACTTTATAGAGTCGGAGATGCTTTCTTCTGGCTGTTACTTACTTTTGCACAAACTTAATATACTCTATGTGCCTACGGTACAGGGTATAAAAATATGATTGATTAGAACATTGCAAATTTTTGTCGTTTAAAATGGCCTCTAAAGCCTCTCCAGATAAATGGCAGCAAGAATGGCACTCTTTCATACTTTTCATTTTGAATGTAGAGCTCCATTCTGCATTCATTCATGTCTCATTCTGCTTCCGCAGTTCCGCAGTCTTACAATTCTGCAGTAAATTGTCCTAATCACTTCCATTTCCACTCACTTAATATTAAATCCAGTGCAGGTCAAAGGAATTAAAACTCAAATGGTTTAATTTAACTTGCATTTTAGTGAAAATTGTTTGCTGCAAATTTATTTAAGCCCCAAACATACTCATTATACACACCGACAAAAAAAGGAATGCCACAGCTTATTTAATGAGCAGCTCGTCCTTTTTGTTTTGAAAACGAAAGTCAGACCAGTGACTCACACACAGCCACGCCCACTGCAAGCCCTCCTGTGCCCACAATCTCATAATTGTTGTGTTTTTGCGGCAATTGTGTGGACTAAATTGTTTACAATTTGAAATTGTTTTGCTGGCAAATAATTAACACACAACAATTGCGTTTAAATTCTTGCAGCTGAATTTAAATCAGAATTTGAAAATTGTATGCAATTTTATTTGCTGTTTTGCTGGTTAATTTGCATGGTAATTGCATGGCCAATAATGGATTGTTTTTTGTTTTTGCCTTTTTTTTTGGTTGTAAATAAGCCAAGTTATGTGATTGATGGCCCGGGCTGAGATTACTCATGCCCCTAAACAACAGGTGGCAGGTGGAAAACATTTAACAAGTAGTTTCTCTCATTCGATGGGAGATTTTGTGAGTCAAATTAGTGAGGAAAACCAGGGATGCAAACCACTCGAAAATAAGTACTGGTTCGGTTCAGTGGTTCACACAGTTTCTGAACCGCCGGTTCGGTTCATTACATGGTTTTTGGAGCTTACTGAACCGCGGTTTCGGTTCGGTTCAGTGGTTCACAAAGGGATATTATGAAATATTATGATTTCTCTAATAATGTGACTTTTCAAACACTTTAGAAATTTAATTCTTATACACCATTTGAATATCTATTAAGTCTTTAGAAGAATGTCCCAAGTTTATTCTGTCGGATTTCAAGGATTCGTCTATAAGTTTCCAGAGGAATGCCCTTCGAAAAGCTGAGAATGTCGGCCTAAATCTTTTTTATTCTTTTACGTACCATGCATCTTAATAACCCTATATATCATATCCCTTAAGTTAGGCTTAGACCTGAATCATAGCTGAATCAGACCTGAAATGGAAGGGCTGGTCCTGAATTCATGGCATCCTTTTTATGAGTCTCAGCCAGGGATTTTTACACTGACATGTCCTACTACGGCATGAGCTTAGTTGATTTTAGGCATGATTTCAGAACTGAACCCATGGATGAGTTTCATGGGAAGTACTAAAATATGGTTGAATTCACACATTAAATTCAGTTATTCCTACTGTTCACGCCTGAATCAGCCCTGAAAAATTCAGTACCAAAACGTAGAGCAGCAGGGATTATATAAGAAAAATCTCTCCCGTCTAAAATTGAATTAAGGTAAAAAAGTTCTACAGAAAATTAAATATATTGTTTGCTAGAGAAAAAATACAGATTGATGACAGGTATATTAGATAATCGGCGGGCAATTGCAGAACTTACAGTTTTACATTTACAAACTCCCAAATTGATAAAAATCATTTGCTAGAGAAAAGGGATTCCCTTTAAAACTCGTCAGAGAACTGAACCGAACCGAACCGATTTTATTTGTGGTTTTCGGTTCGGATTAGTAATTCTGAAAGGAAGCCGGTTCGGTTTGCGGTTCGGTTCACCAACTGAAATAAGCGGTTCGGTTCGGTTCAAAACCGGTTCGGTTCAGAACCGGTTTGCATCCCTGAGGAAAACTGTGGATTTTCAGCAAATTTATTTGCATATTTTTCTTGTAAAGTTTCGAATCGCAGAACAGAAACAGAAACTTCTTTAAAATTGTATTACTAATTCTTTTCCATGACTCACAGCAAAAATCTCTCAAAATGTACAGGGTTGTCCATATTCGACGGACCCATCTGGCAACGCCATAACTTTTGACAGAGATGCCAGATCGCTTAATGACATACCGCGTTTGAAGCGTCAGTCCAAGCAGATTTTTACCATGGAACAATACACGCCACGCGAGCGCTCTGAAATAGTTGAAATTTACATTCAACAGAACAAGTCAATTGTGAAAACTCAACGTGCTTTTAAAAAATTAAAATTTCACATTGAATGGGACCGTAAATAAGCAAAATTGCCGTATTTACGCCACTGAAAATCCTCAGGAGATTCAAGAAGTGCCTCTTCATGACGAAAAAGTCACAGTTTGGTGCGGCGTTAGTGCGAAAACGGTCATTGGGCCGTTTTTCTTCCAAAATGAAAATGGCCATGCTGTTACCATCAACCAGGAGCGTTATCGCGACATGATGACCAATTTTGTGATGCCAATTATTCGTCGAAAGCGTATGAGGCAGTTCTGGTTTCAACAAGACGGCGCTCCACGGCGCGCACAAGTCGCATAACAATCGATTTTCTGAAGAAATTGTTTCCGGGCCGTTTGATGTCGAAAAGTGGTGATTTGGACTGGCCACCGCGTTCGCCCGATTTGACGCCGCCTGACTTCTTCTTGTGGGGATATTTGAAGTCAAAGGTTTACGTTAACAAGCCAAGGACCGTAGAAGAGCTCAAGGACAACATTCGTGAAGAAATAGCCGCTATTCCGGCCGAAATGTTGGCGAAAACGATGGAAAATGCTGCAAAAAGGGCACAATACGCCATCAACGCCAGAGGCGGCCATTTGAGAGATATCATATTCAAAAATTGATGTAAACAAATCTACTTGGAACAAATTAAATGATTAAGATTGCCAACCGCCAAATTTTTATTTTTTTCTTTGATTTTTTTAAAAAAAACATGGGTCCGTCGAATATGGGCAACCCTGTGCAACTTTCTTATAAATAATTTAGCCCTGGCATTAACCCTTTATCGTGTCGGCAATTCTTTTCTCGATTAATTACCACATTCAGTCTGTTTTTTTTTTCGGTTTCAGTTAAATTTCTGCACTTACCTGTTTTTCTTCTTTTGCATTCGCCCAGACAATTAACAGGCTTTTTTGTTGCTGCCGTTTGTCGCTTAACAAATGCAAAAATAATTATAATTAATGCAGAGTTTTTGGCCTTGAACTTGCATAACCTGCCCGTCTGTCTGCGTCTCACCAATCGAAGTAATTACTTGGCGTTTTTTTTTTTTGGTTCTCTTAAATTTTGTTTGTTGTTGGATTTTGACAAAAAAAAAAACAGTCGTCATCATCATCCGTGGTGGGTGAGTCCCAGTAGCAAAACACATTTCATACACAAATTTATTTAACTAAACAATGAAGCTTTAACACATTTTCAGCTTCGTTGAGCCCAGAGAGAGCGCTCAGAGTGCAATTGCAAACAAAAATTAAAAAAATAATCATAAATAATTAGTTGTGGCAAGTTCAAGGTGAGCAAATGTGTTTGTGGGGGGGGGGTTGGCTCAACTATGACAACTATGAAAGGAAAGAAACTGAAACTGAAACGAATTCCAAAGAATACTTTTTGTTGCTATATATCAATTCCACAGATAATCTTTGCCCATGCACTGACCCAGTTTTTTGCTTGATGAATGCAATGCATTCTTATGCCACATTTGCAGATGCATTTTGCATTTGTCTTTCAGCTCTTTTAAGCTTTTGCCGTTTTTTGCAGCTAAATTAAGTAATTGGTACAAGAAGCCACTGCCTGGCTGACTGTCTGGCACTCAGCACATATGCTTGTATCTATAATCTGCACTGGGGGAAAAAACGAAGAGGGAATGTCTGCTTGCATTGAAAAGATTTGTAGAAAAGCTGTTTTGTAAACAGCAAACAATAGAAAATACTGTAAAAGACTTTCGACTTTTGGTAACCGAAAGAGTCAAAACTCACCTGGAAGAGAAACTCTGAGGAAAGAATGCAGAATAAACAAGAAAGAAAGTCGGTCAAGCCCGACTATAACATACTCTGTACCAAGAAATTTTGTCTTTTGATCATAACTCGAAAACCGTTCATCCGATCTTCTTCATTCCTTTGGCGGATCGATAAGTTATTCTAATAACTAAATATATCCAGAAGGAACAACCCATCTATCTTCAAAACTGTGGGAGATATGACGTTTTTTCTAAATTGCGGGGGCGGGAGGGGGCGTGGCCAAAATTGAAAATAAACTTGATCTGCCTGCAGACATAAGAAGCATATGTCCCATACACGTCAAACCTCTATCTCTTACCATCTCTGAGATCTGTGCGTTCATACGGACAGACAGACGGACAGACGGACATGGCTATATCGACTCGGCTGTTGATGCTGATCAAGAATATATATACTTTATGGGGTCGGAGATGCTTCCTTCTGGATGTTACATACTTTTGCACAAACTTATAATACTCTATGTACCTTCGGTACAGAGTATAAAAAGACTTTTGGTAGGAAGTGCGGACTGCAACCGTATATCATTCATTGGTTATACACAGCGGTCGTCCGACCTATTCTTAACTTTGAAGCGCCAAATCCCTCCCAAACAACCACCATAAGGTACAAAGAGCAGCTTACCTGGGTATTACAGGATCACTCAGAGAAGAAAAAAGAGAATTTCATGCTTGGATCAAGAATGTTCGATGTCAGAAGCTCGATAAGAATGGAAATTCTTGATCCAAGAGCCAAATTCTTGATACAAGAATGGATTTTAGATTTCCCTTTTCTTAATTCAAGAGCTTTAATACTTGAAACAAGTACTAAACATTGTAAAATCAAGCATAAAAACCCTTGAATCAAGTGCTAAACATACTCAAATTCAAGATTGCGCATGCTTGAATCAAGAATTATTGTCAAAAACCGAGAAGATTCTTTCTAGATCTAAGATCGTTTACGCTTGAATCAAGAGCATCACAGATTCCAACCATACAAAACAACGGCAATGCCATAACTGGTTGGGAATTTCAAAGCAACATGAGTGCAAAAATGGATTTCGCTCTCCGCTCGATAGCTTCCCCACACACAGTTCTCCCATAAAACACAACACACACATAAAACATGCTCTCCTCTCAGTTTCTTTACCCCCACTCCCTTTCCCACAAAACACTAAACTGATAACGAATTTAGCTCGATTGCAAGATCCAAATTCTTCTTCTTCTCGTTCTTAAGTTATTCGTTCTGCTTTTGTGTGTGGGTGTGTATGTATTCCTAGACCTGAAAACAGTTGACAATTTCATAAAGTGTGAAGCATCGAGAGAAACGCATTAAGACACCAGGAACTGAAACTTCTTGAAGCATCTACTTCAGGTCAGAGCAGTATTCAACCGGAAGTTGGCATAAATGCAGAGGCAAAGGCAAGTGACTACTGCGAACCAGTTTAGAAAGGGAATGACAGCTTTGGAACACGGTTCCCAGAGAGAGGAATGGAAGCAAGACACTGACACCATCATGATGCAACAATACAAGGTGAGGTGTTATGAGTGTGATGCGTACTTTTGCCAAAAGCATACGCTTCGTACTTTGCAGAGAACTCACACTGATGGCACCTCACCTCTCTTGTTGCATCATGGACACTACCATCAGGAAGAACGAGCTTTCTATCTATACAAGGCACAGGAGCGGGCATCTTCTCTGAAGAACTTGCGACACAGCTCTCATTCTTTGAAGGCCTGGGCAGTCTTTGAAAATGTGCCACTAGAAGACCTGGCTTTTTTTTTGGATTCCTCAAAAGTGATTTAAGTAGAGAGATTGTGCAGAACCTGAACCCGTCAATTCCCACTACCCCCTGCCCTCAGATTTCGGAACTCAGCACTCGAATCTTAGTATTCGATAATCAGGTCTCGATTATTAGCATTCAATACTCAGTATGCGAGAACCTGCGCTCGATAAGCAGTACTCGATGCTTAGTTATTGACACTTAGTACTTGATATTCGGTATTCTATACTCAGTAAGCAATACTCAGTACTCAATTCGATACACAGTATGCGATAACCTGCACTCGATACACAGTACACGATGCTCACTAATCGACCATCATTTCTTGACCCTCAGTACTCGGTGCTCAGCAATCTAATATTGGTATTCGATAATCAAATCTCGATACTTGGCTTTCAATACTCAGTATGCGATACTTAGTATTCGATGCTCAGTATTTTATACTCAGCCTTCGTTATACAGCTCTCAATGCTAGAAGTTCGAACACTCAGTACTACAAAAAGGACCAGCAAGGTTGGAAAATTGTGCATTTTGTACTTGAATCAAGTATTTTTGAACTTAAATATAACTATCATGTTACTATTCCATGATCTAGGAGTGTGTTATATAGCTAAAAATCGATATTACCTGAAGCAGCTTTTGACTCCAATCATTATACCCTTGCAAAGGGTATTATAGATTTGCCCAGAAGTTTGCAATGCATAGAAATATTCATTACCGACCCCATAAACCATATATATTCTTGATCTGGGTGACGAGCTGAGTCGATTAGCAAACTAGTCTCTCAGTTTTAAAACTATCGAGCTGAAATTTTGCACAGAGTCTTCTTTTTGCTGCACACTACTAATATGTCGAAACCGGCCGGATCGGATGACTATATCTCATAGCTCCCATAGGAACAATCGGTCGGAAAACTAGTTTTAGTATGAAAAGCTGTTTTCTTTTCAATGGAAACGGGTCCAAGCTTTGTATTCATAGGTTTTCTATGCTTTTTTATAACTCTGCCAAGTTTGATGAAAATCGGACAACTATATGGCATAGCTGCCATACAAAAGATAGGTCTGGAAAACAGTCTTAGTTAGAAAAACTTTTTTGTCTTTAATGGTAGCTTGCTGCAATCCTGTATTTGTTTGTTTCACATGCTTTCGCATAATTTTACAAATTTTTGGCCAAATCGGATGACTATATCTCATAGCTCCCATAGGAACAATCGTTCGGAAAACTTGTTTTAGTATGAAAAACTTTTTTCTTTTCAATGGAAACGGGTCCAAGCTTTGTATTCATAGGTTTTCTATGCTTTTTTATAACTCTGCCAAGTTTGATGAAAATCGGACAACTATATGGTATAGCTGCCATATGAAAGATGGGTCTGAAAAACAGTCTTAGTTAGAAAAACTTTTTTGTTTTTAATGGTAGCATGCTGCAACTTTGTATTTGCTTGTTTTAAATGCTTTCACATAATTCTACAAGTTTTTGTTCAAATCGGATGACTATATCATATAGCTACCATACTAACAATCGGTTGGAAAATGGAAAAAAGTGTATGTTTTTTGAAAATATTTAAGCGAGCACTTGCAAGGGTATAAAAACTTCGGCAGAGGCTTAGCTTTCTCGTTTCCGTCCTCGTTGCTTTAAGAGTTGAGTTGAAAACGATCTAAAACCCATATGAATTTTCACTCAAGTCAACCAGTTTTTCCCCAAGTGTGCAGCGGCGGCGGCGGCGGCGGCTTTTCCGTGTTTTTCCTTTTCAATATTGAATGCATTCTGCAGAGATACTTGAGCGTGGGGCAGGGTACGAGCGAGAGATTGATTGGTTGCGCAATTTGGCCTAAATTCTTCAAGTAAAAGAGAGAGGAAAGAAATGTAAAAACTCCAGACGTTATTTTGTTTGGTTCTTTTATGAAATTTAAACGGCCAGCCATAAAATCGCCTTACGTTTTGATAAAAATAATAAAAAGAATTCAAAGAAAGAGGCAGCAGGCCATAAAATGAGGCACCCGCACAACCAAACACACACACTCCCGCACACACAAACAGGCTGAAATTAAATTCCAAGGTCGCCCAAGCAGCCCAAGAACTTTTTTCTTATATTTTTTTAACATGTGCATGAAGAATTTGTTGTTGTCGCGGTTTTTCTGTTTTGTTGGTTTGTTTAAAGAAGAATTAGCCGGTTGATCAACAGAAGCAGCCGCGCTTCGTATGTAAACTGGCACAAACAACGCCCAAGTATTTTGGGTAAGAAAAAGTCGCAGGTAAAGTTTAATTTCAATGCTAATTAGTGAGTTTCTTAGCGACTGAACTGGGCTGGGCCTTGGCCTTGACCCCCCCCCCCCCCCCCCCCCCGCCCCCCATGATATCAGAAAGCCATAAGCCAGCTCCTTGCCCAGTCAAGACTAATTGCGAATGGCCAAAATGCGCAGCAGCAGCACCGACAAGCCATACAAGAGCCTCATCCACGCCAAACAAATCCATCACTGCTCACCCAGTATGACATCATCCTGCTCCGCCGCCGCCCCACCGAGAGCCGGCGACAATAATTACTTGGAACACAAATAAAGAATTGCGACCTGGAGCTGGAGGTCTTGGCTGCAGCCTGAGCGGCATGACTAGGCACCAAATGGTCGGAACGATGCTGCACAGCACCTTAAATGGTTAAAACTTGGGGATTACTCATACGCCATGTGGCCGAAACAACTTGATTCTTGACTCTCTACCTGCATCATTTAATTTGACAATGAATGGAAACCGATTTATTTTAGCAAACCAAAATAAAAACACAAAGAGGAGCTTTAATTTGTCCGGTTAGATCTTGTGCTGACTGACATATATCATCAGTTGGATCGGCTTACCTGTTTGAATGAAATGAGATGGCAGTTGCCAAAGAAACCTGCAAATTTTAGTTCGTTTTAATGATTTTAATAAGTGAACGATATTTTGTTATTCAATTGGAAACTAACAAATCGGATTAGTTTAAAAAAGAAACCTTAATCCTACAGTATAAGTTTGAGTTAACCAACAATGGCTCTACAGATTTCTGACCAGAGCCCGAACGGTGCCTCAATTATGTGGAAAAAAGTTAATCTCTGTTTTTACTCAACTCAAAATTTGCATTTCATTTGCAAATTCAGTACGAGATGGGGTCAGGTTAGTCACTCCCTCACTTCGTTGTTAAACTTTGTTAAGCCCGAAGGATTCCAAAATACTGAAACATTTTGAGGACACAATAAACTTCAGCTGAGCTGCGTTCTCTAGCTCAAGTGTTGAAGAGATGCGCAGAGGGTAGTGCGAAAAGCAGAATTTTCTACCCCACTCAAAACAGCTAAAAGAAAAACTTTTTCTGATCCAAAAGCTTACACCATCGGTCAACTTCACCAGCTAAAGGCAAACATTGCTTAACTGTAGATCGCAAATTTCCGTTCCGTTATTGAGAACTTCCTAGTCTCAGCTGGGTTAAAAGTTTTATAGAGATTGGCTCAGGTTATAAATGGATCTCACATCAGTTACCCCAACTCAATTGATCCGATCGGCAGTCAATATTATATATACAAGCATTGAAGATGTGTGCTGCTGTTGTTGCTTCGCCCTTAGTATCTGATACATCGCTTGGTCGGTTAGTAAAAAGAAAGAAAAAAAGGTTTGTCAAACTTGTTTGAAGTCGATACCCATACCATTTGCACTCAACGACGTGTTAGCTCACTGAGACATGGCTACTTTTTCTTTTATGTGCGATGGCTAAGTTCAGCTGAGATGTGCTCATTTTCACACAATTTTTAACATTTGTTTAACCAAATTTTGAGAGAACATCTTGTTTATGCTTCTGCAAGTTATTTTCTAAACAGGTTTCTTAACCTCTGGATACCTTTTCACCTTAAGACGGTATTTTTAACTCACACACCTAACCCAGGTTCAAGGGCAATTGAAGGAGACTTGCCAAATTATCTAAGGGAAACGATTCAAATTTCCCAAATTAATAGGTATCATTGGCTAGAGGAAAACGAAAACGAACGTCTTAAAACAGGTCAAAGAACCGAACCTAAGCGTTTTTATACCCTTGCAAAGGGTATTATAATTTTGCCCAGAAGTTTGCAACGCATAGAAATATTCATTTCCGACCCCATAAACTATATATATTCTTTATCAGGGTGACGAGCTGAGTCGATTGAGCTTTGTCCGTCTGTTTCTACGCAAACTAGTCTCTCAGTTTTTAAGCTATCGAGCTGAAATTTTGCACAGAGTCTTCTTTTTGCTGCACACTACTAATATGTCGGAACCGACCGGATCGGATGACTATATCTCATAGCTCCCATAGGAACCATCGGTCGGAAAACTAATTTTATTATGAAGAACTTTTTTCTTTTCAATGGAAACGTCTCCAATCTTTGTAATCGTAGGTTTTCTATGTTTTTTTTACAATTCTACCAAGTTTTATTAAAATCGGACAACTATATGGTATAGCTGCCATACAAAAGATAGGTCTGAAAACAGTCTTAGTTAGAAAAACTTTTTTGTTTTCAATGGTAGCATCCTGCAATTTTGTATTTGTTTGTTTCTCATGCTTTTACATAATTTAACAAGTTTTTGTCCAAATCGGATGACTATATCTCATAGCTCCCATAGGAACGATCGGTCGGAAAATGAAAATTTTTTGAAAATATTTAAGCGAGCACTTGCAAGGGTATAAAAACTATGTCACAGACGAAGTTAGCTTAGCTTTCTCGTTTTTTATCATATGAGAAAAATAGTTGAAAACTCGTGTGAAAAACCAAATTGTTTACAAAGCGTAAGTTAGAGTTCGTAATACCCTTTACACAGGGTAATTAGTGTTTAATAGCGGCTCAGATAAGTATGCAACGTTTTTTTAACCCTGCCATTTATTTTGCGATCTTTATGAAAATTATGTGGTATTGTAGATGTTGGGCAAATACACTAAACTGCCAAGTCTGAGCTCAATATCTTAAAAAATGTAGGAGATAGTCAACTTATCTGAATGCGGGGGCTAGAAGGGGCGTGTCCAAAAATTTGAAACAAACTTGATTTGACAATACTAGGCAACATTTACAATTTGGTGGCTCTAGCTCTTCTAGTCTCTGTGATCTAGGTGTTCATACAGACAGACAGGGCTATATCGACTCGACTATTGATGCTGATCAAGTAAATATATACTTTATGTAGCCGAAGATGCTGCCCAGTCGGACTTTGCGTCATGTGTTGAGAAAAATAAGTACGATATTTCACGTAAATAGTCTGTACATGATTTTTTTTGCATGAAATTAGCCCTGAATATATCATGAAAAACTCACACGTTATTTTCTCAGGTATTTGTAAGGCTCAAAGTCTGAAATTTCATTCGAAAACATGAAAAACTCAGGGGTTCGTATGCGAACGTCTCATGTAAGTAAGTACATCTGGAGTACTAAGGCCCGATTTCTCAAAGGTTACGGTTAGCCAACCACCGGTCAGATTTGACCGTCAAGATGACGAGCGGTTAAGTCATTTGGTTTTCTCAGCAGCAGTTTCGCCTGATATCGGCAAATGCCCATCGCTGCTTCAGTGTGACCATACTGTTTGACTAAACTAACGAGTAGACAGCTGACTCGGTTTGGTTTGTTTGTTTTTTAATGCGATTGGTTGTTGCTGCTCATTGTTTTGCGGAAAAGTTGACAAAAATTCGATGTTCCGCCTCATCGAATTGCATTTCCATTGCGTGGAGTTGAAAAATTCGTTTATTCATAAACATTTTGTGTTGCAGCAAATATTAAAATAAACAAAGCAAGTGTGCGGCCAGCTGTTTGTATATCGATAATTTCATCGAGACTGAGCTCTCGGTTAATGTTGACCGGTGGATGAGCAGCGGTTAAGTTTGTTCCTCCGGTTACGCCACACACATCATGAGACACTCAAATTCGGTTAAACTGCCTGTCAAGTTGACCAACCGGACATTGAGAAATCGGGCCTAAGAAAGTAAAGAACCCGAAGGCTGATGACGTCACCTAAACGGTAACGGTTAAAGCCCCTGAGTTTTTCGGCGTTTCCATTGCAAAACGAGGCCGAAGGCTCAGGTTTTCTCATGCCTTATTACGTGAAAACTAAGCATGAGAAAGTACCTTTTTCATGATGAAAAGTCCGACTGGGTTCCTACTGCCTGTCACATACATTTGCACGACTCTTCGAGTAACGGGTATAAATACCTAAATCGCTGACAGTGCATGGTCACACTGCTGCAGCGATAGGAATTTATCGATATAGGGAAACTGTTGTTACTGTTACTGTGTTTGCCTAAGTATTGCTTACTCAACTGCCAAGTGCATTCGTAATAAGTGACTACTTAAGTTTGTTCTAACCAAAGATCTGATAACAGGTTTATGTCAGCAAGATAAATCCGTCATTATGGCCGCCAGTTAGATGCATATCACAAAACGTGCCTGGGTAGTAAAACAAATGCAGGTGAAGCTAATGGGTTGTGGCTGATGAAAGGGTTAAAAAACTAGTTGGTCAGTTGTAAGCCGGAAGCAGCAGAATGTGGCCCAAACAATGGCAATTATCTGGTAACCCTCCCACACACACACACACACACACAATGAGGCATAATTGTGCGTTACGGAATGGGTTTGATATTACCAACACCCTCCCGCAGGACTAAGGCCAATTTGGCCAAAGGAAGCCGAATAAAATTGAAACACACAGAGACAGGTTTTGGGGTCCATAGAAATGTTTTTTTTTATTCTTTTGGGGCGACAAATTGAATTGAGGCAAGGCGGCTGTATGACTGTCTGTGTCTGTGTGTGGGTATGTTAACAAGGACATTGCGCAAAAGCCTTCAAGTGGCAAATGCAATCATCTGGCGACTGAAATGGTTATGTGTAATTGATTTTGGAGCCAGCCCCCCAGCTAATTAATGTGCAGGCATACTTAGTTCTGCCCTTATACGATTTCACATTTGGGCAAATGAATTTTGGTTGACATCATCAGAAGGGATCATAGCCCCAGGGTGCCTGAAATTGACCGGGTCTGGGGCGCAGCTGAAAATTCAATTGATACCACTCAAAGCAGAATGCCCGTATCCTCAACCACACCAGTTTATTCATCGGAAATCGACGTCTGACCAGAAAATCCCGGGCTTTCGTTAGAGTCTCCTCGGTGGGTGTGCGGGTGCGGGTGAGAATGCGTAGTTTCACTTGAGGGAAGAAGGAGTTGGTTAACAAACATTGAGCGGATATTGAGCGGACTTACTGTGATAAAACTTGGATGTTTTATTGTACAGACAGGAATATGTGATGCAAACTTTGGTATAGTCCGTGTATAGTATGTTGGTACTGAAATATGCTGGAAAAGTAGAACCAGAATACATCAGTCTTTTTAAGGTCAAAATTGCAGACGCGTAAATAAAAAATCAAAGATTTTGTGGAAAGTAAAAAGGTGGTTCAGCTTGATTAAATCAAAAAGTGAATAAATAAAATATGTAAATTTCAGCTTATACAATGGCAGAAAGAAAGAACAGAGCTCCTTAAAACGAAAAGTCATTTCTATAAAAACAAAAATACAAATTCTAAGCCGTTTAGACAATGGGCAAACTGCCACGGAAATTGCAAGAAGCCTTGACTTGAATGAGGCAACAGTTCGCACTATCAAAAAAAATGAAACTGAAATAATATCTTGTTTATCTAAGAATGAAAAAGTAGCTCCCGGCTTTAAGGCACAAAAAGATGGTTTACACTTTTGCTGTGTAGTAATGCATCAGGCGACTTTCAAGTAAAGCCAATGCTTGTTTATAAGTCTTTGAATCCCCGTACGTTTAAAGGGATAGACAAGAGCAAATTATCCGTGTACTGGAAAGCATATTCCAAAGCTTGGGATACTGCAGAATTGTTTGGAGACTGGTTCTTGAATTGTTTTGTACCAAACATGTTAAAACGAAACGGCTAAAACTATAAATGCCACCAAATGCATTTCAAGTTTAATATAAATAGAAACATATGATCTTACTTTTTAAAATTTTTGAGTTTTTGAAAGGTTTAAACTGTTAATTAATTATATGAAGTAACTTTTTAGTTTAATACCAACTTTTAATTTTGAAAATATGAAAGTTATGTTATATATATTTAAGGCGTATACATAGTAACTTTTGGTTAATTTTGAACAAATGAATGAAACTTCAATAAAAACAGACCAAATTTGAACAATAAAAACAAGAAAGAAAGTCGGTCAAGCCCGACTATAACATACTCTGTACCAAGAAATTTTGTCTTTTGATCATAACTCGAAAACCGTTCATCCGATCTTCTTCATTTCTTTGGCGGATCGATAAGTTATCCTAATAACTAAATATGTCAAGGAACAAGCCATCTATCTTCAAAACTGTGGGAGATATGACGTTTTTTCCATATTGCGGGGGCGGGAGGGGGCGTGGCCAAAATTGGAAATAAACTTGATCTGCCTGCAGACATAAGAAGCATATGTCCCATACATGTCAAACCTCTATCTCTTACCATCTCTGAGATCTGTGCGTTCATACGGACAGACAGACGGACAGACGGACATGGCTATATCGACTCGGCTGTTGATGCTGATCAAGAATATATATACTTTATGGGGTCGGAGATGCTTCCTTCTGGATGTTACATACTTTTGCACAAACTTATAATACTCTGTGTACCTACGGTACAGAGTATAAAAACAAGAAAGAAAGTCGGTCAAGCCCGACTATAACATATTCTATACCAAGAAAATTTGTCTTTTGATCATAACTCGAAAACCGTTCATCCGATCTTCTTCATTCCTTTGGCGGATCTATAAGTTATTCTAATAACTAAATATGTCCAGAAGGAACAAGCCATCTATCTTCAAAACTGTGGGAGATATGACGTTTTTTCTAAATTGCGGGGGCGGGATGGGGCGTGGCCAAAATTGAAAATAAACTTGATCTGCCTGCAGAGATAAGAAGCATATGTCCCATAAACGTCAAACCTCTATCTCTTACCATCTCTGAGATCTGTGCGTTCATACGGACAGACAGACGGACAGACGGACATGGCTATATCGACTCGGCTGTTGATGCTGATCAAGAATATATATACTTTATGGGGTCGGAGATGCTTCCTTCTGGATGTTACATACTTTTGCACAAACTTATAATACTCTGTGTACCTACGGTACAGAGTATAAAAACAAGAAAGAAAGTCGGTCAAGCCCGACTATAACATATTCTATACCAAGAAAATTTGTCTTTTGATCATAACTCGAAAACCGTTCATCCGATCTTCTTCATTCCTTTGGCGGATCTATAAGTTATTCTAATAACTAAATATGTCCAGAAGGAACAAGCCATCTATCTTCAAAACTGTGGGAGATATGACGTTTTTTCTAAATTGCGGGGGCGGGAGGGGGCGTGGCCAAAATTGAAAATAAACTTGATCTGCCTGCAGACATAAGAAGCATATGTCCCATACATGTCAAACCTCTATCTCTTACCATCTCTGAGATCTGTGCGTTCATACGGACAGACGGACATGGCTATATCGACTCGGCTGTTGATGCTGATCAAGAATATATATACTTTATGGGGTCGGAGATGCTTCCTTCTGGATGTTACATACTTTTGCACAAACTTATAATACTCTATGTACCTACGGTACAGAGTATAAAATTTTTTTTTGCCAATTTTGAATTTCAAGAACGTAACCCCCTATTTTGTACGGAATCCATGTTTCGCTTAACACGATTTCGCTTAACACGAGGTTTTCTAGGAACGCAACCCCCGTGTTAAGCGAGGGCCAAGTGTATGTTTATTCCTCCAGCTGTTTTTACTAATTAAGTTAGTGAGAATAAATCATTTTATTTGGCACACTATATTTTAAATCAGAGCAACCTTTTGAAAACACGAAAACATTTTGCTTGAAGTCGACGCCAACTACAAAAATATATAAAGTTGAAAGGCAACACTGCGTATGAGTAATATCTAAGACTTTGGAGCCCCGGCGCGTCCACTAAATCATAACTTTTTGAACTTTTTTTTTTTGTTTTTTGTTAAATATACACCATAAACGATCGAATCAGGGTCAGTCAGCCAGTATGACCTTAATTTTTCCATACAAAACAAGAAAGAAAGTCGGTCAAGCCCGACTATAACACACTCTGTACCAAGACAAGAAAGAAAGTCGGTCAAGCCCGACTGTAACATACTCTGTACCAAGAAAATTTGTCTTTTGAGCATAACTCGAAAACCGTTCATCCGATCTTCTTCATTCCTTTGGCGGATCTATAAGTTATTCTAATAACTAAATATGTCCAGAAGGAACAAGCCATCTATCTTCAAAACTGTGGGAGATATGACGTTTTTTCCATATTGCGGGGGCGGGAGGGGGCGTGGCCAAAATTGAAAATAAACTTGATCTGCCTGCAGAGATAAGAAGCATATGTCCCATACACGTCAAACCTCTATCTCTTACCATCTCTGAGATCTGTGCGTTCATACGGACAGACAGACGGACAGACGGACATGGCTATATCGACTCGGCTGTTGATGCTGATCAAGAATATATATACTTTATGGGGTCGGAGATGCTTCCTTCTGGATGTTACATACTTTTGCACAAACTTATAATACTCTGTGTACCTACGGTACAGAGTATAAAAAGTGCGCCCTAATATATATATAACATATATATTTCCACTTACGATTATCCTTCACATTGTACGAACTGCAGCGACGTTTGTATTGGGGATGGGGCAAAGTTGAAGCTGCATAGGCATACCAAACACCCAACAGCTGAGAAGCAATCTTTGAGTAGAGCGGAAAACCGAATTTATATTACTCTTACCCTCTCCTTGATGACATTTTTCAAGGGGACAAACTTGCGCGAACAACTGGCCACCTTCAGTTTGCCCTTGTAGGGTTTGAGTAGTGAAATGGTTACATTGTCAGGGTCTATGGTTGTGGCGGGTCTATTGGTTGTCCTAGTTCTGGGCCCTGTACTGTCAGCTGACCTCATCAGTAGCATCACTGAGAGTAGCCCCAACAGCACTAGAGCTCTAAGCAGGCTGCTCATCGTTCTGCAACTGCACTTCACTCAAGGCTCTCCCTCCAGTCAACCAGCTTGGCTAATGGATTATATAAGCGTCTCTCTTTCTCTTGATTTCATACGATGCGCCGATTCGTCTTGCCTGGGTTTTAGTTTTAAAAGAATCCACTTCTTTTAGTTTTCAATATGTCTCTGAATCGGCTTCTACTTGGCTTACTTTCTGTACTCTTTATGGTTGAGTTTGCCGACTGCGTTTGCTGCCCCTGTCCAGCCAGATCCTGTAGTATTCCACAATGGCCTTGCTGCAACAGAAACAGCAAATGGTGGAGACAATTATTTGGTTGATTAAGCATATGAATTAATGATACATTAAACAAAAACTTGCTGGCTACTGCTGTTTGAGATCTTTGTGTAGGGTTTCCACAATTTATACCAAAACTAGAATATTGGGAAATGTATAAAACAGAGATTTCTTAACTCAATTCAAGCCTTAAGACTGCAGAGAAGCGAATTTGAGTTCTTCTTATCTATTTTTCAAAAGATTGCAGTCGACTTAGGCCCGATTTCTCAAAGTCCGGTTGGTCAACTAGACAGGAGGCTTAACCGAATTTGAGTGTCTCATGATGTATGTGGCGTAACCGGAGGAACAAACTTAAACGCTGCTTATCCACCGGTCAACTTTAACCGCGATCTCAGCCCGAATAAAAATATCGATATTTTTATCGATATACAAACTTGCTTTGTTTATTGTAATATTTGCTGCAACACAGAATGTTTATGAATAAACGAATTTTCAACTCCACGTCATCTTGACGAACAAATCTGACCGGTGGTTGGCTAACCGGAACCTTTGAGAAATCGTGCCTTACTACAATTCTGTTATAGCTGACATAGAAGATGACCTAGAGACTGGGTAAGGTTAGGTTAGCTCTCCCACTTGGGCCACGTGGGTCCGTTGCAATGTCATAGATTTCCAGTTAAACCCTAGGGTGGTCTTCATTGTGTGGACAGAATATGATTAAGTAGAGCAGGTATCTCTAGGTCGGTTACCAGCGATAGGTTGAGTAGGAGTGGAAACCTAAGTTTCCTACCGTATAAGTAGCCATTCAGACGTGCGACTACAGAAGTGGGCTATAACCTAAAGAGCTAACACGGCGGCCGACGATCAATTTGTATTTCTTTAGAACTGAACCAAGGCAGTTGGTATGTACTCTGCTATGTCCTAAAATTGGACCTTTAGACATTGGACCAAAAATGTTTACTTTTTTGAGTTTAAAGTGTTCTCAAAAACAGAACATATTAAATCACACAAAGATATTGCGTTCTTAAAAAACAATTCTCGATGTGAGCAAGATTGGTTTATTCTGGAAGTGAGGAAATCAGTTCATCATTTGACGTTTTTGACAACGAATATGCTGATATTGTGTCCAATGTTCTCTATTTTTTTCCTCTGTGTACTTTTATCGCCTTACTCTTCTATGGCAGCTATACTATATAGATGTCCGATTTCGACCAAATTTGGTTGCCTAATGGGAAAGCATAGCAAGCTAAGAAATACAAAGTTTGGTGGCGTTTCCACTGAAAACAAAAAAGTTTTTCTCACTAAAACTAGTTTCTCGACCGATCTTTCCCATGACAGCTATATGCTATAGTCATCCGAACCGGTCGGAAACAGCCGGACGGACGGACAAGTCTAAATCAACTCAGCTCGTCATGCTGATCGAGAATATATATACTTTATGTGGTCGCAGATGCTTTCTTCTATGCGTTACAAACATCTGGACAATAACAATATATTATACATATACCCTCTGCAAGGGTATAAACAAGAAAGAAACTCGGTCAGGCCCGACTATAACATACTTTGTACCAACGAAATTATACGCTCAGCATTAATTTTGATGCTGCAGTAGCAGCTGAAAGAAACGCTGCTACTGCGCTGCAGCTGCGAACTGTCTTTTGCTCATAACTCGACAACTGTTCATTGGCGGATCGATAAACTATTCAGATAACTAAATTTGTTTAAAATGAACGAACCATTTATCTTTAAGACTTTGGAAGATATGACGTTTATTTCTGAACTGCGGGGGCGGGAGGGGGCGTGGCCAAAATTGAAAATAAACTTGATCTGCCTGCAGACATATGTCCCATACACGTCAAACCTCTATCTCTTACCATCTCTGAGATCTGTGCGTTCATACGTACAGACAGACGAACATGGCTATATCCACTCGGCTGTTGATGCTGATCAAGAATATATATAATTTATAGGGTCGGTGATGCTTCCTTCTGGCTGTTACATGCTTTTGCACAAACTTATTATACTCTTGGTACCTACGGTACAGAGTATATAAAGACTCTCAAATGTTTAGAAACTGGTCAGAAGAATATGTTAAAAGCAACTCTTCTCCCGACTATAGTATCAATTATGATTAGAAAATGAGCGCACTTATGACTATTTTGATCAGACCAAGGGCTCGGAAAACCCTCTAATGTGATCAAAAATTTCACAAAATTTTTGCTGAATTAAACCCAATTGATGGAAGTCTCTATTTAATCATCCGAAAAGGCTCGAAAAAAACTTTTAGTTAAAATGATCTTTCAAATGTTGGGTGAGAAGGTAGGTGGCATGACATAAAGCCCACGGACATAAAGCCCATATCAAAATTAATCTTAGTCTACTCCGACAAATCACTCAAATTTGGAATGGGCGATAGCGGACATAGTGCACAAATTTTTTCGGACACAAGGCCCATTTGGAAATTTGAAATCAGTGTCAAAACACAGCTAAAATTGTTAATCAAAATACAGAAAAATACAAAAAAAACAGAAGAATTTTCAAACTTAAAAGAATGGGGAACGGTGGTTTTTGGAAGACGAGGGACGTCGATTATTAATAGAAATGAGGAAAACCAGGATATTCAAGGGAAATCAATTGATGGAATCGGCTTTAATGAAACCATTGCAGCCAGCGATTCCTATTAAGCCTCGGCATCAAGCAACAACGTCCACTTGCCAACCAATCGATGTCCAAGACCAATCACAGCAATGGCATGGCTTTCTCGTTAATATTCTCCAGATGATATTGCGCATTAATTATATCCATGGTTTCCGGCTCTTCCATTAATTTATAGAAGTTTTCGTCGTCTTGTGGATCTCCTCAAAATATATGCCATATAAACAGCGGCAGATTCTTTATATATACTATATTAAAGCCCCACCCTTATTTAAATTCTCTGCGAGATGTATTTGTTGTCAAAACATTCAATTGTAAATACGGACTTATCGCCCATGATCAAAATTTTTCATATGGACTTTATGTCAGGTCACCGGGAAAGTACCAAAACTGATCCTAATAACTGTTCCAGCAGTAAAGGGCAATAGCTGGATAAGTGACCCAATATCCATATCCTTTCGGAATAGCTCGGGAGCGAACCGCGCACTTTGCCTCGTATAAACTCTGGCTCTGAGCTGAGAGCTCTAGGTCGAGAGCCGTGAGACAACCACCAGCTCTCGCCTGGTGAGCCACTGCATTCGGCTCTGAGCTGAAAGCCACAGCTCGCTAGCCTTGAGCCATCAACCGGCTCTTGAGCCATTGCTCTCGGCTGGTGAGCCACAGCTCTCGTCTGGTAAGCCACAGCTCTCGGCTGGTGAGCCACAGCTCTTGGCGCTGAGCTTAACCACCAACTTTGAGCTGCCAGCAAATATATGAAAATACCACACGAGCCATCGATGTTTTTTGGCAACTCTCTGAGACATGTTTGCTTCATACGGATGATGTTGAGCAAGAATATATATACTTTCCTAGCTCACTTCGGATAAGCGGTACAATTTTGCAAGTCTCAGGATTTCTAGATAATTTCCGCCTATTTCTTCAACTTAGAAACCTTCGCGAGCAAGGGTCCAACCTTTTTCCAAAGATTCATCGCGATCGGATGAACGATGGAGTGTTCAAAATTTTGTGCTTCTTACGAGAGTTGTGGCTCACGAGCCGACAGCTACACAGAGGGAAAAAACCAAGAACATTGGACTCAAAGTGAGAACATTCGGTGTCAAAAACTAATCATGACCGAATTTTTCACTTCAAGAACTTTTTTTTGAGAACGCAAAATCTTGATGTGTGTTAACATGTTTAGTTTTTGAGAAGATTTTGAAATTAAAAAAAAAATTTCAGGTCCAGGGTCCAGGACCCAGATATCAGGGGCCAGCTCCAGTCCAGAACCCAAGTCCAAGTACAATTCCAAGTCTAGGTCCGATTATTCCAGCTTCAAGTCCGCAGAGACCTCTCCGCCTTGTACAACATCCCACCTGCCTTAGATTACTAAATTAAAGAAAGAAAAATTGTTCGGACTTACTGGGAGTAGAGCCCAAGACCCCAGCGCGCAACGACGCGACGACGGACGTGTTAGCTCGTTAGGCTATTGCCCACATCTGCAGCCGCACCTCTGAATGGCTACTTATACATTTCGGTGATGAGCTGAATTGTGCTCATTTCAAGAACATTCGGAACATTTGTTCTCACAAATTTGAGAGCGCATTCTGTTCTTGTTTTGAGATGAAATAATCTTATTTTCTGAACACGGTTTTTCCCTCTGTGTATGACTCACAAGTCGAGAGCCGCTAAATGGCTTATGAGTTAGGAGCTGGTAGGGACCTCAGCTCAGAGCCAAGAGATGAGTGCTATGAGCTGGCCCTCGAGAGCTGTAAGTCAATAAAATATTGTTATTGAAAAATAGAACTAAAACCAAATTCTGACTAAATCTCTTCTAAAGGAAAATAAATCGAGTAGCAAGCTTTATCCCACCTGATTTCAATTTGTTATTATCGCCTTTCCACATTGCTCCTCAACTAAACAGAATGTCCTTTCAATGAAGCTTAAAATAATCCGAAAATGAATATATTTCGAGTAACAAATACCAATTTAATTTATCATACAGCAGCCATTGTGTACATTTTCATTTACATTTTGCAGCCTGTAAGAGGAAAATGTTTTTGTGTGGCTATTGCCAAAAACCCAATTGTACTCGGGCATTGATTGAAATGTGAATTTCCGGTGCATTGTGGGATTTGCTTGATCCCGCCCCCCGGCTGCAGTTTCCATTTAGGCTGTTATCAAATTTCTCTGCCCAGCGAAGCTGAAAAATGGTTCCAGAATTTATGCAATGCGTGATTAATAAATGCCTGCCCTCTTGCATTGACTCATGTCTGAGTCTGAGCATTGAACTGCGACAGCTGGGCACAGCTCAGGTTGCGTTCGGATTGATAACGGGCGAAGACGACGACGACGACGACGACGACGACCCACAAGCAAGTGGAACAATCAATAAACACGAAAATTCATACATGAAATGGACACACGTGTCAATACGGGAAACGTGTTAAGAACTTTTTTGGCTAATTCTTTTTATCGCAACGACACACAAAACCCCACACACGTAACCAGACGACCAGTTGGAACTAAAGTCAAGAAAAATGGCAGGTAGAGCACGTACTTCAGTTTTGCCACCCCAAATCAGTGTTATCCGTTGAAATATTTGGCGAATGGTATCCAACTTCCACTTCCAGACACTTGTAAAATAAATAAAATTAGTCCACTTCAGTTGTAGCTTCAACTTTGGCCTCTTAACTGGGTTACTTGGCAGATTTTGGCTGTAGCTGAGTTCATATTTTCTACGTACTTAAGCGTTCATTTTCTTTCAATTTCCAACTTTTTCCTTATCTCACCCTAACCTGCCTGTCATTTGTGTATCGAGAGTTCCCTTCAGTTGCGTGCCACATTGCGTATGCAAAATCTTAGACACAGGCATACAATTTCAATTATTTTCTTCGTTTGATGAGAAAAGTTGCCGCCTTTGCATGATTTTGCAAATTGTGAGAGATGTGCACGAAGGAAAATTGTTGTGTATTATTTGGGTTAATAACTTTATCACTTAATAACTTTATCAACTTCTAAACCAAAAACTTATCGGAATATATTTTGAGATTTTAGTGGCTATCTTTAAGCTAAGATACAAGGAATTACTCATTGAAACCGGAATACCAGGGAAGCAAACCAATCGAAAATAATTACTGTTTCGGTTCAGTGGTTCAGACCGGTTTGGTTCCTTACTTGCTTTTTAAAGCTGACTGAAACGCGGTTCCGGTTCGGTTCAGTGGTTCACAAAGGTACATTATGATTTTTTGCACACTTTCAAATTGAATTCCTTAAATCCATTTGAATATCTTTAAAACCCTTAGAAGAATTTTGCAAATTTATTATGCTGGATTCAAAGGATTCGCCTATAAGTTAGTAGAGAATGTTGGCTAGAAAAGATTAGAATAGAAAAGTATTTATAAAAACTCTCCCGGTTAAAATTGAATTAAGTTGAAGGTATTACAGAACATACCAAATATTGTCCACTAGAGGAAAGAATGTATATTATGAGATCGGAGGGCAATTACAAAAGACCTGCAGAATTACTTGTTCTTAAATTTTCGTCAAGTCATCCTTAAAAGTTCCGGCATAGGTAAGAATGTAGAGAGTCAAGCGATATGTAGAACAATTGTCTTAGGTAATCGATTCAAATTGCCAAATTAATAAGTATCATTGGCTAGAGGAAAGCGACTTCCGTCTTAAAACTCGTCAGAGAGCTGAACCGAACCGAATCGTTTTTATACTCTGTACCGAAGGTACATAGAGTATTATAAGTTTGTGCAAAAGTATGTAACATCCAGAAGGAAGCATCTCCGACCCCATAAAGTATATATATTCTTGATCAGCATCAACAGCCGAGTCGATATAGCCATGTCCGTCCGTATGAACGCACAGATCTCAGAGATGGTAAGAGATAGTAGTTTGACGTGTATGGGACATATGCTTCTTATGTCTGCAGGCAGATCAAGTTTACTTTCAATTTTGGCCACGCCCCCTCCCGCCCCCGCAATTTAGAAAAAACGTCATATCTCCCACAGTTTTGAAGATAGATGGCCTGTTCCTTCTGGACATATTTAGTTATTAGAATAACTTATCGATCCGCCAAAGAAATGAAGAAGATCGGATGAACGGTTTTCGAGTTATGATCAAAAGACAAAATTTCTTGGTACAGAGTATGTTATAGTCGGGCTTGACCGACTTTCTTTCTTGTTATTTGTGATTTTCGGCTTGGCTCAGCAATTCTTAAAGGAAGTCGGTTCGGCTTGCGGTTCGATTCACCAGCTGGAATAAGCAGTTCGGTTGGGTTCAGAACCGGTTTGCATCCCTGATGAATACTGTGAATTTTTAAGGCTTGCAGTCTTGTTCCTTCCTTTAAGGAGTGTAGCCTTTTCAGAGGTTTTTGTCTAAAGGATTTTAAATTAGTTTTTATACAATTGCAGAGGGTATATTGAAATTGTGCAGATGTTTGTAACGCATAGAAGGAAGCATTTCCGACCACATAAGGTACAGGGTGCGCCATCTAAAGTGTCGGTATGGCAACACTGAATAACTTTGACATTTACCAACCGATTGCTTTTGTTAGACATGTTTTGGAAACATCAATCTAGTACAATTTTGACCATGGAACGCTTCACACCAAAACAACGTGCCGAAATAGTGACGCTGTTCATCGAAAATAATCGTTCAATTGTGCTAACTCAACTCATTTCACGCTTTCTGGTGGTGTTAATAAGCAAAATTGTCGCATATGGGGCACGGAAAATCCACACCGCATCCATGAATTACCTTTACACGACCAAAAAGTGAATGTTTGGGCCGGTATCAAAAAGAGGCGATATTGACTGGCCACCCAGATCTCCAGATTTGACCGCCCCAGACTTCTTTTTGTGGGGCTATTTAAAAAGCAAGGTTTACGCCAGCGATCCACAGACCATTGAAGAGCTTAAGGCCAACATTCGTGCCGAAATCGCCACTTTATCCACTGAGACGCTCGAAAAAGTGATGGAAAATGCCGCAAAAAGGGCACATTTTCGTTGTGATTGATGTTGCGTTCAAAAAGTAGTCGAAATCAATTGTACAGGACCAAATTAAAGGAACAAGATCAACATATAGCAATCGGTTGTTTGTTTTTATATTTATTCAGTGTTGCCATACCGACACTTTAGATGGCGCACCCTGTATATATATTCTTGATCAGCATGACGTCTGTCCGTCTTTAAAGCTAAGGCCACCAAACTTTGCACCGAGTCTTCTGTTACAAATACGCTGCACATTTGTCGGCACCGGCCGGATGGGCTGACTATAACATATAGCTGCCATAGGAACAATCGGTCGAAAAACTAGTTCTAGTGAGAAAAACTTGTTTGTTTTCAATGCAAACGTCTTCAAACTCAGTATTTACTAGTTTTTAATGCTTTTTTATGATTCCACTAAGTTGGGTCGAAATCGGACATCTATAAAGTATAGCTGCCATAGAAAGGTAAGGTTAAAAAAATAGTCTTAGTATGAAAAACTTGTTTGTTTTCAATGTAAACCCCTTTAAAACTGGCATATATTTATTTTATAAGCTTTCACACAATTCTACAAAGTTTTGTCAAAATCGGTTGACCATACGCTATAGCTGTCATATGAATGATCAGTCGAGAAACTAGTTTTAGTGAGAAAAACTTTTTTGTTTTCAAAGAAAACGCCTCCAAACTTTGTATTTCTTAGTTTGCTATGCTTTTCCAAGATTCCACTGAGTTTGATTGAAATCGGTCATCTATATAGTATAGCTGTCATAGAAAAGTAGAGTAAGAAAAGTAGTCTTATTGGGAAAAACTTGTTTGTTTTCAGTGGATATGTTCTACAAATAAGTTAAAAAACGTGCTGCAAGGGTATTAACTTTCCTCTATTTCTAAAATAAGAACAAGTTCCTTATTTGGAAGTAGGCCACACTCTAAACGAGGCAGTAGTACTTTAGCTGATGGTAGAGAATGCAATTTAGATTGACTGAATTGACTTTTAGCCGGATTATAGGATCAGATTGGATCTTTGTTAATAACACAAGTTTGAAGGAATTTTTGAATAATTTTGCAAATAAATTGTCTATTTTGACCCAGCAACTATGAACAATTTACATAAACGAACTTTGTTCACATTTTTGGTACCTGTAGCCACGTTTAGAAACCTATTCAAACCAAATTTGTTTCTAGGTAAACTTATTGTTTTAGTTTTTCTCTAATTTCAAAGAAAAACATGAATTTTTCAGAGAATTTTGACTATTTTCCGCAAGTTAATGAAATTCTTAAAATTTATCAGCAAATTTAAAAAGAACACAAAATTAACTACTAAGTTCGTACCTTTTGGTCCTTATTTAGGGAGTTAATCGTTCGGTTTGACTTGAGACCGTTTTTAAGCTAAAAGTTTGATCAAAAAGATTCGTAGTTCATATAAGAAATTTGTATTTTCATACTTACCGAACTATTGACACTGATTGTGCTTAATTTAAGCACAAAGTTCTTGATTTTTTATCTAAATGTACGTTTGTATCACAAATTGATGATAGAGTAGAAAATTGGCATAATCTTATTAAAAATCGTATAAGATCGTGAAACGAAGGAGCATACATTTACTTACATGCAAGGTTATTGGATTAAACTTTCAGATTCAGAGTTGATCTCTTATTTAAGAACAAAGGAAACTTAGTACCTTTCAACTGGTTGTTGCTTACAAGCGACTGAACAGCTGAAACGAGACTTAGACTATTTATACAGTTTCTCTCTCGATATTTTAACACCCACAACAGCTGAAAATGGAAATTACTTAAAATAATTAGACATTTTATTACCATCAACAAGATTTTTAGGAAATGGAAAGTTGCCACAGAAATTACTGCAACTAAATTAAAATATGGCCGGTTGTGGTGCAGCGGGTAGTGTGTGTACAAAATAAAAACGATTAAGCTAAGCAAACTTTGTCTGTGCCGAAGTTTTTGTAGCCTTGCAAAAATACTCTTTTATCCATTTTCCGACCGATCGTTCGTATGGTAGCTATATGATATAGTCATCCGATTTGTCCAAAAATTTGTAAAATTATGTGAAAGGATGTGAAACAAGCAAATACAAAATTGCAGGATGCTAACATTAAAAACAAAAAAGTTTTTCTAACTAAGACTGTTTTTCAGACCTATCTTTTGTATGGCAGCTATAACATACAGTTGTTCGATGTTCATCAAACTTGGCAGAATTATAAAAAAACTTTGAAAACCTATGAATACAAAGTTTGGAGACGTTTCCATGGAAAAGAAAAAAGTTTTTCATACTTAAACTAGTTTTCCGACCGATTTTTCCTATGGGAGCTATGAGATATAGTCAACCGATCCGGTCGGTTCCGACATATAAGTAGCGGAAAGAGCTCAATCAACTCAGCTCGTCACCCTGATCAAGAATATATATAGTTTATGGGGTCGGAAACTTCTGGGCAAAATTATAATACCCTTTGCAAGGGTATAGAAAGATCCAAAAAAGATGCATTTGTAAGGGATATGTCTTATATTCCTTTTAATCATCCAGCTGAACAGCAAAATCATCCAAATGATTATCATTTCTCATATCCTTTGAATGATTTGTAGCTGCGTTGGATGATTAAAAGGATATTTCTCTAGATATTCTCTTCCAGCAAACAGACTTAACTGCAACAAAGTTTTAAATGGTTTCGGAAACTGTCCGTTTTATATTAATTCTAAAGCTTAAACTTTTCTGTTATCTTTCTCCGAGTGTAATTACCATTTCTTGTTCCTCCAACATTTCATTGACCCAATTCTAGACAAACTCCTCCCGCTCCGATTGCCATACATTACTTTTACTTTTTATTTTGTTTCTTCTGGTGTTTGTTGCTTTCGACAAAACAAGTCCATTAAACATTCACACAATTTATGCTAATTACCACAAAGTTGAAATTAATTCTGGAAATTAATTCCAAAAGCGCAAAAATAAAATAAGACAAATTAAAATAAAACGTTTACGTTTTGAGGGTCTATCCAACACACTCGACAAATTAACATATTTATGCGATTTATGCGAGGCGCCGCCGCCGCCGCCACTGACCAACTCTCTTCGTTTGGCGGATAGTTTTCCATGACATCGGGCTGTAATGTGCTAATTTTTACTCACCTGCCGCTGCTTCTGCGTCTTCAAGGACTGTTTGTAAATGAAATTTGTAGAATTTGCTTCCGCTTTAGCTTTTATTGTAATTCTATAAAACCTGTTGGCCAACCTGTTGGCTAGTTCTTGGTATTTATAAATTACATTTCACATTCCAAGATGATGTGCGCTGTGGCGAGAGAGCGGGGCATTCATAAATGTTTAATCCGCGAGGCCAATTCACTTAGCCAACGCATGAAAATTTCATTTAAAAACACTTTGTGGGCGTCGCATTGAAAGGGGGGAGAGGGGAGAAGTTTGCGAAACAAAATTTCATTACTGCTGCAGAAGCTGCTGGGTATTATAATTATTATTTACATCGGTACATATGAGGCGGAGGGGGAAGGACAACTGTTTGTGTCGCAAATTACATGACAGACTTTACCGAGCAGAGCGGAGCGACCTCATCCTCAAAATAATTGAAAGAACGAAGTAAAGTAAATTGGTTTAATCTGTATTCGTCAATTCAATAAAAAGAATTTTAAGAAATGCAAAAGGAAAATGTGAAAAGAGAATTACATTTCCCGGCTCTGATGGGGTTAATTTCGGTTTTACTTAAACTGGCTTAAAGGAAGTGAAAAGGGAAGATTAATTTTAAATTTAACCTTCTTTTTCAGCTTCATAACAGTAATCTGCCACTCAATGAACACCAAAAGATGTGATAAAGTAAAGGGTCAAGCTGCTCTCAATCTCTTAAGTCAGTACCAGATCCGAAATCTCGAAATATCTTGAAATCTCTTACTGAAATGTTGAACCGAACCGAAAACCACAAAGAAAAACGGTTCGGTTCGGTTCAGTTCTCATCGCGAACCGCTTTCCTCTGGCCCATGAAGCGCCATCTATTGGTCAGCTTGAGAAATCACTCAACTAGCATTTCTCAAAGTGAAAATCTATCAATTCAATATTTCTCACTATAAACCATTATTTACATAAATTATGTGAGCTGCCAGACTTAAGTCAGTGCCATTTAACGTTTTTCAGAAGGTAAAGCTGATTTTGATTTAAATTTCTCGGCTTAGGCGCCAAAGCTGCAACTTCAACGAACCAATCGATACCTTATCGATAGCTTATCGGCTTGAGTTCAAAGCAAGTGGTGAAGTTGAACAATGAGAGCAGAGAGAAGAAAAATGTGGGCAGATCATTGAATGGTATTTTTAATACACATTTATTTATTTAAATTTGAAAAAGTGGTTAATTAATCTCTGATCGCCAAAAAGCAACGCCAGCCATAGATTTGGCATTAAGCTGGTACTGGCCGTGCAGTCACACTAAAATTTTGCAAGCTGCAGTTCGGGTCGTGTGGGAAGACGCAGAAAAGAAATGTTAAAGTGGGCGTAAAAAGTTAAATTATAAATTAAATTTATTGTGCAATGGTTTGAAAGTGAGCTTGTGTGTTAATTTAAATGTTAGCTTTGTCTTATGTCATATGCAGAAGCCGGGCAGGTGTTACATAAGCTGGTAAGTGGCCTGCGATCACACACACACAAACCAATTTACATACATATTTTTTGCAGGACAAGTGCAATTGTTAAAGCAGTGAATTAATCTCTGATCGCCAAAAAAATCCACACCCTCTATTTGATTTGGGCTAAACTTCCAATGGCTGTACGGTCACACTTAATTTGGCAAGTAGCTGTTCGTGTCGCCGAGTCGGTTGAAAGAGGAAAAGAAGCAAAGTTAAAGTGCAATTGGCAGAAAAGTGTGTGTTTTTGTTGTTTTTTTATTGTGCAATTGTTTTTAAAGTGTTTTTGGGTGTTTGCTAAAGTTTGTCTCCGCCAGATACACACAATCTGTGATCTTCTGCTCTCTGATCTCTCTCTCCTTCACCCACACATTGTGCTGCCATCTTTGTTGTTAGATTCTGCGAGTGAAAAGTTAAATTATAGTGTTTTTTGTTGTTTTTTTTATTGTGCAATTGTTTGGAAGTGATTTTGTGTGTTTAATTGAGTTCTATCTCTGCTTTGGGACAATATGTGGAAGCCGGCAAGCTGTAACACACGCTGGTAAGTTGCCTGCATACACACACACACACACACACATATGCAACCCAACTTACATATTTTTGGTTGTCGTTTCTTCAAGGTTCGCCCCAAAATGTGAGACTGCGTTGGAGTTACCAGGTCAGTGATGCCATAATATGTATGTACATATTAAGATCGGTTGATAATCTCTCCTAATGTGGCTATGTCCTCCTTGATGAGCTGCGGCGGTGGACTGTGGCCTGCCTGGGGGAGTTATCCTGGGACACAGATAGATTTTGTGGCAAGATCTGCTACTTATTGATACTTTTGCGCGTGTACTCCTTGGCGGTCGACTCTGCCCTGCCTGGCGTCTTGTCCTGGGAGACAGACAGCTTTTGTGGCAGGATCTGCTACCTGTGTCTAAGTACTACTTGATAAGCTGCGCCGGTGGGATGTGCCCTGCTTGCCGAGTTGTCCCAGGACTTTGATATATGTTGTGACAAGATCTGCCACTTATTGCTACCTGTGCCCAAGTACTTCTTGATGAACTGCGCCGGTGGGCTGTGCCCCGCCTGGCGAGTTGTCCTAGAATACAGAAAGACGTTGTGTTACGAGATCCTGACAAGATCAGCTTTTGTGCAGTTTTTTAACTACTTTGCAAATGTAAATCCTTCATTTATGGCCCACGAAGCACTGCCCGTTTTGTGTAAGGTACTTCAGAGGACGCATCATTGTTGGCGGATCAGTCTGTTGTGTATGATTCGTGTATGCTCCAGTAAGATTACAATCATAGTTGTGCAGTTCTTTGTATGCTATTTTATGATATGTCAGTGATGGTGGAATGATCAGAGGTACGATTCTGCATAATCCTTTTCTCAATCTCTATCGACTTCTCGATCTGCAACAGACATATTCCAGGCTCCGTACCAAAAAATCATGTTATACTTTGCGTCCTTGACTAAAAAAAAGATATATTATGCAGCAAAATATCTGCTCTTTTTCGGCTGGTTCGTTTCAAGGCATTTTCCGTACTTGCCAGGGTATGATACATATTCTGATTGGTACTTTCGTTTTGAACTTAGCATAAAAGGCAAATTTAGGAGCTTATATTCACTTTGTCAGAGAATAGCCAAGCAGAGAATCAGATAAGGCAGAGAATATCCTTAAAATCCTTAGAAGAATGTTCAAAATGAATGATGTCGGTTTTCCAAAAGTAATGCCCTTTGAAAGCAGAGAATGTTGGCTAGAAAAGAGTACGTCCCATGCATCTTATCTTTCATTTATGATAAATGTGAAAAAAAAATCATCTGGCTCTCCACTTTTGAGAAAAGAATGCAGATTGATGACAGGTATATTAAGAAATAGGCGGACAGTTGCAGAAGATTTCAGGATTACATGTTGTAAAATTAGTTTCAAGTCATTCTTAAAGGTTATATCGATACGGCATAGCTAGGAATGTACAAGGTCGGACGAAATGTCGGTTAAAAATGCTCTTGGGCAAACGAATCAAATTCCCAAATTAATACAAGTCAGTGGCTAGAGACTTAAGTCTTAAAACTCTTCAGAGAACTGAACAGAACCGCGTTTCGTTGTAATTTTCAGATCGGTTCAGCATATCTGAAAGGAAGCCGGTTCGGCTTGGGGTTCGGTTCAAAACTGGTTCGTTTCAGAGCTGAGTTCTGCACTTATATTGATAGCCAAAAACACCGCATCGCTTTTAAATTGGCTTTATCTTAGAGCCACCACTAGGTCTGCCATCAACTTTACCACTATCTAAAGAGCTTCGAAAAAGCTTTAAGTTAAAGTACACAGAAAGAAAATTGGGAGATCAATCTCAAAAAAAATTGGTCTAAATTTCGACCTTCGGATTGAAATTTCAAGTAAAAGTCGTACAAGATACGAGATATCCGAAATGAAGTCAATCCTATTCGTACTTGGAATGAGAAAATCCGGGATTGACCGACTTCTGACAATGTTTGGGATGGATTTCATCCCGAATATCACGAATTTAATTTTTCTGTGTAGCAGAAGAAACAAACCATACGTTTTATTTCGACTTTTCCGAGATAAATTTAATTTCTTTTATACGAATTAAAAATTAGTATGTTTGCCAGTCTTTTGTATAAAATAGGTCACCTCGATTTGGTTCACTCCCTTAACCCTTATTTGTGATCCCTGGTTTCGGTTAAAAAATGCTATCAAATAGTACGGCTGTTGCTCCTACCAACTGACAATGGACTCAATGGTGACACTGTGTTCCAAGTCGGTTGTTGTTCTTATTGTTATTGTCGCGTTGTTGCCATTGTAACAATTTTTATGGTTAGTACGTTTTTATTTGCACAGTTTTAGCAGAGTTTTTACTTCAATTGTGGATGACGCATTTAGCAATTTCAAGTTCAAATCACTTTTTATGGTTTTTTATGTAATCACGTAAACGTAATTTACATACATTTCGACGGTGTGATAACCAAGTGGGAAAAGAAACCTGGCGTAGGCTAACGGCGCCAGCTGACACTCTTACCTACATATGTATGTAGACTCGATGAACGATTTTAGCTTAAGAAGTTCTTGGCGGTGGCTTTCTGGTCAGTTGGCTGTTTGACTGGTTCCACCAGTTTCCGTTTGAATTTCATTTTCGTTTTCGTTTCTTTCAGACCAAAGAAGATTGTGAAACGACAAGCGACATAAGAAAAAAAAAATACCATTTATTGATGTGATAATCTAAAGATCAAGGTCTTCCTTTTGCCATTTCAATAAACATTTTTTCGTCTGTGTACAATCTTTGACGTAGCATTCTGCGTGATACAAAACTAGAATTCTTTTTTTTTCTTTTTTTTTTTTTGGTAGGGCAGAAAAGTGCGGGATTAGCTGTGGCAAACAAATCAAAACAGGAAGTTGAACAGAAATAAAAAGAGAGAGAGAGAGAGAGAGTAGCGCAGACAAAGTGAAGCATAAGCTGAGGATTGGGAGCAGTCAACTGGGAGACTGAGTTATGTAAAGCAGATGCACAGCTAATGAGAGCACCAGGGAAAACAGCGTGAGCAAAGCCTGTGAAATGCAATTGAAATGCAACTGTTTGGCCAACTTACTAAGCAAAGCAAGGAGGAGGGTTACTTGTAGACGAACAAAAAAAAAGGAACAGGGCAAAAGGCATTAGAGTGTTAAGTGATGGCAAATCCAGGCACACAAAAGAAACTCAACTTCTGCTTAAGCAGCAAATTAAATTGTCTCTGACTCTACGATTTAGTTTGGTTTATATGAAATGATACTGAAAAGCATATTTCTACAAGGGTTGTCACCGAAAACTGAAGAACCAGCAGCAACAGCTTCCACATTTTGGCTGCTGATAAGCAAAAAAAAAACAACAACAATATAACAAGAAAAGGGAAAACAAAACTCAAGCCGAAGAGGGCGTCAAAGTTGACGCTTATCTGTGCGCCTCATTTGCCAAAACAACAAAAGCCCCCGCCATCAATTTCAAAGAGGCCTCTGCCAAAAGATTCTAGACTGAACACTGCCAAAAGAAAGCCAAAGTTCACTCAACTTTCAACTTGTAATTTGTCATTGTGCCAGGCAAACTGAAAGCGACACCCGGGCAGCTGTTTGGGCCAAGTGGCCGCCACATCAGAGGGAAATAAATATGAAAATCATTTGCAGCGGTGGCAGATTCTCCCAGCTGCTCTCAGCTGGCCACTGCAACGATGCGTATACGCAATTAAATTTATGTGCTTAATGCAAATGCTTTGACTGTCGCATTTTTGTGGAGAAAAATGGATAGCGAATGCGACATCTACGTGGGTGGTGATTAATTTGCGTATTGTTCTTTAAGGCCAACATATTTCAAGTCATTTTATTTTCACAGACAAGCTGTGTCGCCATTGGCAAGCAAACTTTCTGATTCAGTTCGATGGCAGGCAAAAAGAATTGCAAAAAAAGATTTGAGGTAAAGTTTGACCTATCGAGTGGAAAGAAAAGTAAAAGTTTTTCGTCATAAAGTTGGTGGAGTGAAATGGGGCTACCCATATAGCAGTTCATTTAAAAGTGTTACGGATTTAAAAATGATCTACAGTTAAGTTAAGACCTCAGGCTAGGGCAACGCAGTTGGTAGTAAAATTGGAAGTTTAGTAGAAAGTTATCACTAACTCAGTTTCTAGAAGATATAATCGAAACTTTATCATAGATGCAAGATATAGATTAGGGTAGATAATTTTGCTCAGAAGTTTGCAACGCATAGAAATATTCGTTTCCGACCCCATAAACTATATAAATTCTTGATCAGGGTGACGAGCTGAGTCGATTGAGCTTTGTCCGTCCGTCCGTCTGTCTGTTTCTAAGCAAACTTATCTCTCAGTTTTTAAGCTATCGAGCTGAAATTTTGCACAGAGTCTTCTTTTTGCTGCACACTACTAATATGTAGGAACCGACCGGATCGGATGACTATATCTCATAGCTCCCATAGGAACAATCGGTCGGAAAACTAGTTTTAGTATGAAAAGCTGTTTTCTTTTCAATGGAAACGTCTTCAAACTTTGTATTCATAGGTTTATTATGCTTCTTTATAATTTTGTCAAGTTTGATGAAAATCGGACAACTATATGGTATAGCTGCCATACAAAAGATAGGTCTGAAAAACAGTCTTTGTTAGAAAAACTTTTTTGTTTTTAATGGTAGCATTCTGCAAATTTGTATTTGTTTGTTTCACATGCTTTCACATTATTTAACAAATTTTTGGCCAAATCGGATGACTATATTATATAGCTGCCATAGGAACGATTGGTCGAAATTGGTTGTTTTAAATGCAAACGTCCCCAATCTCCGTATTTACTAGTTTGTATTGCTTCTCCATGATTTTGCCAAGTTTGATCGAAATCGGACAACTATATAGTATGGCTGAAATAGAAAAGTAAGGTTATAAAAATAGTCTTGGTAGGAAAAACTTCTTGGTTTTAAATGTAAACCGCTTTTAAATTGGCATATATTTATTTTTTAAGCTTTCACACAATTCTTCAAGGTTTTGTCAAAATCGGATGACTATAGCATATAGCTGCCATTGGAATGATCTGTCGAAAAACTAGTTTTAGTGAGAAAAACAATTTTATTTTCAAAGAAAACGCCTTCACACTTTGTTTTTCTTATCTTATTCTATGCTTTTCCATGATTCCTCCAAAATTGGTCCAAATCGGACATCTATATGGTATAGCTCTCATGCAAAAGTAGAGTCAGAAAAGCAGTCTTGGTGAGAAAAACTTGCTTGTTTTCAGTGGAAATGTCCTTCAAATTAGTTAGAAAGACGTGCTGCAAGGGTACACAAATTTCGGCCAAGCCAAATTTATTATTTATAAATTTTTGCCATAGAGGTGTCCTGTAATTGTTATGTAATTTTAAAAGTAGTTTCCGAAGGAAAACAAATTATTAACACAACAAAGAGTTGCTTCCACTTTTTGCTCAAAATTTCAAATTCGCTGGAATGTGCCCCGCTCAACTAAGCTCAGTAACTTGGCTTAAGCACGAATGAACATTTTAATTGATCTATTTTTAATTATCAAACGTTTGGAAAATTCTGTAGCTCTGGCTTTTATTTTTGGGCAATTTCGCGCAACAATTATGTGAACCCGAGAGCACCCGCCTCGCCCGCGCCGCCCGCTCATCTCACGTAGCCTGCCGACGTCAAATGATTTATTCAATTTGTGCCATGAAGCGTAAACTTTTTGTTTGCTTGTTGGCTTCCAGTGTCGGCCTGTCCGTCCGTCCGTCTGTCTGTTTGGCTTGGCCAGCGGAAGTTCGCTGTGTGAATCAATTGCAACGACTGCGCTCCCCCCGGCCAACTGACATTGATGTTGACATTCTGGACCAAAATCTCTTGACCATTTGAATTCTGCATATTTTGTTGAATGTGTTGAAGCGTTTTGAGCATCTGATACCGAACGGCACTAAACACAAACTTTTTATTGCATTTTCCTCCCTATCAATTGGAGTTACAACTGTTTGACTTGCTCTTGGCCGATAAAATGGCCTAAATTATTGCAGTTCTCGGCTCTTCATTTGTTTACGACTTATTTCTCACTCTCTTCGCATTTTTATGAGTGTTTCGCCCAAAGTTTTTACAACGATATTAAGTTAATTACTTTTCGGTTGTTGCCTGAGAAATGGGCGAAAAGTTTTTTGGGCTGCCTGCAGCTATGCAGCCTCTTAATTAATAAGCATTTAGTTCGGCACACCCCGTCGTAGCGGCCAGAAGACTCCAATGATGTTGTCAAAAAGCGTGAGTTGTTAATATTTGATTTTTATGTTGCACTTCGCACGCCTCCCTTTTCGAAGGGCGAACGTGCTCAAAGTGCGCCAGTTGATGATGATTTCACCTGCAATGCTTTTTATGATTTGTCTGAGTCCGGCGAAACGGAGAGCGAAAAGGAAATTACTTTGAAGTTGACTCAACGAAGCGATGTTTAGTTATGACTCTTGAATGGAAGTGAAACTATAATTTTAAGCCAAAAATTTCTCACCTTATGATTTGGTATTGGAAAAGGGGGAAGGATTACAGCAATCATAATTCATTTTTTGGTAATTTTATATGTAGGGCGAAAGGTTAAGAAGAATAAGCACTTAAATCAATTTAAGCACCGAACTAAATTTGTTCGCACTTAATTTATCCACTTAGTTTAAGAAAGTCGTCATTGCCAAGGCAGATTTACTAAGATTATACTACTGTGAGCAAAAAGAAAGGTGTAAGGGTCAATTTAAACTTCGCGGGACTAACAATTTGGGCTAGTTCTTTTTTTTTTGAGTTGGCAGGACTGTTGATGACATCTGTGCCAAATTTCATGTGAATGTCATTATCAGTAATATATTTACGCTTGTGTTTTCCAAACGACCAAGAGTGCATTTTTCGATTTTTACAATGTCTGAGCAGAGAAGTGCCATCAAATTTTGTTTGCGGAATGAAATTTCGGCTGCGGAAACGTTGAGGATGTTGCGGAAGGCCTTTGGTGATTCTACCATGTCACAAAAAAATGTTTATAAGTGGTACAAAGACTTCAAAGAGGGTCGAGAACGTGTGGATGACTTGGAGCGCTCCGGACGACCATCGACGTCAACAGATGACCAACACGTCAATGAAGTGGAGGAATTAGTGCGCAAAAATCGTCGGTTGACTGTTAGAGACCTTACTGATAATGATCGGAATATCAGAAGGATCTGTGAAAACCATTTTGAAAGACCATTTGGGCCTACGAAAAGTCAAATCTCGTTTGGTACCGAAATTTCTTGCAAAAAAGTCATCAAAAATTCGAGGCATATCGTTCCGCAACCACCGTATTCGCCTGATTTGGCTCCGTGTGACTTCTGGCTATTCCCAAAACTCAAGAGACCACTTCGGGGAAAGCGTTTCGAGTCGATTGAGGAGATAAAAGCAAAATCGAAGAAAGCGCTGATGGCTATACCGGAAAGGGACTATTTGGCATGTTTTGAGGATTGGAAAAAACGTTGGCATATTTTATCGGGAGGGGATTACTTTAAAGGGGATGAAATTGATTTAGAAGAATAAATAAAGATTTTTCATTCTACAAACAAATTCACCTTACTTTTTGCCCGCAGTAGTACATGTCGCAGGAGTATTTCGTTGATACTGGGGAAAAGCGAGAGCAAATAGATTGTCTGAGAACTGACCCAGCTAAGAGACCGACCAGTCTGCAGTTTTAGCAACGCTATCCTTTATTTTTATATGGAGTTGACAACCAGCTAAATAGATTTAGTCTGAATACTGAGCGTATATGCTAAGCATACAGTTTATATCTAAAATTGAGTTAGCTATAGGGCTCCAAAACACTTAAAAAACCGGTGTTGAAACGGTAAACGAACTTCTACAGACCAAAAATCTGAAGCACCTTTGAACCGGTTCAGCCAGGATGGTTTGTAAGCGGTAAAATATCTATATCTACCTTTACATATAAAATGTCTGATCCTATTTTGAACTGATTGACTGGCTGGGAACCGCAAAAATCTCTAATTTGAAATCTTGAAAATCTTGAATTTTCTCTACCATCTACACAAATTTTTCGTTGTATTTGTGGATCACTCGAATAGGTTCAGCTTTAAAAACAACTAAATAAATTTGCAAAATAGAGACATGTAGTGTAGGAACCAATAAACTAATTCTCCATTTATAAAAGTCTCGTAGATATGACTCTGAACCACTTTTGAACCGGTTCGGAACAGGTCTTAAATGAGTAAATTATGTAAAACATGGTGAACCATTTCGGAACCCATCTTAAACCTGTTATATTATGAACATCAATTGGTTCTCACTTTCAATATGTACAGAGTTGAAGCTTTGAATCACTTTTGAACCGGTTCAGAACTTCTAACTCCATACCACCAAGACTACACATCAGAAATATGTGAAATAAGTCTCCGAAACACCGGTTCGATTTCAGTCTTAAGACATACAAATATGTCAAGAAAATTAATTCTGCCAACACCCAAAACCTCTACTTACCGGAAGCTAAAATCTACAATATGTGTTGCTCGAAAGAACCACAAAAAAAAAAAGGAAAAAAATAGTGCACACTCTACTCAAATTGTAGCCCAAGGAGATTTCGCGCTGGGAGCTCGGCCAAAGTATCGGAAAATGTGTTGGTCATATAAATTTCATTTATGCCAGTTAAATTAATTACTGTCAACACATGCGAGGCGAAGCAGCAGCAGCAGCAGCGGCAGCGGCAACAACAATTGCCACTCAGGCGCAAAAACTAAAGCAGGCCAAGCCAAAAGTCCAACGAAGAAGACGAGAGTCTCTGGTTCGCTTTCGAGCATGTTGCGAACATAAACACAAAGTCATAAAGTTTTTACACAAAAACATTTAATTTTATTGCATTTTTGGGCAGCAGCCAGACGACGACGACGACGACGTCGACGATGCCGACGAACAATGCACAAGGGAGGGGTGCGGCCGCAGGGCGGTGGGGAGGAGAGGTGATGGAGCATGGTCTGCTGGCCAGGCCAACTTAATTTGCGGCAAATCGAGCAAAACTGCAGGCAGCTTTTACGAAAAAAAATCTAGACCAAAAACTTTTTGATTGTGCTGCCTCCATTGGACTCCATTGAGAACACTGAGCGATGTTCCCACACATCTCATGCGCCAGCTGACGTCAGCAGTTGGAATAAAACACAAATCTCTGCATTTGTTTGGACATCATCTTGTCTTATGAAATAGGAGCCAGCAGCCCGCAAATGTGCGGAGCAAAGTTTTATTTTTACATTTTGTTTTCCTATCTGTCTGGAAGTAGCTTTTTCTTCATTTTTGACAACCAAAAATTATGCGGCAACAGCAAAAACCGTAAAAATGCAAAGAGAAAAATAAAACGGCGTGCGTATACGTAATGTGCATTAACATCAACAAGTTGGTCGTTGGGCTGCAAAATGTGGGAAGAATGCCAACAATTTTGGTCGACAGCTTTTTGAAATGATTTGCAATGAGCTGGGCCTTCAAATGCCTGCCGCCAAATATGTATTTTAATATTTAATCATGATGAAAATGATGATGAAAATGGTGGCCACAAATGTGAAAGCGCCTCCTGAATGCAAGCGAAATGCGCAGGATTTTTGGTCATGCGGTCGCGGTGGTCGGTGTGATTGTGTGGTTTGGACTGTGCTTGTAGATCGATGAAAGGATAGAACAGAAAATGGGCCATGTTGCGGCTTAAATTTGAGGAAACATTCAGAAAGTTAAGCTAAGGTTATCTTGCTCAGCTTTGCTATAATAGTTTGCTCTAAGGAAGGGAACTCTCCCCGGAGCTCAAACTTGCTTCCGTGTTTGCCAGCAAATTGTCAAATATTAGTAACAAATTTTGGCAAAGAAATGTGTCACTATGTTTGGCCTCCTGCAGGGTCACAAATAAGTGAGGGAGGGAAAAATTTGGAAAGTTTTTAAAAGTTTATATTAAGAGTTCAATGAAGGAAGGTAAAAAAATGTACAAATTTGTTTGCGTATTTGCAGGCAAATTGTAAAGTACTATACCCAAATATGGCAAGGCAGTATCGCTAATAAATTTCGGATGGGAAAACTTTGAGCAAATTTATTTAAAGCTTATATCTAGAACTCAAGAGAGAGGGAAACATTTTCGCAAATTTTTAAGGAGCTAATATTTTGGGCAAGTTTGTTTCAAACTTATATTAACAGCTTAAGACAAACTTAGTTTGCACATAGGGTACAAATTTGTTTGTGTATTTGCAGGCAAATTGTAAAGTACTAAACCCAAATTTGGCAAAGAAGTGCGTTAGAAATTTCCCCCCGGCAGTATCGCAAATAAATTTCGGATGGGAAAACTTTGCGCAAATTTATTTTAAGCTTACTCTAAACTCTACTCTACTCTAACTGTAAATGTTCAAGCAACAGGGGAACATTTTCGCGCATTTTTAAAGAGCAAATATTTCGAGCAAATTTATTTCAAACTTATAATTTCAGCTCAATGCAAACTTTTTTTTTGTACCACATGTAAAAATTTGCTTGTGTATTTGCAGATAAATTGTTAAATTCTAAAAAATTTGCCAAAGAAATGTGTAATAAAGTGTTTCCCTGGCAGTTTTGCAAATTGTTTGTCAAATGTAAAAGTTTGCGCAATTTTTTAATTAGCAAATATTTTAACCAGATTTGAAACTGTGGCTTAAAACTTATATTTACAGCTGAAGGCAAACTTTGTTTGCACAATGTGTACAAAGTATGCGTATTTGCAGGCAAATTGCTAAGCACAAAAAAATGTTAGCGAAGTTTTCGCAAATTTGTTTGTGCAAAATTTTTGCCATATTTTAGCGCAGCAAATATTTAAAGCAAATTTGTTGCAAACTGATATTTACAGCTCAAGGCAAACTTGGTTTGCTCAATGTGTTCAAATTGATTTGCGCATTTGTGGGCAAATTGTTGAGTACAAATAAATTGAAAAAAAGAAACGTGCACATCAAATTTTTCCTAATTTGCGCAAATTTTTTTGGTGGCAAATACCTTATGCAAATTGGTTTCAAACCTATATATACAGCTCAAGGCAAACTTTTGTAAACATTTGGTTTACGTGTGAGTAAGTTTTCTTTAACTTTCATAATATTCCCTCTAAAATATTTTTCTACAAACCATTTTCCTATATCGGAAAACCTTCCCCACTAAAAACCAGCATCTAATTTTACCGACTTTAAAAATTATTCAAAACATTTGCCTTCAACATTAACAGCAAACGGTATGTAAAATTGTTAAGCAGATTACAAAATCAAATTCTAACATAATTGTGCCCAGCTTCTGTTGGCTAACTATGTTACTCTCATGCTAACCAACCAAGAGACGAAGAGGCCCAAAGAGAGAGAGCTTGCCGAAATGAAGAGTAAACCTTGCCGTTTCTCTTCCATTTGTTGTCTGCTCTTCGACTCGTGCCCCAAAGCATAAATGATAAGCTTAAGCATTTCAAGACAGCCGCCGACTTAGCACGTTAGCGAGACTCAACCAGACCTCCCACTCGCATTAACCCTTGGACTTGCGGCAGTGGCAAAAAGTCACTTTAAATTTCCAACGAATTGAGCCAATGCCAAGTCAAATTCTCACAAAGAACAAATTGGGCATGAAATGATTTCAGACCCAAATCCATTGCTGCCTCCTGGACCAAAATATCCTCAAGTCATTTGAAATTTGCACAAATGAAAATTGTGGCAGTAAATTGAATTACCCAAACAGGAGCAGCCACAACAACGGAGCAGCGGCAATGGCCACCACAGTGAAAACAAAACAATAAAACCAACGAGAAGGAATAAAAGTTGAAAGCCTGCGCCTGAAAACAACAAAAAATAAAACAGCAAAAAAAAAAAAAAGGTAGCGACTGCAAAGTCAAATGAAATTCCCCGCTGGGTGGTGGCCCACTCCCTGCTCGTCCGCCTCCTCCTGGTTGTTGTCACATTAGCCACGCCACGCTGTGCGCCCTAATGAGCATCGCAGACATATGCCAGGGGCCATGGGCCTTGTCCCGGATGCTTGGTCTATCGTTGCCCAAGATCTCTCCACCCCGCCTCCCTCTGGCTAAAGTAAATTGGTATGTTTAGCTTGCCCTTGAAATAAAGGGAGGGTAAGTGCCAGTGGGCGGTGGCGGAGGGCGGAGGGTTGGGCAGCATATGTTGACGCGAGAGCGTCCCCTCGCCATATGTAAATGTCTTTATTGCTGCATTCTTGACATTGCCATGAAACTGGCCATAAGATGGGTCACTTTAGGGGATGCTGCACAGATGCTACCGCTTGGCTGGTCAATTGGGACAGACCAAAGTGAAAAATTTATGACTGCGTATGCTAAAGAATTTGCTTTTAAGTCAAATACAAAGCATATCAAGGGGGGGTAAGCGAAAAGAAGGACAATAAACAAACTCATAAAAGGATCTAATCATAAGAACTAGCAGACTTTTGTCATAAAAATTAATTTGCCAGTTTACTTTATGCCTTTTAAGACCCAAACTCGCTCTCAGCATTTACTCTGCCTGCAATCGATCCACTCGAGCCCATACAAACTGTCTGCTATTTGGATTTGCTTATAAACAAACAAGCCAAAAGAGAAACCAACTAGATGTTATCAGGAACTCCAAATATCTAGATTATAAATAAATAGAGCAACTCAAACCAGCTCTTTTACTTCATCAATAGAGAGCCTCGGCATGCTTTCGCCTCGTGTGGGTGAGAATACCGAAGTTCGTTCGGCACCTGCGGGCCAGGCGTGACCATCGCTAATGCGATGCAGAATTACTGATTCTGTGATATAAATATAACCAACAAATCCAAGAACTTTTTACTTGAATTTAGAACCAAAGGTGTCAATAGTACTCCTTCTTGTTCAATCAATATCCGCCGATTGGCTCCGTCTTGACCGAGCTGTCTACCAAACCCCACGCTTCAACCATATTAACCCTAGGGAGGGTTTACCGCTCACGTTAGCCAGCAGTTTTGCGGGTGCATCGCTCCGTTACCAACAAGAAGGTGTGAGTCGACTTGGGACTCAGTTAGATCACTAGGAGTCCGCCTTATTGAATCGGTCAGAAGATTTACCTCACTACATAGCACAGCAGAGTACAAAAATGCATAAGACTCATCTTTCAAGTACGGTTTTTTTTACAATCCCGAATTCCTAGATATAAAACTATTCCGGAATATGTTAAGTAAATTTCTGATTTTTTCAAAATCCTTTTATAATTTTGCCCAGAAGTTTGCAACGCATAGAAATATTCATTTCCGACCCCATAAACTATATATATTCTTGATCAGGGTGACGTGCTGAGTCGATTGAGTCTCTCAGTTTTAAAGCTGTCGAGCTGAAATTTTGCACAGAGTCTTCTTTTTGCTGCACACTACTAATATGTCGGAACTGAACGGATCGGATGACTATATCTCATAGCTCCCATAGGAACAATCGGTAGGCAAACTAGTTTTAGTATGAAAAACTTTTTTCTTTTCAATGGAAACGTCTCCAAACTTTGTATTCATAGGTTTTCTTTGATTTTCTATGATTCTACCAAGTTTTATTAAAATCGGACAACTATATGGTATAGCTGCCATACAAAAGATAGGTCTGGAAAACAGTCTTAGTTAGAAAAACTTTTTAGTTTTTAATGGTGGCTTCCTGCAATTTTGTATTTGTTTGTTTCTCATGTTTTTACATAATTCTTCAAGTTTTTGTCCAAATCGGATGACTATATCATATAGCGTCGGTCGGAAAATGGGAAAAAGAGTATTTATTTGAAAATATTTAAGCGAGCACTTGCAAGGGTATAAAAACTTTAGCACAGACGAAGTTAGCTTAGCTTTCTCGTTCTTATTATATTTGGTTAATAATCCAGTTAATTCTACAGTCAGCCCAAATACATTCAAGAAACTGTAAAAGTGTACTTCATGTACAAAATGTTCTTGGTTCAAGCAAATATATATTTCTTAAGCGATTCCCAATTTGTTATTAAAACGAGGTGTCTGCATTGAACCAAGGGCTAAGTCAAAGACTAAGTCAATTCAAGGGGAACTGATACTTTGACTAAAACTAGCCCTTAGGCAGGTGTCGCTCTTAGTAATCTAAAACTTCAACAAACACCGCATCTCTGTTAACTCGTCTCACCCGCGCTCAAGTAACTTTCGCTGCTCTTTAACATCCCCACTCGCTGCCAAGGTTATTGCCCGCTGTTAACGTTTGGTAAGGGTATGCGTGTCCTTAAGTGCACAGTTCGAGCAAATTGTGTAGAAAATTTTAATGTTCCCCAGAGTGGTATCTGTGTAGCTTTCGGCTGGCTTGGCAGGTTTTGTGCAGTTGTAAGCAAGTTGGGTGAAAATTTGCTGGAAATAAATGATAAAGAGTTGACATTTTCGCACAACCATTAATATGCCGCTGCTGTGTGTGTGTGTGTTGACTCTGGCAAACAATTATTTGATATTTGCGCTGTTGACCTCCAGCTCCAGCTGTGATTTTGTCTGTACATGCTGCGTATACGTAATGTGTGTAGCTGCAACTCAGTTGGAAAACCCCTAAACACGCCTTGACAATATCCTTTGCTCAATTCAACAATTTTTCAGTGTCATTGCCTGTGTGTGTGTGTGAATGCTGACCAATTCCTCCTTTTCATATCGAAATAGTGATTTAGTATTTGTTTTGTGTGTCGATAAAAGCAATCAATGTGTGATTTATTGTCCCGTTTCGGGGCAGCTTCAAGTTGAGAATTTGTCGACACAAAAGAAAGCAGGTTTTCAGTTTGGGCCATGCATTTTGAATGAAAGAACTGCAATTTAAAATTGAATTTCCGCAGCAACAGTCATAACTTGTGCACTTCGAGTTGTTCGCAACAATGAAATACACTGCAAAAAAAACACCATAAAAATTAAGTGGGTTATATAAAATGAACTTTTTCATAGACTTGGCGAGCTCTCCTTTTTTTTGGTTTTGTTTTGCTTTGTTTCGTTGAGTGCACAAAAATAAACGACAACTCTGCATACAACAAAGCCTTATTGATTTTCGACTTGTATGTGGCTTATAAATGTTTTGCACAGGCAAACACCAGTGACATCGCCAGGATCAGACCCAGACAGAGGCTGTTGCAGTTAAGCCTTTACACATAAATGTGTCTGTGTGTGTGTGTGTGTGTGTTTGAATGGGATGCCGCACTTTAAATGGCCTGGAAAATCAGTTTGAGTGACTGAAACAGTTTGATTCACAAATAAATATCAAAAAAGGACAGACTTAACGTGTTTTTTTTTTGAGTGCGCCACTTTAGAGGCAACTGCTTAAAAGGCATATTAACAATCGGCAGGCAGTCGAGACAAAGAGCGAGCGAGGCAAAGTTGAAATGCACAATTTACTAAGCCCGCCGAGTGGGTTGGGGGGTGGGGGGTTGATGAAGACGTCGCCGCCGCCGCCCCACAAAGAACTGCTAACAAGCAACGGGGAAAAACATGATAAAGTAAAACAAAATGAGCAACACTTGACGCAGAAGATGGCGGCATCCACGCAGTCGACCGTGTTGAAACTAAGAAGCAACATTTGCAGCGAATCGAAGTGAGGATGCTCTCTTGAAGTTTTGTTATAAATTTTAAATTAAAAGTTTCCGCGTTCGTTGCTGCCATTTATTGTTCTGTTTTAAGCAGACTTGCGGGACACTTGTCAACCAACAGCAGAGGACAGGGAACATCTTGCGAAATGGGAAACAAACTTGTGCTGCTGGATATGATGTGATTTGGAAGCCGTTTTCAGGCGGTGACTTGGAAAGTTTTAAAAAGCCATTAATCGTTATTTGTTTTTAAGTGGGGCTATATCAAAAATATATCGAAAAAGTATCCTATCCATATAAGTATTTTAGGGTAAAAATATCGATAAAATTTTCCTTGTTTGCCAAAAATATCAATTTCTGTTATGTTAAATGGGTCATTAAGGTAATTTGATACGTTTTAAAAACTAAATTCTAATTGAGTACAAAATCTATATATCAAAGCTCCAAAACATAACAAAATATCAAGGCAGCAAGCATCTGAAATTCTGCAGTAGGTTCGATTGGGGGGCTCGTCGAACCCGTTGGAAACTTAAAGGTGCAGTTTTCAGACCGGTTTCTTTATTTATCAAACTAAAAGTTCACGGAATCTTAAATAAGACAAACATTCTTTAGATAAGAAGGAAGCGTTCAGCTAATGTAGCTATGAATACCCGAATGGACCTCATTCAATATAGGAATGTTCCAAAAATTTCTCAACCATATACTTGACTCTTAAATAGCCTAATCCTAAATACGTGCATTTGCTTTGCATTGTTTATTCTTTTGAAAATAGATTGGAAATGGTTTCGAAATGATAATGCTCCGAATTAGCACCCTAAAACTATAATTTGGCTGTTCAATTTCAGATAGCTCTATAAGTTCTGAATGAAGCTGACTAAAGTGAATCTTATAACCGAAAGTCTGGTTTGAAGGGCTCTTAGATCGAATTGGATCTCTGGCCTGAACTTCAGGCTTGCCAAATATAGTTTACAGTTTGTTTATTTGATTTTATTTAAACTTTAAAAAGCTCAAACTTGCTCAAGAATTTATATTACATTTTTTTAAATATTTTATGATTTTTAGCACCCTAATAGACGTCTATGATGTAGCACACACGTCATCATAAAGGCTGATATTTTGGCATTATCTTTATATATTTTCTTTTACTATTACTTTTACTTTTACTTCTACTTATATTTACTTTTAAAACTTAGCATATTTAAATATTAAGTATTCGAATAGCTTAATAATCGCATCAATAGAAAAATAATATATTCGATAACTATATAAAGTTTATAAACAAAAAAAGTATCGAAAATTGTCGCCAGAGACATCTTAACCAAACTTAAACTTTGGTATAAAGGAAAAAACTGCCTAAAAGTTTGGAAAATTATTCCTAAATGTAAGGTCAAATTTTCCACAAAAATGTTTAGATTTGTATCCCTACAAAGGACAAGTTAAAAGAAAATTAAGTATATATCTTTTGGGGATCCCATCTTTCTGAAAAAATTATAAAAACTTTTACTATGAACCTTACCTTACCTTACGGGGTTTCGAGCTTGGTTCGTCCAATGTTTGAATACCAAAGTAATCCGTTGTAGCTCTGAAAGTGTAATCTAAAGTCAAGAAACCTCTTTTAAAAGCAAAGCTCAGGAGACTGTAACAGGAAAGCAGTCAAGCTGGTGAAATGTCACTGCAGGCGAGCAATCGACGGCAATCCTCCAACGTTTGAATACCAAAGTAATCCGTTGTAGCTCTGAAAGTGTAATCAGAAGTCAAGAAACCTATTTGGAAGCAAAGCTCAGGAGACTGTAACAAGAAAGCAGTTAAGCTGCTGAAATGTCACAGCAGGCGAGCAATCGACGGCAGCAATTTGCTTCCCAGCCTGCTTCTAAAACTTCGGAACATGCAAATCTCATACCAGAGAGCTGCTGATACAGAAGTAAAGGCAAAAGCTCAGTTTTCAAAGAGACGGCGCAGCGGCGACAAATAGGTTTCCCCTCTTCTGTCCAAAATTTCGCCAAATTTTCTAAATTCTTCTTTATGTTTATGTTAAGAAGATTTAGCTGCTGACAAATGTAGACGGCTAAATGAATGGTTAAAAACGTGACCAAATTTTGCTGAAACATCTTATGAGTTCAGATAACAAGACTCCCGGATAATAAGGTTCGAACTTCATAATGAGTATAGATTATAATGAAGATTGATGGATGGGAATTGAAATTCAAGGCTCGCCTCTTCTTTTTGGGTTGTAAATGCTAAACATATTGAAACTTAATGAAAATCTCAAATTTTTAAACAGTTTTTTCTTAAAAAAAAAAGGGGAAAATTATAGAAAATTTTCTATTTAAAAAAAAAAGTTCTGTCCTTTTATGAAAAATTGTTTTTATAGATTTATTTGGTTGTTAAGTCGAATTTCTAAATTTTAGAGCAATATCTGGTAATTATACTTCTGTACCGTAGGTACATAGAGTATTATAAGTTTGTGCAAAAGTATGTAACATCCAGAAGGAAGCATCTCCGACTCCATAAAGTATATATATTCTTGATCAGCATCAACAGCCGAGTCGATATAGCCATGTCGATATAGCCGTCTGTCCGTCTGTCCGTCTGTCTGTCCGTATGAACGCACAGATCTCAGAGATGGTAAGAGATAGAGGTTTGACGTGTATGGGACATATGCTTCTTATGTCTGCAGGCAGATCAAGTTTATTTTCAATTTTGGCCACGCCCCCTCCCGCCCCCGCAATTTAGAAAAAACGTCATATCTCCCACAGTTTTGAAGATAGATGGCTTGTTCCTTCTGGACATATTTAGTTATTAGAATAACTTATCGATCCGCCAAAGAAATGAAGAAGATCGTATGAACGGTTTTCGAGTTATGATCAAAAGACAAATTTTCTTGGTACAGAGTATGTTATAGTCGGGCTTGACCGACTTTCTTTCTTGTTTTAGAAATATTTTTTGAGTGTAGAATTGAAAGTTCTTGAAACAAAGTTAGGGACGAGTAAGTCTTAACGAAATTTTACAGCCTTTTGCAACCAATCCAAACCTCTCGCCCAATCCTTTATCTCTTCTAATTGAATTATTCATCTCTACCCAAACTTGATTGAAAATCTGCCATACCCTTCTGTAGGGTAAAGCAAAACGTGCCAACATAAAAAGGTGTAACAAGTTCCTCTCTGCAGCGCATTGAGGCGCCTTACTTAGCCCCGTGTGTGTAAGTGTGTCCTAGTGCTAGTGGCGTTAGGGGGGTGGCTCAGTCTGTTTGTGTTAATGACAAGTGTTTTCGTGTTGTATATTTTCATTTTCATTTTTTTCTCCTCGTATGCGCCGCGTAATGACAAGGAGGATGTCGATGAGTATAATGACAACATCTATGCTGATGATGATGGGGCTGAGGATGCGCCGTTGCCGTTGAGTCGATGTTGCCAATACCAAATGGCGCAGGCACTCGCACACAGCTTAAAGTGCTTGTTAGGCGTTTTTGTTGTCACCAGCTCCTCCATTTTTTCCCTCGCCCATTTGATGAGGTGCTGTCAATGCGAAATTGAGCTGCGGCATAAACACGTTGTCGAATCCAACGCGTGAGTGCTCACGTGCGAGCTTGCCAAAGGGAGGCCAGGCCAGCACGTGCCGGCAGGTCTTTTCTATGTCAATGGATGGCCACAATTCACTTTGCGGGGGCACTGGCTGATGAAAATCTGTCATTAATGTGATTTATGACAGATTTCTCCAGCTGTAATTTATATTTATTACCTCTGTTTCTGTTTCTGTTTGTTACCATTCTGCCCCCCCTTTGTTGCAGCTGTCAGCGCCCAGACAAGTTGATCCCTCAGGTGATTCTATTTGCTCCCCGCTTTATTAAGGTCTCGTCCTAGTTCTCGTACTCGCTAAGCTTAAGCAATAACAGCCTCAGTTTTCTGGCTTCCAAGCCAATGGTCAGTGGCTCCTCAGGCACTTGATCTGTGGGCGTATAAATATTTGCCGGCGTGAACAGGCCATAAGCCTCGCAGGACTTGAGAAAATTCAACACCTCCTGCACGGCCGGATAGGGTAGGATGATATTCTGCTTGGCCATGCCCGTCAGCAGGCCCAGAATGCAACGCTTCACATGCAGCCAAGTGTCCGCATAGAGTCGGGCACCCGAGCCACCCTCCAGGGCGTGGGCGATGCGAGATAGGCCAAATTCATAGTTCGACTTGGCACAGTAGAGAGTGCCCACCACCAGATTGACTATGCACAAATGATGGTATTGCTTGCCCAGATTACCCTTCATCTCCTCGGCCTTCTCCACTTTACGCATCAGTTCTTCGGCCTCCTCGTTCTGAAATGTCATGATGTAGGAGACGCAGAGGTTGGCCAACACGGCTGCCGAGACGGACATAATCTGGGGGCGTAAGTGAAATAGAGAAGGTGAACTATATTAAAGGGACATTTTTGTGTGTATGTATTGTGTAGAGCTGCAAATGAATCAGTTATTGCAGGATTGTTTAATGAAACAATCGCAGCCTGATTGAAAAAAGCAACGCTTTTAATCTGTTAAACATAAATCTTCCTCAAATCATTGATGATTGCACTCTGAAGGCTTATCTTATTAAATTATATCATCATTTAAATCTACAAAATTTCAATCATTGTAACAAATCAAGAGAATGAAATCATTTTCATGTGAAATTATAAAAATTTACTGACAAACAAGTTGAAAAGCAGGCTAGTATCAATGCACATGAGCGATTCACTGTGAATAGATCTTAATGGTAATGGAATCAGGGCTGCAAACCGGTTTTTAACCGAACCGGTTCGAACCCAAAATTCCGATATTTTTTTGATAAACGCTAGAACCGATCCTGTTCTGAACCTTAAACTTCGGTTCGGTTCTGCAAAAATGGGCAGGAAAGTGTAAAAAAAAGAAAATTACGCACGACTTAAACAATAACCACCCATAATAGATTATGATTTTTGATAAAAATCTCTTTCAATGATTCATATTAAAAGTAAATTATATTTTTAGTATTTCTTTGTGCTCCACAAACCGCTATTGACCCAAAATCGGGACGATTTCCATACGATTTGAGAAGTTCTCAGGTCGAAAGTGATTTTTAGAACTCACAGGATGAAAATAGCTACTAAAACTAAGATATATTTAGTAACTGAACGACTGAATTACTTTTTGTATACCCTTGCAGAGGGCTTATTGAAATTGACCAGATGATATAGTCTATATAGCCATGTCCGTCGGTCCATCCGTCTGTTTCTATGCCATCTTCTCCGTCAGTTTTAAAGCTATCGCGACCAAACTTTGTACGAAGTCTTCTGGTACAATTAAGCTGCACATTTGTCGGACACGACCGGATCGGATGACTATAACATATAGCTGCCATAGGAACGATCGGTCGAAAAACTAGTTCTAGTAAGAAAAACTTTTTTGTTTTCAATGCAAACGTCTCCAAACTCCGTACTTACTAGTTTTCTATGCCTTTCCACGATTCTGCCAAATTTGTATGACATCGGATATCTATATAGTATGGCTACCATAGAAAAGTAAGGTTACAAAAATAGTCTTAGTATGAAAAACTTTTTTGTTTTCAATGTAAACCTATTTAAGATTGGCATATATTTATTTTATAAACTTTCACACAATTCTGCACAGTTTTGTCAAAATCCGATGACTACAACATATAGCTGCCATAGGAACGATCGGTCGAAAAACTAGTTCTAGTAAGAAAAACTTTTTTGTTTTCAATGCAATCCTCACCAAACTCCGTATTTACTAGTTTTGTATGCCTTTCCATGATTTGTGTTAAGTTTGGTTGAGATCGGATATCTATATAGTATAGCTGCCATAGAAAAGTTAGGTTAGAAAAATAGTCTTAGTAAGAAAACCTTTTTTGTTTTCAATGTAAATCTGTTTAAAATTGGCATATATTTATTTTATTTAATTTTACACAATATCAAAATCGGTTGACTATACGTTATAGCTGCCATAGGAATGATCGGTCGAGAAACTAGTTTTAGTGAGAAAACTTTTTTGTTTTTAAAGAAAACGCCTCCAAACTTTGTTTTGCTAAGCTTGCTATGCTCTCCCATGATTCCACTAAGTTTGGTCGAAATCGGACATCTATATAGTAAAGCTGTCATACAAAAGTAGAGTCAGAAAAGTAGTCTTCGTGGAAAAAACTGGTTTGTTTTGAAGAAAAACGCCTCCAAACTTTGTATTTCTTAGTTTGCTATGCTCTCCCATGATTCCACTAAGTTTGGTCGAAATCGGACATCTATATAGTATAGCTGTCATAGATAAGTAGAGTCAGAAAAGTAGTCTTTGTGAGGAAAACTGGTTTGTTTTCAGTGGAAATGTACTTCAACATAGTTAGAAAAAAGTGCTGCAAGGGCATTCAAACTTTGGCCGAAGGCCTGAAGGCCGATGTTAACTCTCACCTATTTTTTTGGCTTAAGTCTGTTGCCCATTCTGTTTTCTAGTTTCGGGTTTTTTGCTAATTATCTCGCAACGTTAATGGTAGTGTTATGGCCATTTAAGTACGAGTTTTTCACTTAAATTTGGTACAATATTTAGAAAAACTCATGGCAATCTGTTAAATGTACAGCTCTAGCCTGCCAAACACTTGCGATGTTATATTTATTTCTTGCTTGACTCTTCCATTCACATAAAACACAGCAATGTTTTGTGTAAGCAGTCTGCAATGCTAACAGAAATGCTAGTACTTTAAGATCCGCGCAGGTTTACCTTTTATGAGTATTGTTAGATTTTTATTATGAAGTAGAACAGCATTTAGACTGCTCTTTGATGTATCAAATAATGGTCGCCATTCAGAGGACTGACAGACATATGGACAGACAAACGGACAGGGCTATGTAGACTCGGCTGTTGATGCTGATCCAGAAAATATATATACCTATCGCTCAGTGAGCGGACCCACTAAAAGCCACCTCGAGTAAATTGGTACAAGATGTTTCAAAAGGAGGACTTCAGTTTGAGTATCATATTGGAAAAGTTCTCTTTGACTTTCTGTTTAATTTTCTTGCCCCCAAAGAACTTTTACTTACATCGTCTGGATGTTGTCGCACAATGGGTTCGTAGAAAGCAGCCGCCTCTTTGTATTTGTCGCCCTGCATGAATAGCACATGACCAGCATTCAGACGCCAAATGGCATTCTCGGAGCAGAATTCGGCACTCGAATGAAATTCACGCTCGGCACCCACAAAATCGTCATCACGCCAAGAGATCCAGGCACGGGCCATTACCACAGGCAAATAACTAAGGAAGAATGAAAGTTTCCAAACACTCAAGACTCACACCTTCTTTGCCTCCTGCACTCACAGTTCCAAGGCCTGTTCGTAGTCCTTAAGTGCATCCCTCAAGGCTTGCTGCTCACTGGTGGCTCTCACCTCCTGCACTCGAGCCGCCAGGCTGCGCAACTTGCCCGACAAACTCGATGCCAAAGTGCCCAGCTTCTTTTCGGCCAACTCGGCGCTGGTCTGGGCCGTTATCAAGGCATCCAAGAGCTCATACAAATACTGGGATAGATACTTATAGGTGAGATCGGTGTGCTCGGCTAGAATATCGGCAGCCGTCTCGTACAGCTCGTGTCGACAGCAGATGAGCAAAATGTTGGCAAATGTCTCCTTGGGGCAGGAGGGTGCACCCAGCTGCAGCAGGAAAGCCAATTTGCGTAGCCCAGCCACGGGACCCTGCAGGTCGGTTAGAGCCATATTATGCAACGTCACCGGATCCAGCTCACTCTCGGCACGCGGCGGCAGATCCAGCAGCGCATCACGTGCCGCCTCCTCATTGCCATCCTGATACTCCAGAGCTGCCTTCAGATTCAGAGCCTGAGTAATGCCCGACAAGGCCATGGTAATGGGATTACCCACACTGCGCGCACTGCCATCCGTGTCGACCTGTGCACCTATGCCCAGCTCGGGATGATTGCGCATGCCACGCTCCACAATCTCCGAGGTGTAGTCCAGGGCCTGGGCACGCTGTTTGCGTTGAAAGTGCGCCAAGGCCACATTGTAGGCCACCAGGGGATTGAAGCCGCCCACCTGCAGAGCTGCCTGGAAACGTTGCACGGCCGCCTCATGCTGTTCCGCCTGGTAGAGCAGGCAACCCTCATCATTCAAAGTTTCGGCGGTGCCTCCCGCACGTTGATTCAGTAGACTCTGAGCGCCGGCATAATCCTCGCTGGAATACAATATGGCACTCTGCAGCTGCAGGCAATGCTCATGCAGCTGCTCCTGTTGATCCTGCTCACCAATTTGTTTTAAAACACGCAAAGCCTCCACAAAGATGCCAGCCTGGTAGAGGGATTGGGCGTAGTAAAATCTAATAGAAAAGGCAGGTTTTAATGCAGGGAGTTGGAGTTGCTGGATTTTACTTGAACCCACCTATATTTGGGCTCTTTGGGCACCAGCTGACACAGCTGCTCATAGCAACTGGCTGCCTCCTCATATTTCTGAGCATGATAGTAGCAATGCCCCAAAGTGGATAATCCTGCCCGGGTATTGGCTGCCTCACCAAAATTCACTATGCACTCTATGACATCCTCATAGCGTTTATCCTTGATCTGCATAAAAATCAGCAATTAAAATTGTTTACTCTGGTAAATTATGTGCCAAGTCCTTACCAGGTTGTAGATGGTTCTGGTTACGTGTCCCTCTCTTAGTATAATCCCCTGATGCAGCATGTTAAGCTGTTAGTTCTAAGTGAAAGGTATATATTTTCTTTGGCAGTGTTTGCCTTCTTCGTTTTGTTTGTGCCGAGCGAGGGTTGTCTGGGTTACGTCTTAGGCAGACCCTAGCAACCAGTTGTAACAGCAGACCCTTGCACACTGCTCGGCAGGGTGGTTTGGTATCGAACTGTTAACTGGAAGCGAAATGGGGTTGTTGAACATCTTTGCTTATTTATTGTATTATTTTATGGCATTAATTTTCTTTTAATAATGGTTTAGTGGGTTTTTACAGATATGGTTAGTATATTCAGCCGATTTAAAAAGAGAATTCTTAAATGGGTTGGATAGGTTGGAATACGGTGACCAATACAGTGACCCTACAGTGATTTAACAGTTATCAGTGATAGAAACAGTGACCAGTGACCAAACACTGACCTAAACAGTGAACAAAAAGTTACTAAACACTGACCAGACACCGAAAGAGTGATCAAACAGTGATTGAACAGTAAGCAGTGACCGCAAGAGTGCCCAAACAGTGATTTAACAGTGACCAGTGACTGAAAAAGTGACCAAACAGTCAGCAGTGACCAAACACTGACCTAAACAGTGAAAGACAGTGTCCACACAGTGATTAAACCCTGACCAGAGGCCGAAAAAGTAACCAAACGGGGATTAAACAGTGACCAGTGACCGAAACAGTGACCAAACAGTGACCAGTGACCAAACACTAACCCAATCAGTGAAAGACAATGACCAAACAGTTATTAAACAGTGACCAGTGACCGAACACTAACCTAATCAGTGAAAGACAGTGACCAAACAGTGATTAAACAGTGACCAGTGACCGAAAAAGTGACCAAACAGTCAGCAGTGACCAAACACTGACCTAAACAGTAAAAGACATTGACCAAACAGTGATTAAACCCTGACCAGAGGCCGGAAAAGTAACTAAACAGTGATTAAATAGAGACCAGTGACCGAAACAGTGACCAAACAGTGACCAGTGACCGAACACTAACCCAATCAGTGAAAGACAGTGACCAAACAGTGATTAAACCCTGACCAGAGGCCGAAAAAGTAACCAAACGGGGATTAAACAGTGACCAGTGACCGAAACAGTGACCAAACAGTGACCAGTGACCAAACACTAACCCAATCAGTGAAAGACAATGACCAAACAGTTATTAAACAGTGACCAGTGACCGAACACTAACCTAATCAGTGAAAGACAGTGACCAAACAGTGATTAAACAGTGACCAGTGACCGAAAAAGTGACCAAACAGTCAGCAGTGACCAAACACTGACCTAAACAGTAAAAGACATTGACCAAACAGTGATTAAACCCTGACCAGAGGCCGGAAAAGTAACTAAACAGTGATTAAATAGAGACCAGTGACCGGAACAGTGACCAAACAGTGACCAGTGACCAAACACTAACCCAATCAGTGAAAGACAATGACCAAACAGTGATCAAAAATGTAAAAAATAAAGTGATCAAACAGTGACCAATACAGTGACCAAACAGTGATTAAACAGTGACCCGTGATCAAAACAATGAAGTAAAAAGGGACCAAAACAACGACCAAAGCATTAAACAAACAGTAAACAAAACAATGACCAAACATTCACCAAAAACAGTGACCAAACAGTGAAAAAATCGGTGACTATTTAGTGATCAAAGCAAGGTGAAGCAGTGACCAAAACGTTGACCAAACGGTGACCAAAACAGTGACGAAAGCACTGAGCAAGACAGAGTCTATAATGTCCAGAGTAGGAAAGAATTCCGATCAAATAGTATTGTTCAAAACACAATGAAAAACGAGCCCAAAAGATCGCAGAATCATCAGTTCCGAATGCCACGAAAGAATGCGACAACCAATCCATTCTTTAATTTTGTATTATCTGCTTGAACAAATCCTAGGACTATTTAGGCACAATTATGTTAAAGCTAAACCAATGGTTTGATATCAAAACACTGCTTAACACTAGCAATGTCGATCACTATCGGTTTTTGGAAACAAAACAAAAATGGCTACACGCCGTGTGTACAAACGGCAATCCTTTATGAAACATACTTCGCCCTGCTAAACCCTGAAAACCAAAAGTTAAACGATAACTAAATAAGTAAATCATTTATGTAGAAAAGTTAAAAGCTGTTTGGTCAATGGCAAAGGGGTTCCCCTTACGACTACTTCTAATACACTCTTTGAAACGGCTTTCCAGGGACAAATTTCATTCAGAACAATTGTATTTGTTTATACATTTACTTTCCACAGATTTGCCAAATGATTTGCCACCACCAGTTGATGGCCCCTCAAATAAGTTTAATCAAATATAATTCATAGACCAAAATGGGTCATAAAAAGCAATTAGGGGGATACGCACAACTAAGACGCAAGTGGCGCAACAAATTCGTTTGAAATGTAAATGAGAAAATCGTCTAATTGAAAACTTTTGCGCCTTGATGCTATTATCAGGCAACGGCAATAGCAATCCCATCCTTGTTGCTCCATGGGCGGCGGCTTAAAGTGTTAACTCGGAGCTGCCAACCCGAGGCATTAATCTAACTAGTAGAAAGGCATCAGGCGGTAAGTTGAAGACGCGCTTTTAATTAGGTTTCTGAAGGAGCAAGACACGAAGCCAAATAGATTTGCAAATGAAAGTTAAGTCCCCGTGGGTGTGGGGAGGGGGCCTGAGCGGGGTGGTGCGGCGAATGCGCGGAAATGCTAATTAAAATCTGTCGGAAAGTTAAGCAAATAGTTAGGACAAGGCAACTCAAAATGGAGGTTAGAAGTCGACGCGCCATTAAGCCGTGTTTTTCTAAGTCATGTTAAGCTAGAAGTAGAACCGGGTCAAGGTTGCCGCCGCCGCCGTCGTCGTCGCCGTCGTCTGGCCAAATGCGGCGGCCACCAAATGCTGCGCAACGGGTTTTGTCTCGTTGCGATTCTCGTGGCAAAAATGGTTCAAAAACGCGACCGTGAGTGAAGTGAAGCCCGCCAGCTGCTGCCAGTTGGTTTATATGCATCCCGTCCCGCTGCCAGGGTAAACTGCTCAGGCTACACTTGAAAAAAAATGATTAAAATAAATTAATTTAAATTAGCTTAAAAATGTTTAGTAAATTTGTTCTTTCTTGTCACCGAACCGAACCAAAAACTAATAAGAAAACCGGTTTATTTGGGTTTAGTTTTCCGACGAGTTTTAAGACCACTGAACCGAACCTGAAACCGTCGTTCAGTTAGCTCCAAAAACCATGTAATGAACCGAACCGGCGTTTCAGAAACTAAGTAAACCATTGAACCGAACCATAGCATACCTGCTATTTGCACAATGGAGTGTGGGAGGAGGAGGGCAAAGTCTTCTCATAACTCACTTACCTTGTCTCTGCAATTTAAGCACAAATGCCGGCATCTCAGCCCATACGACCAGCAAGCAATCGCGCGGCTTTGCCGCAAATCATTAAAATAAAGGGCAGCGACTAGCGAAGATGACCGAATGGATCAACATCACTTTTAGTGTAGATTTTTATTTGAAATCCTTAACCTTTTTATACTCTGTACCGTAGGTACATAGAGTATTATAAGTTTGTGCAAAAGTATGTAACATCCAGAAGGAAGCATCTCCGACCCCATAAAGTATATATATTCTTGATCAGCATCAACAGCCGAGTCGATATAGCCATGTCCGTCTGTCCGTCTGTCCGTCTGTCCGTCTGTCTGTCTGTCCGTCTGTCCGTCTGTCCGTATGAACGCACAGATCTCAGAGATGGTAAGAGATAGAGGTTTGACGTGTATGGGACATATGCTTCTTATGTCTGCAGGCAGATCAAGTTTATTTTCAATTTTGGCCACGCCCCCTCCCGCCCCCGCAATTTAGAAAAAACGTCATATCTCCCACAGTTTTGAAGATAGATGGCTTGTTCCTTCTGGACATATTTAGCTTTTAGAATAACTTATCGATCCGCCAAAGGAATGAAGAAGATCGGATGAACGGTTTTCGAGTTATGATCAAAAGACAAAATTTCTTGGTACAGAGTATGTTATAGTCGGGCTTGACCGACTTTCTTTCTTGTTTTGTAGCAACATGCTTTAGCATATAAATCCGTGCTATACATATTACTTATAACTATTTAGGGGCAGATATAACGTAAATGAACTCAAATCGGCTATAGTTTTAGGCCCCAGCGAAGCACACATCTAGGCAGAATACAGTCAAAGAAACAAACCCCAAAAATACGATACGAACTAGCTCATGAACCGCTTCTTCTAAATTACAAGCCATCCAAAGCTGAAGTACACCCGAACGAACTCGATTTCGGAAAGCTTTCTTAGTTTTTCTAATAATTTAAAACAAGTCTGTGAAATTTACTGAAAGAAAACTCAAACTTTTTCCGAAATTCACCATTTACCTTTAATTTTTGGCTCAGTGTCTCTCATCCTCCCCTCGCATCTTTAGTTGGCATTATCAAGTGCAACTGCATTTTCTTACAATGTCACACTGGCAGCCTTAGTTTTTCTCGATCTTGCGCCTAAGGCTAACCACAGCGACAGAGCGACAACGCTGCGTATGAGTAATGTAAGGTAATTGATGCTGGCAATTATCACTCACACGCACACACGCACACACACAGCCAGACGCAACACCAAGGTGCTGACAGCGGGCTGAAGTTCAAGTTTTTGCTTTTTGTTTCATAAATAATCGCAGGCCTAATTGCTTCAGAGTCCCCAAAAAAAAAAAAACAACAAAAACACGAGCTGGAAATATTAACATTTCAGTTGAACTTAAGGCAATTTGTTGTTGTGGTCGTCATTTTCCCCTGGACTTGTCTTACTGCGGAGTTGTTTATGGTTGGTATTTTGCATTTGCTTGTCTCGTATTAATCTCTTAATTTTAGCTGTTGTTATTGTTGTACGGTGTTGTTGCACTTGTGCCTTTACACTTGGACTTATGGTATTTGTTTTTGTATTTTGTATTTTTGTTTTGGGCTCAAAGGTTTCCATTTCCACACAAACTGCAAGCTGAGTTAAGCACCTGATGATGAGGTTGTTCTCTTCTCTCGCACTGCACTTTGGGCTAGCTTAAGTCTTTGCTCCGAAAGGTGTCATAAGATCAGAGGAGAGCTGGCATTAACTTTTAAGTTGGTTTTTGTACTTAATGCAGTGAATTATGGTGTTAACTGGCGGCTAATGGACAGGGCAGAGTGTTGGTTAAATTGAAAATGAATGCCCAGTACGAGTATATTTCAATTTTAATAATTTATAATTCCTTTTTGTACTTTGTGTACTTATGAGATTGAAAATGCCAATCTTCTTTTGCAGGTTGTTCTACTTACTTGTAGCTTATAAGCTTGTTTTATTCCCATGAATCCCTTTCGAATGTAATCATAAATGAAATATTCTATCTAGTCTTTAGAAACTTGCCCTAAAAATATTTAAAGAAAATTTCTTGTTTTTAGACAGTTTTTGCATACTAGCGTGACACAGAAATCTGTAGAAATTTTGCCATCGGTTGGTTTGTAAATCTATGGAAAAATCCGTCAGTGCCACAGAATTTCAGCAGATTTCATTTTCATTTATTCGAAAGTAAAAAAAAGAAAAAAAAGAAAGAAAAAAACAAAGTATGCGGATTAGAAAATGAGAACAAAGCAGGCGGTTTCAGGTGACTTGCCACAGAAACCTAAAGCAGACCTCAGTCAGCTAGACGTGTGCCTGGAGTGTGCATCTGGCATTTTCATTGCTGTAAGCAATATTTATTTTACTTTTTTTTTTTAAATCGGCTGAACACTTACCATAAAGTATGCCAATAGAGGTGGCTTGGTCTTGCAATGGTATATTGGCTTGCGTTTGGAAACGATCGCCATTATTTTATCCCTCCCCAGTCGGGGAGTTTTATTTAACAATTTTTCAATTGTTTAATTCAAATTGAATTGCAAAGTTTCTTAATTTTTTTTATACAGGGTGCGGCATATAAAGTGTCGGTATGGCAACACTGAATAAATATAAAAACAAACAACCGATTGCTATATGTTGATCTTGTTCCTTTAATTTGGTCCTGTACAATTTATTTCGACTACTTTTTGAACACAACATCAATCAAGTGGCCGCCTTTATTGGCCACAACAAAATGTGCCCTTTTTGCGGCATTTTCCATCACTTTTTCGAGCGTCTCAGTCGATAAAGTGGCGATTTCGGCACGAATGTTGGCCTTAAGCTCTTCAATGGTCTGTGGATCGCTGGCGTAAACCTTAGCCCCACAAAAAGAAGTCGGGGGCGGTCAAATCTGGAGATCTGGGTGGCCAGTCAATATCGCCTCTTTTTGATACCAGGCGTCCAGGGACGTGTAAAGGTATTTCATGGATGCGGTGTGGATTTTCCGTGCCCCATATGCGACAATTTTGCTTATTAACACCACCAGAAAGCGTGAAATGGGCCTCATCGGTCATCAAAATTTGTTAGCACAATTGAACGATTATTTTCGATAAACAGCGTCACTATTTCGGCACGTTGTTTTGGTGTGAAGCGTTCCATGGTCAAAATTGTACTAGATTGATGTTTCCAAAACATGTCTAACAAAAGCAATCGGTTGGTAAATGTCAAAGTTATTCAGTGTTGCCATACCGACACTTTATATGGCGCACCCTGTATATTCTTGATCAGCTGAGTCGATATAGCCATGTCCGTCTGTCGGTCTGTTTCTAGCTATCTCCTCCGTCAGTTTTAAAGCTATCGCCACCAAACTTTGCACGAAGTCTTCTGGTGCAAATACTCTGTACATTTGTCGGAACCGGCCGGATCGGATGACTATAACATATAGCTGCCTTAGCAAAGATCGGTCGAAAAACTAGTTCAAGTGAGAAAAACTTTTTTGTTTCTAATGCAAACGTCTTCAAACTCCGTATTTACTAGTTTGTAATGCTTCTTTACGATTCTGCAAAGTTGAGTCGAAATCGTAAATCTATATAGTATAGCGGCCATACAAAAGTAAGGTTAGAAAAATAGTCTTGGCAAGAAAAACTTTTTTGTTTTCAATGTAAATCTGGCAATTCGGCCGAGCCAAGGTTAACTTTCCTCTAATTTTTTTAATTTATTTTGTCAAAATATCGATTCAAAAAATTTATCGATAGATAATTTTTAACTTGGAGCATTTTCATTTTTTCCCTGTTTTTTTATACCTTTGCAAAGCATATTATAATTTTGCCCATTGAAAAATTAATTTCCGACCCCATAAAAAATATATTCTTGATCAGAGTGACGAACTGAGTCGATTGAGCTTTGTCCGTCCGTCTGTCCGTCTGTCTGTCTGTTTCTACGCGAACTAGTCTCTCAGTTTTAAAGCTATCGAGCTGAAATTTTGCACAGAGTCTTCTTTTTGCTAAACACTACTAATATGTCGGAACCGAACGGATCGGAAGACTATGTCTCATAGCTCTCATAGGAACAATCGGTCGAAAAACTAGTTTTAGTATGAAAAACTTTTTTCTTTTCAATGGAAACGTCTCTAAACTTTGTATTCATAGGCTCTCTATGCTGTTTTATAGTTTTGTCAAGTTTGATGAAAATCGGACAACTATATGGTATAGCTGCCATACAAAAGATAGGTCTGAAAAACAGTCTTAGTTAGAAAAACTTTTTTGTTTTGAATGGTAGCATTCTGCAATTTTGTATTTGTTTGTTTCTCGTGCTTTTACATAATTATACAAATTTTTGTCCAAATCGGATGACTATATCATATAACTCCCATACGAACGATCGGTCGGAAAATGGGAAAAAGAGTGTTTTTTGAAAATATTTAAGCGAGCACTTGCAAGGGTAAAAAAAACTTCGGCACAAGTTAGCTTAGCTTTCTCGTTTTGATATAGAGAGATAAGCATTTTCATTTGTTCCTGTGTTTCATTGTTGTTCTAAGGATTTGAGCAAAGAAAGGTTTTAAGTCTGAATTAATATACATAATCTAATATATGAAGCAGCTAGCTTCACTGCTCCGCTGTCTTCCAGCAGAGCATGGAAGATGACTCCTTCCGCCCAATTTGCAATCCTTTATTTTTCATGCTTAGCTAAATGAAAGCCAACCAATTTGAGATTTCCTACTCAGCTTAATTACTTGACAGGTCAACCTCAAGCAGGCTTCCCTGAAATCACCCCTCAGCCAGGGGTTTCAAATTTGGTCACCATTTAAATTAAGTAGAAACCGGGCTTTGAGTGCCTTTTTAGAAGGAGCCCCCCGGCTCCTTTTTGGACTTTGTGACAAATCTGGTGCCATAAACGCCTTTTTGTTTATGTTTTGTGTTTTTAGGCAAATAAAATAAAATTGCATTTTTTATGATATTATATGGGTATGCATACGGAGTATATAGCCTACACATATCGCAGAGGAGGGGCATTTATTATACCAGTTGTTCTTCTTTGCTTCATTAACGCTGCCGTTGTTGTTGTTGTGGCTGTGCTTTATCAAAGCCATTCTTTAAATTTTCGACAGTCTTTATTAACACTCTGAAAAAACCAAAAAAAAAAGCGCAAAAAAAACCAGAAAGATTCGCTTGAAAATCATTGGGGTTCAGTTACAGGTAACGCGGCGCTGACTTTAGCGTCATTTGCGTCATCTTCCATGCTCTCTGCACTCTCCCTCGCTCGCTCCGCTCATCCCGTTTGCAATTTATTGGAACGAAGTTGACCTTGAATTTGGTTAAAAGTCTTTTAACTTTATTTCGTTGCTGCTGCTGCTGTTGCTTTTTTTTAATGCCAACGTCTGCTGATGATTCTTGTTGTTACGGCTGATTACCTTAACGATGATGTCCATAAAATGTATCTCGAGATTGTACTTTTGGTTTTTATTTGGCAGGTTTGAGCAGTGATTGAAATTAATTTTGCATTTGTAGGAAGCGTCATCAAGGCATGTAAATTGAGACCAGAAACTGCAAGTGCTGGACTTTTAATTTTAGATTTTAATAATGTTAATCAAAGGCATTGAACAGAAACTAGCATTCATTATCATTAGGCAGCATCTCTCAGTTGTAAACAGAAAAAAAAGTCAGCTCTCTGTTCATGCGGTTGGCTGTTTGACCTTGTCGTGCAATCTTTGTTCAAACTCACTTGAACAAAAACCACACAAACTATAAAAAAAAGGCAGCAACAAAAACCAAGAACCTAATCCAAGCACTTCCTGCTTTATGCATTCGGCATCTAATGGCATCTTCACATGCCGGCGAGCTAATCATGAATGACGTCAGGTGGTAAGGCAGAAACTTATCTGAACGAAATTAATCATACGCAGTGTGGCACATGGTGCATTTCCTTATACGATTGCCATAATTCTAACTAATCGCCAAGCGAGTACAAAACAATTTCAAGGCCATTGGCACAGTTCAAGCGAGAAGAGCAGCCAAGGGCAAACGCGCGCGAACTGCATAGTGGAGCAACTCGAGCTGCTGCTGCGATAAACCAAGCGGCTGGCTCCCGGCCCGCTCCCGCTCCCGCTCCCCCCTCTCTCTTGCAATTGTTTAGAATTTTCTACTGTATTATCTACGCGTTGCTCACTCGTCGAAAGCATCTTTGATTCGCCTCTGGGCCCAATAAATAATGCATTAATTAATCAATTGTTGCGGTTGGCTTTTGGCCGTATTTGGTTGCGGTGCAAAGTTGATTGAACCCCCCCAAAATACACGAAACTCATTTAAAATGTATAAACAACCGCCACACCAGACCAAACCAGACCAACAACATATAAACAATTTATCAGATATAAATTGGTTAACAGGTAAAATAAACAAATTAAGCGCAGAGTTTAAATAAATGTTGAAAATGTTGGAAATGTTGTTGGTTTTTTGTGGTTTTATTGAATGCAAAAATGTGCGGTCTCAAATGACAAGCGAAATTTGCATAGCACTTTAAAACGAACAAATGAGAAGTTGAGAGCGAAAAGGACTTTTCACATAATTGTTTGTCCAGTTACTTGTTTCACTGATGGTTCAGTCCTGTTGTCTAATATCTAATTTGAATCTATGTTTTCCATTCAAATTTGATTCAAAATGCTGCTTTTCAGGCCGAAAACGATCAACTCGCAGTCCGTTTTTGATGTGGCCAAGTTATGAAACCTAAACTCGGAACCAGAAACTGAATCTCGGAACAGTTAAGAAAATAATTTGGATAATGGGATAAAACATAGGTCGTGGGTTCAAATCCATGTAGTAGCATCTTTTTTATACACTTGCAGAGGGTAAATTGAAATTGTTCAGATTTTTCTGAACTAATTTTTTTCGCCCTGGAAATTAGAAATTCTCCAACAAAATTCGTTCTAAGGCGATTCAGCTTTTTTACTTTTTCTCGTTTCTGAAACTTTGAAAATTTTCCATTATTGAGAAAATATTTTTCTTAATTTTTGGGGTAAATCGAGAATAGGAGAATTTCTTGTTTTCGGAGCGAATGTTTTATAAGTGTAGAAGGAAGCATTTCCGACCACATGAAGTATATATATTCTTGATCAGCATGACGAGCTGAGTGGATATAGCCATGTCCGTCTGTTTCTATACTATCTTCTGCGTCAATTTTGAAGTTACCGCTACCAAATTTTGCACAAAGTCTTCTGGTACAAATACGCTGCGCATTTGAGGGAACCCGCCGGATCGGATGACTATAACATATAGCTGCCATAGGAACGATCGGTCGAAAAACTAGTTATAGTAAGAAAAACTGTTTTGTTTTCAATGCAAACGTCTCCAAACTCCGTATTTACCAGTTTTGGTCGAAATCGGTTATCTATATAGTATAGCTGCCATAGAAAAGTGTGGTTAGAAAAATAGTCTTAGTAAGAAAAACTTTTTTGTTTTCAAAGTAAACCCCTTTAAAATTGGCATATATTTATTTTAAAAGCTTTCACACAATTCTTAAAAGTTTTGTCCAAATCGGATGACTATAGGTTATATCTGCTATAGGAATGATCGGTCGAGAAACTAGTTTTAGTGAGAAAAACTTTTTTGTTTTCAAAGAAAACGCCTCCTAAATTTGTCTTGCTTAGTTTGCTATGCTTTCCCATTACTCCACCAAGTTTAGTCGAAATCGGACATCTATATGGTATAGCTGTCACACAAAAGTAGAGTCAGAAATGTAGTCTTGGTGAGAAAAACTTGTTTGTTTCCAGTGGAAATGTCTTTCAAATTAGTTAGAAAACGTGCTGCAAGGGTATACAAATTTCGGCCGAGCTGAAGTTAGCTTTCCTCTATTTTTTATACCCTGTTCCCATTAAAAATGGAGTCAGATCGACAATTTTCAAGTTAGAGCCTCGTGGCTTAGTAAACATCAAGCAAGATCCAATATCTATCTATTCTGAAAAGTACAAACAGATCGGACAAAAAACACCGGAGTTATAAGCGAAACTATTGAGCTTGTAGTTAGGACTAAAACCGTTAAAAGGACAACATAATGTGGCCTACTTTTAGTATGAGCCTTTAATAGCTGCTACAAAAACCAGTTACATACAAATTCAAAAACAAACAAATGAAAAGAAATGAAGAGGGTATTGGGGTAGTCGGGGCACTCGACTGCAGCTCCCCCTTACTTGTTTATATTGACTACAGCCCGAATGGGCCAAGCTGGGAATGCGAAAGGCAAAGCTTTAGAAGCTTTTTAATGGCTGGCGCCAACAGCTGGTGAAGGTGACCGGGGTGTAGGTTTTTTTTAAAGAAAAAAACGTTTCCAGTAGATGTACCCGCTGCTCCACACCCGATTTAAATTGATGTTTTCCCAAAAACGTTGAGAAACCACCATGAACACCAATTTTTGTCAGCTCTAATAAGAGCTGCAAGTTTGATCTTTCACGAATCGAACGTAGAACGCTGATGAGGTTAAGCCTCACAATGATTGACCCCTGAAGTTACCAAAAATATACAATATATATTAAAAGGTCCAATGATTCGACATTGACTGATAATTATAAAGGGCCACTTAATGCAATAATCCCACCATCTTCTTTTTTGTATACAAATGAACAAGACAATAATTTTAAAGTGGCAAAGCAAGTAATTTAATTAAACAGAACAATTGCCTTAAAACAAAAATTGCTTCCCATTTCATGGAAGAAACTTTCAATCATCCGCTCGCATGTATATCTTGTGTGTATGTATGTGTTGTAACATATATGTAAGTGTGTGTGTGTCTGGGTACAAAAATATGTATATAGACGGCCTACAATAAATTTCATCCAAATTACATTTTCATGCCGTTGGCGTGCAATTTTCATTTAATTGAGGCTTATTGCGGTCTTTTGGGTGGGTGGCTGGTTGGCCGGCTGCCTGGTTGACTGGTCACTTATCCAGCTGGCCAACGTGTGTCGCCGTCTGGTAGCTTGCCTTGTGCGGTCGTTGGCGCAACAGATGCGCCCGCATTTTAAAAGAAGAACAATACGAAAATTAATCATTGGCGACTTTGACGATGACGGCGACGTTGACATCGAGAGGAGCTGACGCTGACGGGCAGCATAAAGAACGGGACATATTGTATTATTGTCCCGCCTTTCGGTTTGATATACAGCATTGAGCGTGTGATAATTAAAAAGCAAGATTGTTGACAATCATCGCCCTGACAGAGCTGCGGAGGACAGGCGGTGGTGCGGAGCAGGTGCAGGTGTGGGAGGTGGCTGCCTCATTCAAAATGCGTTCAATGTCACCGAGATTGATGGAAAATGCAGTTCAGTTCACTTAGAAAACGTTGAGTATTTTCATAAATTTCCCCGCATTTCCGACTTGGCTTTCTTTGTGACAAGTTTCCAGGTTGAGTGAACTGCAACTTCTCACCAATAAATACAATTTACAAATTCCACTTGACAGTGACCCCTCTTCCTCGATCTAAGCGAGCAAACATTTCTCACAGCACTCAAACACTCGCACTTGCCGCAAGTAAAAATAAAAAATATACAAATATTTTGTTTTCTACGTATGAAAATCAAATAAAAACAAGTTCACTGCACGCAAATATCAAAACAAGTCTAGAGAGAAACACGGAGAATGCGAGAGAGAGAGCGGAATAGAAAAGCGCGATGAAACAATAATAATAACAATAAAAATAACAAAGCGAAAGAAAGAAACACACACACAAAAACTACAACAATTTGAAAACGTCACCGTTTTTGTGGGCACAAAAGTGATTAATTAAATGTTTTCGCTGTATTTAGTGGGCAAGTGGGCCAGAGGAGAACAGCTAGAAAGCCGGAGAAAAAACTAGAGAGGGGTGGCGGCGTCGTCGAACTGTGGGCGCGCACTTGTTGTGTAGACAGTTACGTTTAATTAATTCAGTTTGGAAATTCCTTATGGAAATACCTATGCATAAATGGGGTTTAGTTTGCTATTACATAGGTGTTTCTTTCTTTACAAAATCACATTCGTTTTTTCACATTTTCGGACCAAATTGATCCGTCCAACCAGTTGTCCTAGGTGTACACATGAAGTCACTACCAATGCCTTTTGTGATTTCTGTTTGCATGTGACACGATTCTTTATTCAATATAGCCTCCAATGCGTCATCCTCTGTGTCTAAGGTATTGAACTGAGCACTTCTAAAACGTCTCCACCAAGAAAACGCATTCAATGGCTTTTAGCTGCAGTTTTCTTCAAATGAAAGTAGAAAATGTACCTCCACAAAAACTGACAACTTTAGAGCATACAAAAACTATGTTGTTGGTACAGCGAGACAAAATAGGTAGACTGGACTTACACGGAGAAGCAAACTTCATGAAGTTCTTGAAAAAGCTTTCGTTTGTAGGAAAGCGACACCACTACAACTCTCTCCTAGAAGCATGAGCTTTTTAAAAAAACTTCATGGAGTTTGCTTCACCGTGTAAAACCCTTCTAAGAATAGAGATCGGTAGAGTAGCAGAACTCAAAGCGAGGGCTAAAAACAGATGATGATTCAGGCCAAAAAATCATTAATTCTATCACTTCTGAAAGCCGTGGAAAATAAAGGGAGAATCTTCTGCTTTTAAAAGTCACATATATAATTATCACATCTGATTCGTTACATATGGCAACGCCAAAAACGCTCAGTAAGGTTTGCCATTTCATTAAGAATAAACTAACAAACGAATAGAGCTTGCAAATTAGTTAATTTAATTGACCAAATTCCTGCTCTGTGAGAAATGTGTTTCGCAAATCACATAATAATTGACCCACAGAACTGGCTATTCAAGCTGTTATGACAAAAAATTTCCCAGCAGTTTCACATTATCATTAATCCACCATTCCGTATCGGGCAGTGTCAATGATAATCGCAATATTATCTATTCGTCTCAGCAATTGGTCTTGTGTAATTTCACCACCTGAAAGATTTTACTTAAGAACCTCGGAATGAAAGTATACAATATACAGCAAGTGCCAGAACAGAAGCCTGGTGACTTGGATATACCATTTTTTACTATACCAAAATGAGAAAAATCTTGTTTCTTTATCTACGCGTTGGACTTTGCAAAGTCTTTGGTATTTAGAACTAGGTGGCTTGATTGTGTACGTGAGTGTGGGAAAGAGGAGGAATCAGTGAACAAACAAGGGACAATTCAAGTGACCAAACACTGAACAAACCGTGACTTAATTAGGGAGCAAACAGTGACCAACATAGTGAACAAGCAGTAAACAAATAGTACCTAAAACAGTGACCAAGACTGAGACCAAACAGTAACAAAAACAGTGAACAAAACAGTAGTCTGGCAGTGACAAAAAAGAGACAAAAACAGTGACCGAACAGTGATAAATACAGTTATCAAAGCAGTGAATAAATAGTGACAATAACAGTGACCCAAACAGGGATTAACAGAGTGATCAAAACAGTGACCGAACAGTGAAAACACAGTGATTATAACAGTGAACAAACTCCGACCAAAACTGTGATCAACATAGTCACCAAACAGTGACCAGTGACAACAACAAAACAGTGCCATATTAAACTATGTCCGATATTTGGAAGGGATGTTCTTCGGTCAAATAAAATCGGTCAGAACACGCAGGTGTCCTTGAAAGATCGTATCGTTAGCAACCAGGACTACAATCGACTATCGGATCTCCGGTGCGCTGGTTCGAACCAAAGATTAGCAAGGGTTACAGTTCGACGATTTCAGGTACGAGGTTTTTGGGAGTAGGTTTTGGTTAGAAACTCCATTTAGCTTGATACAATATTAATATAACAAAATAGCAAAACAATTATTTAGTTACTAAATATTACCTCTTAGAAACAGAGCTGCAAACCGGTTTTGAACCGAACCGGTTCGAACCCGGAATTTCGACTTTCAGATTACTGTGAAGCGAACCTTAAAGCTGAACCTGAACCCGTTCCGAACCCAAAATTTCGGTTCGGTTCAACAAAGATTATAGATTTGAACTATTTCCCAGTGACTTCTTCTGTTATCCTGATAGAATTATCCACATTACTGTGGAAATATTTTTCGTATGTGGACTACGAAATTGCATTTTACTTTAAGGGCTGTTTCCAGAACTTCGGAGTTTTTATTTCGTCACAATACTTTATATAAGTAGAAACACTTTGTTATTGCTTTGATGGTCATGAGCTGTATGAAACTGTTTCTATTTATATAAAGTATTGTGAAATCACCATTCCAACCCAAAATCTAGACAATTCCCTAACAGTTTATGTCGGTTTTAGGTCGATTACCATATAAACGTGTATAAAGCTTGGCTGAACCAAGGTTCGAACCAAAACCTTGGCCCAAAAACCTTGAACCTCCAAATTCTGAACCTGAACCATTGATAAATTTTGGTTCGAGCCCGCGAGCCGGAGATCCACGAAATTTTTTGGGTGTTATAAGCCAGAAGCTGTGAAACGTGTAGTGCTCCTGGCTCCCGGCTCTGATCGGGAGCTGAAAAGAGGCAGAGCGCGCCGTTTGCTTGTAAGCAATTTTGAACCCTAGTGCTAAGAATTGTTTACGATTTTTGGGCCGAACACATTAATATATTGTATACTTAAAATAAACTTTACTATAAAGTACAATAAAGTTTCCTAGTTTCCTAAATTTTTACCAATTTAATGTTAAGCTGTTGCTTTGTGAATCATTGAAAAAGCTTTAGAGTCGAGGATCTCAAAAAACAAAGGCTAGTAGTTCTGTCTATTTTATAAGTAGTTCTAAATGCTATTCTAGATATTATTGATGCCACTTTGCTGGCCATTTTCCGACTAAGGGCCGATTTCTCATCTTTTACATAGCTGCTATGTGTCAGATAAACTAAGATATTGCTCTGTTATTTGTAGATTTTTGTGACAGATAGCTCTCTGAGGTAGATTAATCAAACAAAACCAATCAGATGATGTCGCAAGACAGAAGTTTACCATTTTTGCTGAACCAAACCAAAACTTTAGGTACGAAACAGGTTTGGGTTCAGTTTTTGTTTCTAAAGAGGTTCGGTTCACAGTTAAATAAGATTAAGAATTACGGGTTTGAACCGGTTCGGTTTAAAAACGGTTTGCAGCTCTGCTGGCAACACCTACTAAAAGATACTCGTCATTGCAAATTTTCTAATATATTTAAATATGTCTTCGTAGCTGTTAAACAACTTAACCACTCAACCATTGTGGAAAATCTAACTTGAAATATTGCTTAAAATATTTTATAGTACTTTAAGGAGAGAAATATCAAAGAATTCAAATTCAAATCATCTTTCAGCCAACCCCTTCCTATGGATAACAGGTCTTATCTCTAAACGCCCAAAGAACCAAAATAAATAGTTTTCTATTTAATGCTGTAAATTCTTCCAACCATGAACTTTTCACAGGTTAATCTCATGGCTGCCTTTCCACATGACACTTATTCATAGTCGGAACGAACGAACGAACGCCCGCCCTGCCTGCCTCTCAGCCTCTCGGCTGTCTGCTTAATGCAATTTAATGTGCAATTATTTTACTTAAACTGAACGTTGACATAGCAATGCGTAAAAAGTTTTACCATAAGACGCCCTTAAGGCCATTCAATGGGCCGGGTGAAACGGCTGGGGAGGGCGGCGGCCAACCACTTGACAGAAAAACCGAAACACATTTTCCCCAGCTCGTATTTGCCGGGCCTTTTTGCCTCGTGCCTTGTTATATCAGGCGACCCACATTGATTTACATATTTGTGCACACTTCAGCTCACACACTCGAACCAAATCCGGGGGAATAGACTTTTGCTCGCTCCTGGGCAAATTGTTTGCTTTGGCTAAACGCACATAACTAGCAAATATTTGGCCTGCTCGATATGAGTCAGCCCAAAATTGTTGTGCGGGAGGGGGAAGGGGAGGAGCGAAGGGCAGGCAAAGTGTGTTTAAATTAAATTTCGATGATGTGTGATGTTGGGAGCAAAGATGAACTTGTGCTGGCTGGCAAGTACCACAAACCGGTTGTGAGCCACGTTAAGTAAGTGCGATCGCATCTAATATCAAGTTCAAGGTTGCACACGAACAGCCAAACGGGTAAAACTTGCATCGCCGCTGCGCTGCACCAATAAAACAGAGAACTCAAATTAATTCAAAGGGCGAGCGGCAGATGTAATTATAATGGCTATAGAAATAAACTATGAGAAGCACTTGCATTTTTTCTATGGAAATTGGTTCTCACGAACGCGCCCACACACACACCGCACTTGCATTTCGCCACACGAAAGCCAAGCCCCGGGCACCGCTTTCAATGACTAATCCGCAGAATGCAATTGGAAGCTGCGCAGATTCTGTGTGTGTGTGTGTGTGCTGGGGATGACTCAACTTGCAACAATAGAAATTAACACCGTGCAGGTTTCGCATTACTCATACGCACCATGCGCCGTCCGTCTCCGACGAGTTCCTGCGAATTGGCAAAAGTTCAGCCAAAACTGAAACAGGCGCGCTTGCCACACATTTGACCATAAAAGTAATTAAATATCCCTTACAACTGCCATTCGATCAGAAAATGAAATTGAATATTTGAGCATTTGTTTATTGTAGCTCTCTCAACTCAACAATGCGTTAGCTAAACATTTGCACATTGCATCTGATAAAATTGGACATACAATACATTGATTGCTGCAGTTGGGTAGAAAATAATTTTAGGGTTTGGGCTTAATAAGGAAAAGGTGGTGAGCAAAGAACTCTGAAAAATGGCCGCTTTCATTAGAAGAAGTGGCTCACTGATCGGTCAAACAGTTTAACTGATCTTTCTGCTAAGCTCTAAGGATACAGTATCATGATATAGAAGCTTGATTCGAGTAAATAGTACGCTCCTTTTAACTGATACTGCTACCTGGAGCTGTAATTTCATATCGATGGGTTTTTTTACGATACCGATAGGCGTTTCTTGGCTCATTTTGTGCACTTAATTTTAAAATTATTCTTTTTATGTGCGATAAATAGCTTGAATAAACTTAAAAAAATATTCAAACTTAAGTTTTACTACTTGCAGGCGGTGCCTAGAGCTGTAATTTTATAGCGATATGTTTTTTTCGATACCGATATGTTTTACTTGGTTCCTCTTTTTGCACTTAATTCTAAAATGTGTTTTTTATGGGTGAAAAATTGCTTGAATAAACTTAAAAATGTATAAAGTTTGAAGTTTTACTACTATTATGCGAAAATTTCACATCGATAGGTTTTCTTTCGATACCGATATGCGTTTCTTGGTTCATTTTATGCACTTAAATACTTTCAATAAACTTGAAAATATATAAAATCTTCAGTTTAACTACATTTATGCTCAAATTTATATCGATATGTTTTTTTCGATATCGATGGGCCTGTTTTTTGGTTCATTTTGTGCACTTAAGTTTAAAATGAGGTTGTTTATGGGGGATAAATACTATGAATAAACTTAAAAATATATTAGATCATATTTTTAACTGTAATTTTAATGTAATTTTGAGCTTTAATTGTGTATCGATAGGTTTTTTTCAACACCGTGTGCTTATCTTATGACCTTAATTTTAAAATCAGGTTTTTCCGTGCGATAAATTATATGAATAAACTTCAAAATATTTAAGATCTATAGTTTTACTACTTTTATGCTGTACCTAGTGCTGTAATTGTATATCGATAAGTTTTGTGTTGACTAAATTCGAAATTTAGAGTTTTTAAGGGCAAGAAATAGTTTGAATAAACCTAAAAAAATATATTAAATCCTAAGTTTTGCTACTTTTATGCTGTCCATAGAGCTGTAATTGTGTATCGATAGGTTTTTTTCGATACCGATGGGCGTGTTTTGGTTCATTTTGTGCACTTAAGCTTAAAATGAGGTTGTTTATGGGGAATAAATACTGTGAATAAACTTAAAAATACAATAAATCTTAAGTTTTGCTACTTTTATGCTGTATCTAGAGCTGTAATTGTATATCGATAGGTTTTTTTCAACACCGATATGCGCATCTTAGTTCACTTTATGACCTTAAATTTTAAAATGAGGTTTCTACGTTCGTTAAATACTTTCAATAAACTTCAAAATATATAAGATCTATTGTTTTACTACTTTTATCGTGTTGTATATCGATAGTTTTTTTGTTGACTAAATTTGAAAATTAGGTTTGTTAAGGGCAACAAATAGTTTGAATAAACCTAAAAAAAATATATTAAATCCCAAGTCTTACTACTTTTATGCTGTAACTAAAGCTGTAATCGTATATCGATATGTTTTTTCGATACCGATATGCGTATGTTGGTTCATTTTGTGCACTTAAAATTAAAATATGGTTTGAATAAGCCTAAAAATCAATTAAAACTTAAGTTAAAAATTCATATTATCCTATTTTCATGCTGAAACGAAGCGGTTCCAGTGTCGGAACTGCTTTTAAGAAATGGTTTTACAAAAATGTAGCACTTCGTTCAGCAGAAACTATGCGATGTATCATTCTTTTCTGATACCTGCTAAGCAATCAAACCTCCAGCTGAACACGGCCATTGTTTTGTTTCGCTTCGCTCTTAGTTCAACTCCAACACCCAAGACCTTGATAACATTCTGTGTGTCACATTACCATTAGAATTTGTCAACCGTTCTGAAAAAGAAAAAAGTGATTTACGGCCACAAATTGCTTATGCACCATTTTGGGGCAACACCATCTGCAGCTCTCCTGCCATGTTTGGAACTGGCAATGCCAAGCGACCAAAAAGAATTCTTCTGCTAGCTGGTTTTATTTGTATATTTATGTTGAATCGTTTAACTGCCGAAATAAACACGATCAAGGCTAACGACAAGCGGACAAGCAATTCGGGAGGGTGTCTCTCTCTCTCTCTCTCTCGATCTGGCGTTCTCTGGCAAGTTCTTGGGCGAAGGTGAAACATATTTAATATGCTAATCTCTTGCTGGTGGAGTTTCGTTGGCTGGCTCACCTAAATAATTGCCTCCCCTTTATTATTTTTTTTTTTGGGCGGAAACTTCAGGCAGTTGAAGCCATGTCATGTGAAATAATTGCAGTTTACGTTGTTTGGCAATGACAACTGGTGATGAGTTCCACGGGGCGTATACAGAATGTAGAATGATCTCACATGCACTCATTGCATGAAAGGCCATCAATGGCAGAGGCAGAGGCAGAAATCCAACGTCAAATTATCTCTCTCTCTCTCTCTCTCTCTCTTTCTCTCTCTGGCAACTACCCTTTGTCACTTTGAGCTGAGCAAATCCATTACATAACGCTGTAATGAAGCGTCAATCTGCGTCGCAGGTCCAGAGACCCGCAGCTCTGGGTTGTGTGGAATATTTCATGGTCACCCATACATACACACAGTGTATGGTTGTGTGTGTGTGTGTGTAACCAAAACCCCAACCGAAGTAAACCAAAGGCAAACCAAAGCGAAAAGCGAGGCAACACATTTTTCCACTGCAATGTGAAAATTTTGCAAAGCAAAAAACGTTTTCTGTTTTTGTAATATCCAAGCAAGAGAGAGCGAGCGAGAGAGAGAGAGAGCGAGCCAGAGAATTTCGCTCTGTTAAAATACAATTGGCTTTTAGTCTCTTTGTTCTGTGTGTGTGCGTGTGTGTGTGTGTGTGGCATTAACTGCAACTTTTTGTTGCATTTTTGTACTTTTTTCAACATTTACATTTTAAGCTTTTTTAAATTAAATTTAAAGCTGTTTGGATAGCGAAATAAAAATTAATGACACCGCCAGTACCCAGCCAAACAGCCGCGTCGAAGCTGGCATGAAGCAGGAAAACTCACAAATGCTCTTTAATTTCTAGTTTAAGCTTTTGTTATGAGAATTCCTTTTTGAACAACAAAAGTCTGGTATTCAAAAAACAGTGCCAAGTATTGGACAAGAAATCTACTCTGGCACGACACAATATGTAAGCAGTTGGGCCGAGAATGGGGATTTCCCACAGCCACAGTACTTCCATTAGTTCCCTATAGTCAGTTCCCTATCCATCAGTCCTGAACGACTTACATAGAGTGCCGAGATCCCTACGAACCACACCAAGGAAGGTCCTTAACACAATATTTCATCTTCTTCCTCAAGACTTAATGTCTTATTCAGGCCATAAAGTTGATATTCCGCAGACTCTCCACAGATTCAGCTAAGCTGCAGCTAAATATTGAACAAAACAAGAAAGAAAGTCGGTCAAGCCCGACTATAACATACTCTGTACCAACGAAATTATACACTCAGCATAAATTTTGATGCTGCAGTAGCAGTCTTTTGATAATAACTCGACACCCGTTCATCCGATCTTCACCATTCCTTTGGCGGATCGATAAGTTATCCGGATTATTAAATATGTCCAGAAGGAACGAACCATCTATCTTTAAAACTGTGGGAGATATGACGTTTTTTCCATATTGCGGGGGCGGGAGGGGGCGTGGCCAAAATTGAAAATAAACTTGATCTGCCTGCAGACATAAGAAGCATATTTCCCATACATGTCAAACCTCTATCTCTTACCATCTCTGAGATCTGTGCGTTCATACGGACAGACAGACGGACATGGCTATATCGACTCGGCTGTTGATGCTGATTAAGAATATATATACTGTATGGGGTCGGAGATGCTTCCTTCTGGCTGTTACATACTTTTGCACAAACTTAATATACTCTATGTACCTACGGTACAGAGTATAATAATGGTAATATCTGTTCTGTTCTTAAAATTCTTAACTCTTATGAAGTGATGGCAGATTGTTGCAATAGCTGCTTGGTTGCTCGATGTCTGTTTACTTTGTACTTTCTCTGAACCACCCCAAAGGCCCTTTCGAAAAGAAATGATTTGATCATTGATAAGAAGAGCTAAGGATTTTGTGATACCTTTTTCTTTGCTTATGAATGATATTTATAGAAATATTCAGAATTTCCTTTACTTTCGCCATCAAAAGTGTCTCCCAGTCGTTAAATTTTTGATGTATTGCTTTGAATTTTTGACTAAAATTCAGGGAAATCACAAAATACTCTAAAAATACTATAAAAAAAACCCATATGTATATCTCATAAGGTTTATAACTATTTGGCAACACTGTTTTTTTGCAGCTCAGCTGTTTTCGTGTCACATGTTACTGTCAAACATGTTCAGCTTGGTCTATAATTGAACCATAATTCGAATTCTAAATCTTAAAGTTGAATCAGGCAAATTTGACCTACTAAATCTGCATTATGTAACCAGCTGAAACTAATAAACAATTTGATTGTGACAAGGACTTTGAAAGGACCGTTCAAGGGAGACAAATGCCTAATATTACGAATTTGCTTAAGTCCAAACTAAACGTATTCAGTTCATAGTGAAACATGCATTTGCAATGACCCTGAACGAGACACAAGAACAGTCGCTGGAAAGCTGCGGCAGATGTCTGAAAATGTTTTTCATTTCACACTGCCAGCTATATGAGGCATGTTCCCGAGAGCAAATACGTGGAGAATCGCGCAGCCTTATATTGAAGACAATCTTTGATTATTGTAAGATTTTTATACTCTGTACCGTAGGTACACAGAGTATTATAAGTTTGTGCAAAAGTATGTAACATCGAGAAGGAATCATCTCCGACCCTATAAAGTCATGTCCGTCATGTCCGTCTGTCCGTCCGTCCGTCTGTCTGTCCGTATGAACGCACAGATCTCAGAGATGGTAAGAGATAGAGGTTTGACATGTATGGGACATATGCTTCTTATGTCTGCAGGCAGATCAAGTTTATTTTCAATTTTGGCCACGGCCTCACCCGCCCCCGCAATTTAGAAAAAACGTCATATCTCCCACATTTTTGAAGATAGATGGCTTGTTCCTTCTGGACATATTTAGTTAGCAGGATAACTTATCGATCCGCCAAAGGAATGGAGAAGATCGGATGAACGGTTTTCGAGTTATTTATGCTCAGCGTCTAATTTTCTTGGTACAGAGTACAGGGTGCGTCATATAAAGTGTCGGTATGGCAACACTGAATAAATATAAAAACAAACAACCGATTGCTATTTGTTGATCTTGTTCCTTTAATTTGGTCCTGTACAATTTATTTCGACTACTTTTTGAACACAACATCAATCAAGTGGCCGCCTTTATTGGCCACAACAAAATGTGCCCTTTTTGCGGCATTTTCCATCACTTTTTCGAGCGTCTCAGTCGATAAAGTGGCGATTTCGGCACGAATGTTGGCCTTAAGCTATTCAATGGTCTGTGGATTAAAAAGCCCCACAAAAAGAAGTCTGGGGAGGTCAAATCTGGAGATCTGGGTGGCCAGTCAATATCGCCTCTTTTTGATACCGGCCCAAACAGTCACTTTTTGGTCGTGTAAAGGTATTTCATGGATGCGGTGTGGATTTTCCGTGCCCCATATGCGACAATTTTGCTTATTAACACCACCAGAAAGCGTGAAATGGGCCTCATCGGTCATCAAAATTTGTTAGCACAATTGAACGATTATTTTCGATGAACAGCGTCACTATTTCGGCACGTTGTTTTGGTGTGAAGCGTTCCATGGTCAAAATTGTACTAGATTGATGTTTCCAAAACATGTCTAACAAAAGCAATCGGTTGGTATTTGTCAAAGTTATTCAGTGTTGCCATACCGACACTTTATATGGCGCACCCTGTATGTTATAGTCGGGCTTGACCGACTTTCTTTCTTGTTTTATCTGCTTACTTTAGCTATGGCTAAGTTTCGATCAAGAACAGGAATTTTAGTTGGAATCGTAAAAGGTTGAAATTCAATTAAACCGAAAAACGAAGTTTGTCGGAACAACTCGATGGATTATTGTAAAGATCTGATAGAAGATAGATGTAGCTTCAGCTAGCTCTATATATTTCTTGACAATTAGATCAATTGGAGTGATCTTTAGCTTTGTTTTGCTTGAGAGAACTAAAAGGTACGGCATCCTTCTCATTCAAGAATTCCCATTCAAATCAAATACTTAGTTTGATAAGATTAGAAAGATTTAGGGAATGTAATTTAACACAACACCAAAAACGAAAATCAACCCCAAATAAAAATCCCTTGCGGCTTAACTGAATAAATCTTTAAATTATCCCCGCAGCACGAAAATGTATTCCCAACTCTTTTGTTTCGGCCATCAGGCCAATCCCAATCACTTAATTCATTTGTACACTTTATTTATTGCATTCAATTTAATAAACCCAAAGCAATTTTATGGCTACATATCTTGGCTGGCGTTTTATGGCTGACGAAAAAACAAACCAAAACAAACAAGAATTGGTTTCATTTTCATTTTGCTGGCTGACAGCTGCTGGTGGTTGAGTTGCGTCGAGTTCGAGTTCTCTTCGCATTTCGTTTGCCAGTTTTGGCGCTTTCAAGTACAAACCACAAGACGAATTTGGTCATTTAAAATTGCGGACGGATGGCTGGATGGTTGGATGGATGGCTAGATGTTTGGTCTGCTGCTGTTTACAATTGTTGTCATTGTCAACGTGTTTTCTGGTCTTCTTGGCGGGGCGTTTACCACCGGCAGCAACAACCGCAGCTTTGTCTTCGACCCATTTAACGGGCCAGTGCACTGGCGGCTCCTCTCCTCGCCACGGGGCGATTGGGAACGTGGGAGTTTTGTGGCTTGAAGCCAACAGCTGCCTCAAGTACACTTGCAGTGCTGTGCTAGGCCATCGATTATAACCTGGTTAACTAATCGTCGATGATTTATGTGGATTTTGTAATGACATGCAATCTGTGCTGTCACTCGGTTATGTATGCAAATCCCAGCCAGAGTGTGAATTGTACTGCCTTTTTGTCTAATTGACAATTAAGAATAACAATTAGGCACGTTTCGACTCACAAATGACCAAAACCAAAACCAAACAGCATCAACTCCACTCAGCTGGTTAATTTTCCACTTGGCTAACGATGGTAGAAAATTTTTGCAAGAAATTTGTTGCTGTTGTCGGCGGCCATTTTCTATAATTTATGTCAATCATTTGTTTGTTGTTGTTGTTGTTGCATTTGCATAAATTCATTTGAATGTGTGTGTGTGTGTGTGTACAGGCCATTTGTTTGCCTTGGTTATTATAGCCCGGCGCTAATGGTGCTCAATTTTGTGATATTCTGATTCTGGTGGCTGAGCCAAACAGAGCCAAGCTTATCGGTTGGTGTCATCGTCATTAGGTGGGCATAAATTTGTATATGTGCCAGCCATATATCTTAAGAATGGGCCAGCAAAAGTCACAACGGCGCACAGATAAATCTATATAAGAAAAAGAAAAACATTTTTGTTTTATTTCGGTGACTAAAACCATTTAGAAAATGGTATCAAAGATACACAGAGTAGGTTAGCTTTATGCCGCAAAAGTATGTAACAGCCTGAAGCAAGCAACTCCGATTCCATAAGGCATATATAGTCTTGATCAACATCAACAGTCTCGCACAGATCTCAGAGATAGTCAGACAAAGAGTTGCGTCATGCATGAGACAAAATCTTCTTATACAGATCACATACAGATCAAGTTTATTTTAGATTTTTGCCACGCCCCCCTAAATTTTGTACAAAGCGTCATGGGTAGATGCTTGATAGCTTCTACTTCTATTCAATAAACAGCTTTCTGTATCGATCTGCCAAAAATTGTTTGAAGATCGAATGAACAGCAGTCGAGTTATAAGGAATGCTTGGCATCACCGGCCGGAATGGGCAGCACTTCACACCCCTTTATACTTGGTGTGGCGGCATATAACATCACATTGAGGTGACAAAGGTCTACAGGAGCAGCGAACGTGTTTCCAAAAACGTGTAAAAGATGTGTAAAAATATGAATATATAGAAATTCGCCTTAAAACGTAGGTCAAAAGCGATTGACCTTTTATTCAAGAGAAATTTTTCGAGCAAAACCAAACTCAGTATTATTGACTTTTAGAAGGATATAAAGCAAAAGTTTACTTGTAAAATATATTTGAGTCGCTCATGAGATTTTCTCGCTTAAAATTAAAAAACAAAATCCAAAATCAATTAAAAAGGTATTAATAAACGCTCTTTTCTAAGGCCGATGCAAATACTGAATGAATCCTTAAGTTTCAAGTCGCATTTTAAAAGTTTTTCAAATAAATTTCGAACTCGTTTTTGAAATTTTTAGCGAATTATGGCGAAAGTTAGTCAAAATTTAGTTGTGGAACTCCCTAGGAACCCCAAACTTTAGAAGGGGTTGTATAATTGGATATTTTAATAATTGAGAAGCTTTTATTTATCAAAGAAATTGAACATTTTTAACAATTTGTTGATATTGATCAGATACATTGGCAAAGGAAAAAGCTAAGCTAACTTCGTCTGTGCCGTAGTTTTTATATATTTTCAAAAATACTCTTTTTCCCACAACAAACCATTTTTCGACCGATCGTTTGTATGGGAGCTATATGATATAGTCAACTGACTTGCACAAAAATTTGTAGAATTAGCTTAAAGCATTTAAAACAAGCAAATACCAATTTGCAGAATGCTGACATTAAAAACAAAAATGTTTTTCTAACTAAGACTGTTTTTCAGACCTAACTTTTGTATGGCAGCTATACCATATAGTTGTGCGATTTGCATTAAACTTTACAAAATTATAAACAAGCATAGATAACCTAGGAATACAAAGCTTGGAGACGTTTCCATTGAATAGAAAAAAGTTTTTCATACTAAAACTAGTTTACCGACCGATTGTTCCTATGAGAGTTATGAGATATAGTTATCCGATCCGATCGGTTCCAACATATTAGTAGCGTGTCAGCAAAAAGAAAAAGACTCTGAGCTAAATTTCAGCTTGATAGCTTCAAAACTGAGAGACTAGTTCGCGTACAAACAGACAGACAGACGGACAGACGGACGGACAAAGCTCAATCGACTCAGCTCGTCACCCTGATCAAGAATATATATAGTTCATGGGGTCGGAAATGAATTTTTCTATGCAAACTTCTGGGAAAACAAGAAAGAAAGTCGGTCAAGCCCGACTATAACATACTCTGTACCAAGAAATTTTGTCTTTTGATCATAACTCGAAAACCGTTCATCCGATCTTCTTCATTCCTTTGGCGGATCGATAAGTTATCCTAAAAACTAAATATGTCCAAAAGGAACAAGCCATCTATCTTCAAAACTATGGGAGATATGACGTTTTTTCTGAATTGCGGCGGCGGAAGGGGGCGTGGCCAAAATTGAAAATAAACTTGATCTGCCTGCAGACATAAGAAGCATATGTCCCGTACATGTCAAACCTCTATCTCTTACCATCTCTGAGATCTGTGCGTTCATACGGACAGACAGACGGTCAGACGGACATGGCTATATCGACTCGGCTGTTGATGCTGATCAAGAATATATATACTTTATGGGGTCGGAGATGCTTCCTTCTGGATGTTACATACTTTTGCACAAACTTATAATACTCTATGTACCCTCGGTACATAGAGTATTATAAGTTAGTTGATAAACCCATAAGGGTCATGTAAAGTTGTTATCGCAGATGGCGATGAAAGATACAATTTTCAATGCACAAGAGTTTATTTTCGGTGGTGCAGTAATCGAAGTAAACCTTCAAGTTCCTCATACTTTGACATAAGAAAATGTTTAGGTGTTAAATGATTTGATGCACTTGAAAAATTAACACAATTTACTCTCCCCCCATAAAACGTGTAACTAGTTGATCTTCCTAGTTTTCTCTCCATGATAGCCCCCATTAAAGCTCTTTCAATATGCATTCCCACATAAAAACACACACTGACACATCGCTCACTCGATAATGTTGGGTTATAGCAGCCATCAATTATGCAAACGGCGAAGTGTGAAAATGTAAAATTTTCTAGTAGTTTTTTTTTTTATTTCTCAAAATCCCTCGTCATGTCCATGTCCATCATGGTTAAACACGTTCCTTATGTGTGTGTGTGTGTGTCTGTGTGTGCGAGTGTTTATGGTGTCTGTATCTATTAGTTTTGGTTACACTGACTGATAGCATGTGTAGAGCGGCGATGTCTAAAGCAAATACAATTTGCACGATTTCCAACGAGAGATGTGTATCTCTGCGAGTGTCGGTATCTGTATCTGTATCTGGCCCTGGTCCGGTGACTCAATACTGGTGCCTAGTTTTGAGCTGTGTGTGTTTGCATTGGTAATTTGTGCATGCACTTGAAATTGACTCGCATTCACAAATTGCACTGCCTGCGCGGAGAGTTAGACGGCTTAGCCGCATTTGTTAACAAATTCAAATTGCCGGGCATTTGTCTTTCTTGAACTTGAAATGCCAGAAAGCAACTACTAATTTGTATGTCAACTAGGTAGATGTCACGCCCAGCAGCTCCCAGCTGAAATTTTTCGCGTGCAAATGTAAAGGAAAAATAATACAACACATTTGACATGCAATTGTTACAGAGGCTTCACAACTTTGTTAAGTGCTGAGAAGAGTTGAGTTCGTGACACGAACATGCACGATTTGACAATTAGGGAATGGCGTGAGTGTGGGGCTAACACTCACGAGGCTTAGAGGTGAAAGATGCCGATCAATTACTTGTGTATTACACCATATTTACTTGATAGTCCTAATTCGATATTCAGTTCTTGCTTATCGATACTCAGTACTCGATACTTGGTACTTCATACCAAGTATTCGATCCTACATTCATAATAGAAAGTAATTGATCCTTAGACCTCGAGCCCCAGTACTTCATACCAAGTATTCGAAACTCAGTACTCTATACTAAGTAATCGATACTCAGTTCTCGAAGCCCAGTACCCGATACTCATAGTTCGATACACTGTACTTGCTTACCGATACTCAGTACTTGATACCAAGTATTCGTAACTCATTATTCGATGTTCGATACACTACTGTTCGATCACAGTACTAAGTAATCGATACTCAGTTTTTGAAAGTCAGTAGTCTGAACTCGATACTCAAACCTCGATACTCAGTTGTGGATACTCAGTACTTGAAACTCGATACTGGAACCTAAGCACCCGATGCACGATACAAGAAACGTAATAGTATATTCTTAATAACAAGTACTCGATACTAATTGATCGATACTCTGTTCTTAAAGTATTCCGTCTTTGTACCTAGTATTCAAAACTCAGTACTCGATGCTTGATACTAAGTAAGCAAAACATTATACACAATACTTAGTACTCGACACTAGGTAATCGATACTCAGTTTTCGAAACTCAGTACTCTTTGCTCTATACTCTGTTCTTGATACTCAAGCTTAGTTATCAAATCTTAGTACTCGATGTTCGATACTAAGTACGCAATTCCAAATTTACAATACTAAGTACTCGATACTAAGTAGTCGATACTCAGTTTTCGAAACTCAGTTTTCGAAACTCGGTGTTCTTAGCACGTTACTCAGTAGTCAGTCAGTAGTCGGAACTCGTTCTTTGCTCTATACTCAGATACTCAAGCCTAGTTATCAAATCTTAGTACTCGATGTTCGATACTAAGTACGCAATTCCAAATTTACAATACTAAGTACTCGATACTAAGTAATCGATACTCAGTTTTCGAAACTCACTTTTCTTAGCACGATACTAAGACCTCGAAACTCAGATTCGGATATTCAGTACTCGTTACTCAGTACTTTTTATCAAGTAATCGAACCTCAGTAATCTATGCTCGATACTAAGTACGTAAGACTAAATTCGCAATACTAAGTACTCGATACTAAGTAATCGATACTCAGTTTTCAAAAGTTAGTAGTCGGAACTCGATACTTGGTATTTGAAAAACTGTTCTGGATACTTCATACTCAGTATTCGATACTCAGAACTCTATACCAAGTACTCCATACCAAGTAATTGATTCTAAGTACTGGATACGCAGTACTCTTCACTCGGTACTTGATAAAAAGTACTCTAGAGTCAGTACTCAATGCTAAGAACTTGATACTAGGTAAACGATACTCAGTATTCGATACTAAACACTCTCTACTTAGTATTCGATACTAAGTACTCAAAATTCAGAGCTCGATAAACGCGTAGCGCTTTACTGGAAAACCATGTCAGCGTGATGCGTGACGCGTGACGCTAAAATCAAACCTTATTTCTACTAAAATTCTATATAATGAAATTGGTTTCAGGACTCTTCTGCTTCATGCTCTCATCTCTAAAGCACGCCCCCTCCTTGAAACCGCCCACTCCTGATTAGATTCTCCAAATTTTTTGAATATAGAAGGAACTTTTGCTCGTTTGATCTCTTTTGCCAAGTGCCACGAAAATGAAAGGCAAATAGTTGGTCCAAAAAAACCGCAGGCTTCCTGGCAGTTGACCTTCGGCAGTTGATTAAAATTTCCATCGAAGGCGGGTACCAGTTTTCGGCGAGGATGATGATGATGATGATGGCACACTTGTTGACCTTCGGCGCGGTTGGCAGGCGGCTTCTTAATCATGCAAAAACGGCCAGAGCCGTTGCCGGAGAGCAGGCGGCATAAAATTAAACACTTGCAGAGAGCCATGGCGACAATAATAATGAACAATGATGAACTCGATTAAAAGAAGAAGCTGTCCAGAAACTAACCAACCGGTTAACCAGGCCAAAACCAGAGCGATTCAAGCCGATACTTGATGTGAATGTTGCGGCTGCTTCATTTCGCTTTGGTGGCCCAAAAGTCGTCGCCTGCCTGCCTGCCTGCCTGCCTGCAACATTCTCGTTTTGCCACTTTGGGATTAAGCTTGAAATATGCATTCATAATAAGCAGCAGCCAGTCAGCCAATCTTTTGTCAACCGCCTTCTTCTGGTATTCGCATTCTGCTTTTTAGCATAAACTTGGCCAATCTTGTGACATGACCCAAGGCCAGCGGCTGGCCCAGCGCATGGGAGCGTCTCATTGCTAATGACAACGATTATTATTTCATCTTTCATTTATAACAATAAATATATCAGAGCCATTGCCTCCCCCAGCTGGGCAGCCCCTGGCAACCGTTGGCTGACTGTGTCTCACATTTCCTGCCTTGGCCACGCTTAGTTATCCTTCTGCAAAGCCATTTCTGCTTTTAATTAACAATCATCAGTTATGAAAAGGGCATTGAATGGCTATGGACTGACCTTTCAATTGGTTGATGCACGACGAACCAATTATAAAGATCATATTTGAGTTAAGGATGTCTAATTGAGTTGGCAATTAAGGGTTTTTGTGCAGGACTTACACTGACATTCTGTTACGTTTCACCAGCGCCGTGTTGCATGGCGAGAGTTTAACTGAAGTGGCCAGGGGGTTATTTAACAAGAATATTATCTTGTACTAGTATCCTTTCTACACTCGTTGAGAATCTTTATAGGGAAAACTCGAAATGAAAAATGTAATATTTTTGCCAAGAAATCAATCAGAAATCAAGGTTTACAACACATGAAAATGATTTCAATTAACTTATCGTCCACTCATCTGTTCAAGGTAGTCCACAGTCAAGATACTTTCCCCGACAACTGTGTCCAGGAAGGTGGGTCTCTTGTTTTTGTTTTTGTCAATAAAACAAATGCTGTTCCAGTATCTTGGATTGTTTACAGCAGTAAATCGTAGACCAAACACCTGGTTCCTGGTGTAAGACTCTGCTCCAGTCAAAGAAGCAATGCATTTTGGAATGGTGCAAAACAGAAACAAGAAATATTCTGCTCCGGGTTGTAAACCTTGAAATTGGAGACTAGAGCCTAATCACGTTGCTTAAATAGTAGCTTCTTTTGGGAAAAGGATATAATGACAATGGACAAAGATATGTTTCGGGTAAATTTTCAAATGGAAACAAGAAAGAAAGTCGGTCAAGCCCGACTATAACATACTCTGTACCAAGAAATTTTGTCTTTTGATCATAACTCGAAAACCGTTCATCCGATCTTCTTCATTCCTTTGGCGGATCGATAAGTTATTCTAATAACTAAATATGTCCAGAAGGAACAAGCCATCTATCTTCAAAACTGTGGGAGATATGACGTTTTTTCTAAACTGCGGGGGCGGGAGGGGGCGTGGCCAAAATTGAAAATAAACTTGATCTGCCTGCAGACATAAGAAGCATATGTCCCATACACGTCAAACCTCTATCTCTTACCATCTCTGAGATCTGTGCGTTCATACGGACAGACAGACGGACAGACGGACATGGCTATATCGACTCGGCTGTTGATGCTGATCAAGAATACATATACTTTATGGGGTCGGAGATGCTTCCTTCTGGATGTTACATACTTTTGCACAAACTTATAATACTCTATGTACCTACGGTACAGAGTATAAAAACCTAATTGCGAATTGTGCAAAAGGCGAAGAAGATAACCCCTGGACGGATGAACCTTAAGATATATTCGCTGGATGTCAATCAATTAGGTTTACTATGCAAATTCGGATAGAGCAAATTTTGCAGAGGGTATATTGGAAGCATTTCCGACCACATTTAGATATATATTCTTGATCAGCATGACGAGCTGAGTTGATCTAGCTTTTTCCGTCTGTTTCTATGCTATCTGCTCCGTCAGTTTGAAAGCTACCTACACCAAACTTTGCACGAAGTCTTCTGGTACAAATACGCTGCACATTTGAGGGAATCCGCCGGATCGGATGACTATAACATATAGCTGCCATAGAAACGATCGCTCGAAAAACTAGTTCTAGTGGGAAAAACTTTTTTGTTTTTAACGCAATCGTCTGCAAACTCCGTATTTGCTAGTTTTCTCTGCTGCTCCATGCTTTTGCCAAGTTTGGTTGAAATCGAACAACTATATAGTAAAGCTGCCATAGAAAAGTAAGGTTAGGAAAATAGTCTTAGTAAGAAAAACTTTTTTGTTTTCAATGCAGATCTCTTGAAAATTGGCATATATTTATTTTATAAGCTTTCACACAATTCTGCCAAGTTTGGTCAAAATCGGATAACTATATGTTATAGCTGCCATAGGAATGATCGGTCGAAAAACTAGTTCTAGTGAGAAAAACTTTTTTGTTTTCCAAGAAAACGCCTCCAAACTTTGTATTTCTTAGTTTGCTATGCTTTCCCATGATTCCACTAAGTTTGGTTGAAATCGGACATCTATATAGTATAGCTGTCAAAGTAAAGTAAGGTTAGAAAAGTAGTCTTCTTGAGAAAAACTTGTTTGTTTTCAGTGGAAATGTCCTTCAAATTAGTTTAAAAAAAACGTGCTGCAAGGGTATACAAGCTTCGGCCGATTAAAACTAAGAAATCGACCTAAATCAGATAGAAAACAGAAAGAGCCAGAGGTATTCACAGGGGAGGAAAGAGACTTGGAAGTTAAGCCAACTTAAATGGGTTTCAAAATTGACTACCGTCTTAAAGTATAGACTAACTCATTCGGATCTGGCATGAATCGTTCCCTATGATAGAAAATTAGATTGCCCTCCGAATGGTGAAGAAATTATAATTTTTGAATGATTTATCGTCAGATGGTGGACAGTGTAGACTAAACCGGCAGTCTTGTCTGAGCAATTGCATCTAATATTAAGTGGTTTGGACTATTGTTATCATCAATACCTATGAACTTTTCTATTAAATGATATACAAGTGTATCTACACATCCCTACAGATTCCTATTTGAGATATATTGAAGCATGAGAGGGTCTCGAGCTGCTTTGCCCAGGGCTTGATGAAGAAGTGTATCTTTTATCTGCCTGAATTTTAAATTGAAGCAGGCCATGTGCTCATGAGCTGGTATTGGTTGCACCAGTTTCTTGCACACAAGGCAGCAATTTCTTATTAACTAAGGCCTTGGGACGGTTGAACTCGCCAGAATATATAAGCCTTACTTGGCTAAGTTGCATTTTAGCTCTCTTAAGCTTCTGGTCAAATATGACACGTAGACAAGCATTTCTAATAAACAATTTGTGGAAAATTTTCGATGAATGCGATTTGAATTGGAGAGTCCGAAAAAATATTCAGAAAATGTTAGAGAGCAATAACTTTTAGTAAAAAAGATAGCTGAGATAGATGAAAGATAGATGGCTGGATTCATTACTTTTGTTTAGATTTTTTGCTCAAGTTCTTGGAGTTTTCTTATTATACCCTGTTCTCATTGAAAATGGGAAAAGGGGGATCATGAAGTTGTGCGAATGTATGTAACAGGTGGAAGGAAACATTTCCGACACCATAAAGTATATATATTCTTGATCAGCATGATCCGTCCGTCCGTCTGTCTGTCTGTCCGCCTGTCTGTCTGTATGAACGCGTCGATCTCAGAGGCTATAAGAGATACAGCCACAAATTTTCAAGTTCAAGTTTGTTTCAGATTTGGAAAATTCCACCCCATCCCCCTTTTATCCCCAAAAAACCAAGACCTCCTCTAGACATCCTAGACCTAAAAAACCGTCAGATCCACAACTTTCAAGTTGGAGTCTCGTGGTTTAGTATACATCAAGCTAGGCCCAATATCTATCTATTCTAAAAAGTACAATCAGATCGGACATAAAACACCGGAGTTGTAAGCGAAACAGTTGAGCTGATAAGAGCACCCCCCCAGTTATTGGTCAGGACTAGAAAAAAGTGTTGCCTACATTTAGGATGACAATTTTGTTACATAACCCGGTTACATTCATCTTCAAAAATTCAAAAACAAACAAATGAACTGGGTATTTTGTGGTCGGGAAACTCGACTGCAGCGCCCTTACTTGGTTTTCTATAAGATGCTTATGCAAATAATGCCCATTAAGGCTTTCAAAGTATTCAACAAGGCCAACAAATTGAACTATTGTCGGACTCCATGAATGTTTGTAAGATTCTAAGGTTGCTTTCACACTGCTCACTGTTTCGACCATGAATGAACTGTGCTTAATGCATCTTCCATGAGAATCTCCCAACTTCAGTCTCAGCTTGAGTGTTAAAAATCAATTGATATTGCTAGTAAAGGCTTTTCTTTCGAAACTCAAAACATTTCACTAGAAATAACTATCTAAGAATGGATTTCTCAGAATCAATCACCAGAGAACAATCACAATCTGTCGATCTTTTCCCTCTCCCGTAATTCCCAGCTGCATGTGAGCTTAGACAAAAAAAAAAAACCAAACAAAAAACAAAAAGTTCCCCCTACTTAAGCTCATCAACACAAAAACTGCATTGTTGTTGAACTTTGTTTAAAAAAACAGCAACAACAAAAACCTCTCCCATAACTCAGAGCTCAAAACGGCCAACAGCGGCAAAACCACAAAAAAAAGGTAGTCACATGATTTAGTTTGTTGCCCAACCAACCGCCCGCCCGCCCCCTCCTGGTAGCACTGCTACCACTCCGTACTCATCCCATCTTTGTCTGGACAGAACAATTTTTTTTATATTTTTTTTCTATTTTAAATTTCCGCACAACAACAATAGACACTCAGAGCCAGCCCACAGCCAGCGGCCAGGCAAATGTATTGTAGTTGTGCTTGTACATTTATTGGCGACGAGCGGCGACGGCAACTATGGAAAATAAATCTTTACTACGCCATAAGACGACGCCTGTAATGGAGAAGCAGACGACATCAGCTACAGCTTATCTGAGCATCGCTTCTCATACTGGCCTGGCCCCTCTCGCCTTCGCTCTCTCTCTCGGTCTCTCTAGCGTTTCTAATGAAGATGATAATGAATTGTGCTGCTGCCGCCGCCGCCAAGTACATTGAATAGCAACAACCCCCATAACCACAAGGCTGCCCTCAAGCCTCTAGTCCGGAATCCACAATCTGCAACCCGCTCATTTTATTGTACAAATTGCTTAGCTGCAATTGCAGATAGTCGACGCTTGTGCTGATACCCTAACAATTTATGGAGAATTTTTGTATATATAAAACAATTAAGGGTTGATGGAAATGATTTGTGGATCTGTAGGGAAGATCTGCTAAGCTTGGTTTATGCAGAAGTTAATTAAGATTGAAAATCAGATGGATAGATGTTTAGTGCACGAAAGTTACTAACAATTTCTCGACTTCCAGAATCTAGATAGCTGCCAAGTGTCTGATAAACTTTGAGTTAACTCTGCTATAGCAGATAGCTCTTTATAAAAGATGTTACATCAACCCTTTAAGTTTAATCAGTTTAAAAAATGACATAAAAGTGGCAAATAAAAATGTTTAATCAACAAGACAAACACGATTTCAACGACTTTAAAATCGATGAAATTGCTAATGCTAATCTTAGGTGCTCAAAGATCCATTTGGTATAGAGTTGTTGGTGTTATACCGCCCTAACATAGGATATTCAATTGCAGTCCGCTTGCTATTATGTAAAACTATATTGGCAATTGCTCAAATGGTCTTAACTCAACAAGATTTGAGCCCTGGTTATGTTTGATGTCAGATATTTTTCTTGTCATAATTATGGCACACATGTTGTGACAATTTTAAGTCAATCAAAATCCTACACAGAAAAAATAATACACGTAAATATACAATTAGAATTAACTAGTTTTACCAATTAAAATGCAGCACAGTGGGTTATATTACGTGGAGAAAGGGAGAAAGGGAAAGGGAGAGATGTAGAATTAGGAGGGTAGGAAGAGGTGTCCGTAGGGCAAAGTCTTAATTACTTCAGAATTCTTTTACATTTTAGTTGTTTTTTAACTTACCTTGACTGGCTTACTTGAACTCAGCACCTCGGGCACTTGAGCATAAACCTAACATCCAGAAGGAAGCATCTCAGACCCTATAAAGTATATATATTCTTGATCAGCATCAACAGCCGAGTCATGTCCGTCAGGTCCGTCTGTCTGTCCGTATGAACGCACAGATCTCAGAGATGGTAAGAGATATAGGTTTGACATGTATGGGACATATGCTTCTTATGTCTGCAGGCAGATCAAGTTTATTTTCAATTTTGGCCACGCCCCCTCTCGCCCCCGCAATTTAGAAAAAACGTCATATCTCCCACAGTTTTGAAGATAGATGGCTTGTTCCCTTTAGACATATTTAGTTATTAGGATAACTTATCGATCCGTCAAAGGAATGCCGAAGATCGGATGAACGGTTGTCGAGTTATGATCAAAAGACTGTTCGCTGCTGCTTTCAGCTGCTACTGCAGCATCAAAATTTATACTAAGCGTATAATTCCGTTGGTAAAGAGTATGTTATAGTCCGGCTTGACCGACTTTCTTTCTTGTTTTTATATTAAAACATCCATTTTTCATATCCTTTGGATACAAATTTAAGATCCATTAAAAATTAAATGGATATTTTATTACCCAAAAATGGATAATAAACGAGAGAGCTAAGCGAACTTCGCCTCTGCCGAAGTTTTGCAAGTGCTCGCTTAAATATTTTCAAAAAATATACTCTTATTCCCATTTTCCGACCAATCGTTCGTATGGCTGCTATATGATATAGTCATCCGATTTGGTCAAAAATTTGTAAAATTATGTGAGAGCATGTGAAACAAACAAATACAAAATTGCAGGATGCTACCATGAAAAACCAAAAAGTTTTTCTAACAAAGACTGTTCTTCAGACCTATCTTTTGTATGGCAGCTATACCATATAGTTGTCCGATTTTCATCAAACTTAACGAAACTATAAAAAAGCATAGAAAAACTATGAATACAAAGTTTAGAGACGTTTCCATTGAAAAGAAAAAAGTTTTTCATAACAAAACAAGAAAGAAAGTCGGTCAAGCCCGACTATAACATACTCTGTACCAAGAAATTTTGTCTTTTGATCATAACTCGAAAACCGTTCATCCGATCTTCTTCATTCCTTTGGCAGATCGATAAGTTATTCTAATAACAAAATATGTCCAGAAGGAACAAGCCATCTATCTTCAAAACTGTGGGAGATATGACGTTTTTTTTAAATTGCGGGGGCGGGAGGGGGCGTGGCCAAAATTGAAAATAAACTTGATCTGCCTGCAGACATAAGAAGCATATGTCCCATACACGTCAAACCTCTATCTCTTACCATCTCTGAGATCTGTGCGTTCATACGGACAGACAGACGGACAGACGGACATGGCTATATCGACTCGGCTGTTGATGCTGATCAAGAATATATATACTTTATGGGGTCGGAGATGCTTCCTTCTGGATGTTACATACTTTTGCACAAACTTATAATACTCTATGTACCTACGGTACAGAGTATAACTAGTTTTTCAACCGATTGTTCCTATGGCAGCTATGAGATATAGTCATCCAATCCGGTCGGATGCAGAAGACTCTGTGCAAAATTTCAGCTCGATAGCTTTAAAACTGAGAGACTAGTTTGCTAACAAACAGACAGACAGACGAACAGACAAAGCTCATTCGACTCAACACCCTGATCAAGTATATATATAGTTTATGGGGTTGGAAATGAATATTTCTATGCGTTGCAAACGTCTGGACAAAATTATAATACCCTTTGCAGGGGTATAAAAATATCCATTCCAAATGGATAACGAAATCATCCAATGTATGTTTCAAAATATCTGTTTTTTTTATGTCTGTAGATCTGCAAATTAACCCATTTACATATCTCTGTTGGTATCCTGCTAAAAATGTTGTGTGCAACGCTCTTACCATCAGCACCACCGTGCTTTTTGTACAGCTTAATGTTTGATTGTTCTCGCGTGTGGTGGATGGTGCTGGCAGTTAAGAGTGCAGACCCCAAAGTCCCGGGCTGGTATTCCACAAACAGCCTACAGATAATAATTCAACAAAAAGTTTTCAGTTTTGGTTTTTCAAAAAGAAGACTTAAGCTTAGCAGTAAAAATATGTAACAAAAAATAAGTATGCAATCCTTTAAAGGGACTAATTCGCTGAGCTGTGAAAATTCTGAACAAGATCAGCATTTCCTGCTTCTGAGCTTATAATAAACGAGATAAATTTTGAACATTTTAAAAACTGTGTTCTTGGTTTTGTAACGAAAGGTGCTCTACATTGAACTGCACTCAGTAATAAATCCCTACAAAAACTACCTAAATCAAGACCATTGAACAGTGAATCTCATAATACGAACATAAAATAAAAAAAAAATATATAAAAACGTTTCTTGACCGGAGAATTAAGACCGGGACCTCGTACTTATCTAGATAGACTGCATCTACCATCGACCTCTTATCAGAATGTTCGATAAATCACAGTGAAGAATGCAGGGGGATAAGGCAACAACAATTAGGGCGGTGTTTTTCACGAACGAAATGGTTCGAAATGGAAATGGTTTTTCTCAGCGTGGTATTGGCCCAACTCTTAAGCTTATGGCCCAAAAGCTATACAGTGTGATCCTTTGCAATTACGGAATTCGTTCCCATCTTCATACATTATTGTGCAGCAAATAAAATCATAAACTTCAGCCAACAAAAAGCATTTCCGTTTTGTGACGCCGTCCAAAAGGGCATTTAAAAATTCGTTTCCCCCTCGTTCGTTCTTTACATTCAAAATATTTGCAAATAATTTTGTGTTTATTTCTTTAGTTTTAACATCATCAGCCTCAGTCTCAGCCCTCGGCCCCTGCGCGGCGATTCGTTTCGCTTGTTTCGATTCTAAGTTTGCGTGTTGCTGCGCCGGGTGGGGGATTGTGTATTCAGTACTATTGTGTGTTCCAGGGTGATTTTGCATTTTGTTTCCAACCCAAGCAACAGCAGCGGCAGCGGCAGCAGCATTTCAAGGTCTTTGCACTATTTGTTTTTGCCAAGTTTTGCACTCGTCGTCTATGTATTTGGTGTTAGTTTTCTGCATCATCTCTGCCGCTGCTGCTGCGCAGCGAGTGAGAAGTTTTTGCGAAAATTTCTTCGCCCCGTGTTGCAGTTTTTGCTCTTTTTCCACTTGACTGACAATTTGATTGGCAGTTTTTGTTGCTATTGCATTTGTTATTGTTGCTTTACGGCTCTCGCCCGCTCCGAAGCCGCAGCCGCAGCCAGGCCGGGCAATTATATTTAATTTTATTATTGAAGATTGCAGCAAGATTTTCGCCTCAAGGTCAGACGTGTAAATCTTCACTGGAACTTGGGGCGGTAGCTGTTTGCCGTTTGCTGCTGCTGCTGCCGTTGCTGTAGTTGTTGTTGTTGTTGTTGTGTGGTCACGTAAGCACCACTTTTTTTTTCTATTTTCTATTTTTCTCCGGGCCGCTGCTCTTGATGCTGTCGTGCTTCAATGTCGCGGCTTTTTAATGGGCCTAACAATTGCCGAGCAATTGGCATTTGGTTAGAGTTTGTTATTTTTGTAGGTTTTTTTTTCAGTTTTTTTTCCGATTTTTTTTTTTGCGCATTTCCTATTAGAAATTCTTGTCATTAATGCAGCAACAGCAGCTGACCGGTTGTTGTTGATGTTTAGTAACTGTTATTGTTGTTATCGGCAAATTTCCTTTATACTTATGCCAGCCGGAAGAGCAGCAGCAGCAGCAGCAGCGAAACATAGCGCAATGAAGGTTGCTGCGGGAATTGCATGGCATATTACGCATACGCAACGTTGACTCTGTCATTGAAATGTTGATTGACTAACCGATGTCAAATGTAATGTTGGATATATATTTATGCTTAACTGTGAACTTGTGGATATGTTTTGATGTTTTGACAAGTTGACTTGACTTGCGTCTGCTTAAATATTACGTATACGACAAGTGGTAGCAAGAAAATTGCTTTTATGAAAAAAACTGCCAACAAAACTCAACAGTTTAAAAGAGGAAACCAACCCAAATTGCAGTTAGCTGAGATCTGTGTTTGGGGATATACTTTAACCGATTCCTCTATGACAAAATGGGCAGTTGTTCTAAAACTGCTATTTATATAAAAGCTAGAAATACGAAAAAACTAAAGCTTAACTTTCCGTTCTTTAATAATATGACTGTATTAGCCACGCCCCTTGCCAGCTGCCCCTTTCTAACCGCAAGCCCACTTCTTATCCAAGTCCTGAAGATAAAACCCGTTTCTGTTTTCAATTTCGATCAAATAATGCGGCTCAGGAATTGGAGATTTATCCCATTTTCATAAGCTGTTTCGTTGACTAGTTTGAAGGCAAAAAGCTTAATTTCTAGCTAGAATTTCACATCTCTTACCTCTATAGCAATCGATCGAACTGGAAACCAAGAACTGACCCTATTATTGTGCTGAGTTTTTAGAAATTTATTTAAGAAACTTTCACTTTCAAAGTTTGTAAGTGCTGCCCATTGCTGCTTCAGCCGGTGCTGCCCAGCATAAATGTTCAATTTCCCTATAACTCGACTCGCGTTTATCCAATCTTATCCATGCCTTCGGCGGATCATTAAATCACACTTCTAACTATAAATGTTCAAAAGTTACGAACCTTCTATCATTAAAACAAGAAAGAAAGTCGGTCAAGCCCGACTGTAACATACTCTGTACCAAGAAAATTTGTCTTTTGATCATAACTCGAAAACCGTTCATCCGATCTTCTTCATTCCTTTGGCGGATCGATAAGTTATCCTAATAACGAAATATGTCCAGAAGGAACAAGCCATCTATCTTCAAAACTGTGGGAGATATGACGTTTTTTCTAAATTGCGGAGGCGGGAGGGGGCGTGGCCAAAATTGAAAATAAACTTGATCTGCCTGCAGACATAAGAAGCATATGTCCCATACATGTCAAACCTCTATCTCTTACCATCTCTGAGATCTGTGCGTTCATACGGACAGACAAACGGACGGACTGACGGACGGACAGACGGACATGGCTATATCGACTCGGCTGTTGATGCTGATCAAGAATATATATACTTTATCGGGTCGGAGATGCTTCCTTCTGCCTGTTACATACTTTTGCACAAACTTATAATACTCTGTGTACCTTCGGTACAGAGTATTATTATGATCGATTTTAACAGCCTGAAGGAAGCATCTCCCACCCCCTCGAATCGAGTCGATATAGCCATGTCCGTGTGTCTGTTTGAAGCTATCGAGCTGAAATTTAGAATGGAGTCTAAATATGTAAATATGCATGCTGCTAATATGTAGAAACGAAGTCTTCTGGTACAAATACGCTGCACATTTGAGGGAATTCGCCGGATCGGATGACTATAACTTATAGCTGCCATAGGAACGATCGGTCGAAAACTAGTTTTAGGGAAAAAAACTTTTTTGTTTTTAATGCAAACGTCTCCAAACTCCGTTTTTACTAGTTTTCTATGCTTTTCCATGATTCTGCCAAGTTTGATCGAAATCGGACAACTATATAGTATAGCTGCCATAGAAAAGTAAGGCTAGGAACATAGTCTTATTAAGATAATCTTTTTTGTTTTCAATGTAAACCTCTTTAAAATTGGCATATAATTATTTTAAAAGCTTTCACCCAATTTTTAAACTTTTTGTCAAAATCGAATGACTAAAATATATAGCTGTCATAGGAACGATCGGTCGAAAACTAGTTTTAGGGAAAAAAACTTTTTTGTTTCGAATGAAAGTTTTGTCAAAATCGGCTGACTATAGGTTATAGCTGCCGTAGGAATAATTGGTCGAGAAACTAGTTTTAGTGAGAAAAACTTTATTGTTTTTAAAGAAAACGCCTCCAATCTTTGTATTTCTTAGTTTGCTATGCTTTCCCATGATTCCACTTAGTTTGGTCGAAATCTGACATCTATATAGTATAGCTGTCATACAAAAGTAGAGTCTGAAAAGTAGTCCTAGTGAGAAAAACTTGTTTGTTTTCATTGGAAATGTCCTTCAAATTAGTTAGAAAAACGTGCTACAAGTGTAAAGAAACTTCGGCCGAGCCGAAGTTAACTTTACTCTGTTTTGATTTCAAAAATTGATCCACTTGGACTTGAAACAAGAACCGATAGCACCTACTAGTATACCATATGGCAGAGAATCCCTTTAAGTAATAATTACTATATTAACTTCATACAATACTTTTTCCTGTAGAACAGCGATTTATATTTATATTTGCCGAACTTTCATTTCGGACCCAAGATCAATTCGTACTCAAATTAAGAACTTTCAAGAGAGTCTAAATCAAAGCAAAGTTAAATTTGATACATCAGAACCATCGGCCAAACCGGCGACTGTGTGGCAGTTGGTGCTTTCTTACACAGTAAAAAAAAATCTGAAATCAATCCAAAGCGGAATAGAAAACTGGGTAATCCCGCACAGAAAAAAAAAGATCCAAAAAAGTATCCATTTGGGAGGGATATGTCTGAAATATCCATTTAATCATCCAACGGATCTGAAAAATCATCCCAAGTATCATAATTTTTCAAATCCTTTGGATGATTTTTAGCTCCGTTGGATGATTAAAAGGATATTTCAGACATATCCTTCCCAAATGGATACCGGAAATCATCCTTTTTTTTCTCTGTCCGGAGCAGGCTTAAAATGATCCTGTTTTTCCGGATTAAAAAATCAATCTTTTTCGGGATCGGATCAAGACTATCCGGGATTACCCTGTTTTCAATCCAGTTTCGAATTGATTTCCTTTTTCAGTGTAGGTTTTTTCTTCTTTTTCTTATATTTAATTATCAGAATCTCCTTGACACAGACCAGAAATGGAAGTTAAAGTCCCACTGGACTGATTAAAAACAAAAACCTTCACTTCGTTGGCCCAAAAGTGTTTAATCCTTGTCCATTCTCAGACATACTCAGACAATCCCAATGCATGTTTGTCCTCAACCCACGCTTTATCATTTCCATACCATTTGTATGTATTCCACAATTTGTGTGGCTGATTGCATGGCATGGCCATGCCTCTTGGAGACATCTTCGAACAGCGCTCCCCCTTGGAGACACGCCAGCATTCTTAACTACCCATAATTGTTATATTTTTTCCAAGCATATTGCAATCATATGCGTGTCGCCAGCACCATCATCCACATCAACATTGATGTCTGACGTGGGCTGCTCTCCAGTTGGCTTGCAATAATATCATCATCATTGCAAATATACAACAAATACACTGGCAAAGCTCAAGGTTACGCATACGCCGAGTATGCTCGCCATATCTAAGCAAATAGACGACACACAACGAGCGAGGCAAAACGCAGTGCAAACAAAGACAGAAACGGAGACCGAGACGGACACTTGTGCAGCCGCAGCTAGAATTTTAAATGCACACAAGCAGGGCAGGGGGGTGGGGGGAGGGGGGGTTGCGAGAGTCTACAAAGTTTACAGAATGTTTGAGTGTGAGCGGCAGCTTTAGCATTGGTGTCAAACGTTTTCTAATGATCGACAGTTTGCTAATACATTAAAGTTTGGTGTCGGCTGGCCCAATTCTGCCACCCACCCCCCGCCATCAACCCTTCGTCGCCACCCAGCGAGGGCAACGCTAATTGCTGCGCTCAAGCGTAAAACATTTTCACAAGAACTAATAAATGCAACTGCAGAAGCAGCTCGAAAGACAAGCGAACGGCAGCAAACGGGGGGAGGGAGGGGGCCGGCCCACCCACATGACAGGGCATAAAGAAAACGCAGCCACAGCCACTGACTATGGCAGCTGGCTGTCTCGCTGTCTCTCCGTCTCCAAGGCATCCTCAGTCCTACCAGCAACGTTGTCTCTTCGTTGGTGGCCCGAAGGCTGCCTTAAATGCCCTCATTAATACTCTTTGCCCCCAGAGAGAGTACTTACGGATTATGCACCCAAGGGACTTGGGACTATTTATTTTCCTGACATTTTCCGAGAAAATTATTGATATAAATTTGAAATTCAATTAAATTTAACAAAAATGGTTTCATTCAAAGTTCTTTGATTTCTTCGTATTTATCCGATTTTTATACTCTGTACCGAAGGTACATAGAGTATTATAAGTTTGTGCAAAAGTATGTAACATCCAGAAGGAAGCATCTCCGACCCCATAAAGTATATATATTCTTGATCAGCATCAACAGCCGAGTCGATATAGCCATGTCCGTATGTCCGTATGTCCGTCCGTCTGTCTGTCTGTCCGTATGAACGCACAGATCTCAGAGATGGTAAGAGATAGAGGTTTGACATGTATGGGACATATGCTTCTTATGTCTGCAGGCAGATCAAGTTTATTTTCAATTTTGGCCACGCCCCCTCCCGCCCCCGCAATTTAGAAAAAACGCCATATCTCCCACAGTTTTGAAGATAGATGGCTTGTTCCTTCTGGACATATTTAGTTATTAGGATAACTTATCAATCCGCCAAAGGAATGAAGAAGATCGGATGAACGGTTTTCGAGTTATGATCAAAAGACAAATTTTCTTGGTACAGAGTATGTTATAGTCGGGCTTGATCGACTTTCTTTCTTGTTCTAAATCAAATGATTTGCATTTGCTAGCCTTGAAGCAAATTTACATTAATCTAAATCAGTTCTTGATCAAATACGCTTTGCAACTGGTAGATATTCCTGGAAAAAGGGCGTACATAAGACTGAGCTTGCGTGTGTTGATAGTTTCACCGAAAATACAATGATATCAAAATTAATTTAGTACAAAGCCTAGCTGAGGGGTGCCTAAAGTTCAGAAAGAACTTATGACATACTCCCGGCCATGGACCATACGTAAGGAGTCAGATTAGATAGCTCATGAAGAGAAACTTGGGACCTAGCACTAAAAGATTTACCTGAATTAGGGAAACGACAGTGATGCCGCACTTCGAACGGAGAGGCTGCACAACATCGCTATTATCGGACTTTTTACTTCTTTGATGCAATCAAAAGCCATTAAAAACGATCTGCCATGGCCCAAATAGACGCTTTAGCTCCCCTTTTCAGTCATTTCCATAGAGCACCGTTTGACTACCAGAGCAAACTTTTGAATTTTTGAATATAAAAAGTAAATAGACCATTTTTTATATCTGTCGCCTCTTGGCTCTTTCCTGCAAGTAATGGTTAACCTAACAGGGCTGAACCCCGGTTGCCTTCTCTGCCGCATCTTGCAAATCACAAACCTCAAAGCTGAGTTTTAAAGTGATAAATTATGGCAAAGTCATTCGAAGTTGTTACATTTTAGGGTGACTTGAGAAGAGTTATACTACTTATAAAATGCATTGCATGCATGTGTTGTAGGCATGTCGTAAGAGCATCTAAGGGCGGAAATTATTCTAGCACAAACTACTCCCATAGAACGCGAACCTAGGGTACAGTTGAGAAACTAATTATAAGGTGATGCTTACAGAAGTCCCTTCTATCAGAATTTAAGCGTCTCATCCCGGGTTTTTTCCAAAAGTTTGATTTTGTCGTACTGTAATTAGAGTACTGATTCGGTATTGAGTACGGATGCTCACCGGCTCTGAACCAAATCCAAACCGTAACCGAACCGCCAATTCCAGCTAACCTAAACATTTCAAAAATGTTTCACCATGTTTAAACCGTATTGCAGGTTAAATGAAGTAAAGCGCTTATCTTCAAACAATACTTGTAAATTTTGGTTAACTTTAAACGATTTTCCAAAAAATAAATATTTTGCGAATTTCTGTAGATATTAAGTTTTTGAACCTACACTGAATTGATCCCTGGCACTAACGGATTGACATAGCTTCCTGTTCTCATAGCTTATAGCTCGACTACGATTGATTCGAACATCAGCATTACTTTGGCACATCGATTAATAATTTTGATTAGTAAACTTAGTACCAAATTAAGCGTTGGAAGAGGGCGTGCCACAAATTGAAAATAAACTTGATCTGCCTGCAAATATAAGAAGCAAATGTTTCATACATGTCAAACCTCTATCGCCACAATTTCTGAGATCTGGCTTTATAGACTCGGCTGTTGATGCTGAACGCGAGCAAATATACTCCATCTGGCTGTTTCATACATTGGCGCTATTTCAATACACTCTGTGTAATTGAATACAAAGTATAAAAACCGAGGTTTTTGTACCTTTTGAAAGAATTTTTGTAGTCTTAGCACTTTAAGAAGAAATTTTTTATTAAATTATAATTGGATTTTAGTCTCAAAAAGAAAGACATAAAACACATATTTCTTCAGTTTTAACATTTAGCTACTTTCGATTTAGTTTTAGACAGGGATGCAAACCGGTTCTTAACCGAACCGAACCGCTTATTCCAGCTGGTAAACAGAACCGCAAACCGAACCGCCTTCCTTTTAAAAGTGGTGAACCTAACCGAAAACCACAAAGAAAAAGGGTTCGTTTCGGATTATTTCTCTAAAAAGTTTTAGAAATGTAATCGCTTTCTTCTGGCCAATGAAAGTTATTATTTTTGGGAATTTGCTTCGTTTGCCTAACATAATTTGTATACGACATTTATGTCGACCCTCTGCATCCTCAGCGATATCGGATCGATATGACTTTTAAGGTTGATTTGAGACTAATTTTATAACATGTTATCTGTAAGTCTTTTGCAGTTTCTGCAGGACTTCTTTACCTTAATTTAATCTTAGCCAGGACATTCTTTTCTCATATGATATGATAAATAGGGCGTGTCAGATGCATTCTTTTCTAGCCGACTTTCTCTATTTTCGAAGGGCATTACTCTACAAACTTATAGACGAATCCTGCAAATCCATCATTAATTTTGGACATTCTTCTAAGGATTTTAAAGATATTCAAATGGCTTAAAGAAATTCAACTTCCAAAGTGTGAGAGTTACTACAGAAATGAAAATATTTCATAATGTGCATTTATGAACCACTGAACCGAACCAAAGTCGCGGTTCAGTTAGGTCCAAAATTCATGTAATGAACCAAACCGTCGGTTCAGAAACTGTGTAAACCACTGAACCGAACCAGTACTTATTTTCGGGTGTTTTGCATCCCCGTTTTTAGCTATTTGTAGATTTTTTTTTTTTTTTATCATATCTAGCAACTTTTAGATCCATTGTTTCGACAACACGTCTTAATTCATACTACTACCATAAGTTATATTTCTTTCTTTGAGGGTTTCTTTGAGTGAAGTAAAGTATCGGACTGAACAGTGCACAATTTTCGAATGCGAATAGAGTAGTGCCGTTTTTGTATTCCAAACAATTTCAGCTGTCGTCAATGTTTAAAATAATTTTTACAGGGATCAACATTCTCCTGGTGGCAAACCAAATTGTTGAACGTTCTCTGGTATCACTGATTGTGGTTCAGAGATTGATTGGATGCATTTTTTGCCAAATTCTTCATAAGAAAATATTCCTTAAATGGAAATTTACATTAATGTAGTTAAACCTATGTTGCTAAGTAATTTTGGTGGGCATAACGATATCGATTACAATTGCAACTGGTGCCAGCAGTAGTGTACTATTTTCTCTATGATGAAACATCAATCGGGCTATTTTGGGCAGATGATTGTATCTATATAATTGACCAGGAAGACAGAGCTTCTGCAGTATCATCCTTTTTTTGTTTCAGTTTCTTTTCCTCATCAAGTGATTACACGCGTTAAAACACTTTCTTGACACACTTTATCATAAATACTTAAATACTTGGCTAAATGCTTACAAAGAGCATCCAACGTTCAACTACAACTAATTTCCCTTTTCCTTATATCTTTTCTGGTAACTTTGGCAAACTTTTTGTGGCCGGGTTGGTCTTTTTGGATAGCATTCGTTATGTGGCCTGTCAAGTCTTTTTCTCTGGCTTAACTGCATCCATATGCTGGAGGGCGAACAAAAAAGGGAAAAGTGGAAACAAAAAAAACAAAAAAAGATATTAAAAACTAAAAACTTGCCTTGCACTTGAGCGTCGGTCGGTGGCACAGCCACTTGGCTTGCCTTGCCTTGCATTGCCTTGCCTTGCCAGTATCCTGCAGAGGAGAGCAAAAATGGAAATATTAATTAACCATATGGCACAAAGCGGGAATTTGTTAACAATCAAAGCGCAGCGCGTGCGCGCAATCAATCAGCAAGTAAACAAAAGGGGACGGGTAGGGTGCTGCTGCCCACCTCCTACTCTCGTTACTGCACAAGAATTTCAAATTGGTATGCAAATTTTTTGCACTCCGCCCAACCAACCGCGGCCGGCTACTGTGCTGAGAACCTCTTCGGGGTCTTTGGGTAGTGAGAACAAAAGCGCCAGGCAAACGCCATAATTCAAGTGGCCGCGCGCGATTTCATGCCTGATTTCAATTATCAATACGCGCCATCATCGACAGCCAGCGACAAGGAGGCGGTGGACACGTCGGGCCGGCGAACAATGGGCACAAATCATTTCATATGCCAGGCGTGTGGTCGATGATTGGTCGGGCCAGACGCAGCAGCAGCAGCAAAAGGAGAAAAGAAATTCACTTTGAATGTTTTGCCATATTTTATTTTAGAGCAGACATTTCGCTACATTTTGGGCAAACCTCGGACGGCGGGCGGCCGTTTGTTTTGTCAACTGTCAGCGCGGATATTGATGAATTTAATAATTTAAAAACCAGAACCACCGCATCATCATGTTGTACATGACACAAAAGCGCAGCTCATCGATGGACGCGTTGAATACCAACAAAAAACAATACAAAAAGAAAGAAAATAAACGCGAAAACAACTTGCATATCGGCAAACGATTTGCCGAACAGTTTTAACGGATGCAGATGCATGGAATTTTAAACGTTATAAATGATTTCAATCAAATGGCTTGTCAAATTTGGCCAACGCAAAAAAGTAATAATGAAACCAGGCAGCACGAATAAGGGGTTGAGCCTGAGCCAAATGAATTGAATGCCATATTTATGGACGGGCTTATCTGGGAACATTAATCAAACAGAATTCGCTGTTGTGTTTTATATTTACTTACGCCAAATAGGATTCACTTAATTGGTGACCATGAGGCCACAAGGCCCAGGGATATAAAGAGCAGATTTCAATAATTCATTCAATTTCACTCCGATTTAATGTGAGTGTTAAGTCCGCTTTGGGTGCAGGAGGATGTTTAAGTTTTCTGATTTCGATGAAAGTTGGTTAAAACGAAGGGGAGTAGATGAAACATTGAGCCGCTTGCAGGTGCATTTATTTATTTAAACTCACATCACCAATTTGCAACCCCGAACCGGCAAGTTTTTCCCCCATTGGATGAGTTCATCAAAGATTGCCCAGCAAAGATCAACATTTATCTTCCCTTTTTATACTCTGTACCGTAGGTACATTCCTTCCTTCTCCGACCCTATAAAGTATATATATTCTTGATCAGCATCAACAGCCGAGTCATGTCCGTCTGTCTGTCCGTATGAACGCACAGATCTCAGAGATGGTAAGAGATAGAGGTTTGACTTGTATGGGACATATGCTTCTTATGTCTGCAGGCAGATCAAGTTTATTTTCAATTTTGGCCACGCCCCCTCCCATTTAAAAAAAACGTCATATCTCCCACAGTTTTGAAGATAGATGGCTTGTTCCTTCTGGACATATTTAGTTATTAGGATAACTTATCGATCCGGATAAACAGTTTTCGAGTTATGATCAAAAGACAAAATTTCTCGTTACAGAGTATGTTATAGTCGGGCTTGACCGACTTTCTTTCTTGTTTTTGTTAGCTAAATTGAAACCTGCAGCGACTTAGATCGAGTTGAAGCTAGATTATGAAGTGGTTAACAAATTTTAGTATTGGGGCATCAGTTTATTTCGAATCAAGAAGGAGTCCCATTCAGCGTCCACTCTAAAGATCAAATCCGTCAAGATAAGAGATCAAAATAGATAGATTTTTGGCAGTTTTACTTTCCAGTTCTATATTCATCAGCGCTGAACTCAGACCTGAGCAGTATGAGTAAGTAAATTTATGTTTTAGAACCTCCCTTGTAACTTTCTCATGAGTTCAGTACAGAAATCATGCCTGAAATCAGCTAAGGTCACGACGAAGTAGTACATATGCATCTGTGTTAAGTTTATGGCTGAAAATTGTTCAATAATGTAATGGTATGTCATTAATTAAGTTCCCACCCTTCCATTTCAGGACCAGATACGATTCTGTGTTGCTGGGTAAGTATATATACTCATTTGATACCTCAAAGTCGCTTAAAAAAGTAGAGGAAAGTGAACCTCGGCTAGGCCGAAGTTTGTTCACCCTTGCAGCACGTTTTTCTAACTAATTTGAAGTATATTTCGACTGATAACAATCAAGTTTTTCTCACTAAGACTACTTTTCAGACTCTACTTTTGTATGACAGCTATGCTATATAGACGTCCGATTTCGACCAAACTTGTTGAAATCATGGGAAAGCAAAGCAAACTAAGAAATACAAAGTTTGGAGGCGTTTTCTTTGAAAACGAAAAATTTTTTCTCACTACAACTAGTTTCTCGACCGATCATTTCTATGGCACCTATATGTTATAGTCATCCGATTTAGACAAGACTCTGAAGAATTGTGTGAAAGCTTATAAAATAAATATGTATATGCCAATTTTAAAGAAGATTAAATTGAAAACAAAAAGTTTTTCTCACGAAGACCATTTTTCTAACCCCCCCGTTTCTATGGCAGCTTTACTATATAGATGTCCGATTTCGACCAAACTTGGCAAGATCATGGAGAAGCATTGAAAACTAGTATATACCGAGTTTGGAGACGTTTGCATTCACAACAAAAAAGTTTTTCTCACTAGAACTAGTTTTTTGACCGATCGTTCCTATGGCAGCTATATGTTATAGTCAACCTATCCGGCCGGTTACGACAAATGTGCAGCATATTTGTACCAGAAAACTTCGTGCAAAGTTTGGTCGCAATAGCTGTAATAGCTGACAGAGGATATAGCATAGAAAGAGACCGACATGGCTATATCGACTCAGCTCGACATGCTGATCAAGATCATATATACTTTATGTGGCCGGAAATGCTTCCTTCTATGCGTTACAAACATCTGCACAATTTTTAATATACCCTCTGCAAGGGTTTAAAAAGTGGTACCGGTTTCCAAAAGATAACGTATCCGAGGGGGATTGAATGGTTCGCGTTTCTTGATTCCAAAGGATTACAGTATTAACGTCCGTGGAAATGCTACACTCTCTGAATGAATAAAAGGAAATGTATCTCTACTCAGAGCTACAACAGAGAAAAGCAAGAAACAGCAAGTGAACTTGGCCAGATTGAGAATAGAAGCATCTAAACTAAGCGGTGGAGACTGAGTTCTGCCGGAACGTCAGCCTACAAAGGATCATAAACTGGATCATAAAGGCTGGAGGAGATTTGTTAGGGTTGAGCAGCTTACCCAGAAGCATTTTCAATTGGAAGGAGGGAAGAGGCCCTATTCTGCCAGAGTTTTGATGTTTTGGGAAGGAAGTGCTTGAGCTGGAGGAGATTTCTTGGTTCTAGTTGGAGCCAAGGGTTGCTTTAACTGGGCCATTTATGTGCTATTATATATAGGAATAGTTCCATTCTATCTATCTCTCTACTCCTAAAGCTACAACAAAATTCTCAAATTAAGGAAACCAATACAAAATGCATTACCTGTCTTGTTTTCAACCAAAACTAATCATTTCGAATTCCCCCAAAAAGCAATCAAACTAATCATGCAAAGCACATAGCCGGGAACTACACACTCCCTGGGCTCATGTCGTATGTCTCATGGACACTTCCGAGAATTGTTTACCATCCAAAGACAAAAACAACAACAGTCACACAACCGATCGGCGTCATTTAGAGGCGTTGGATTCTTTGGTCACCTAAACCCATAACTGGCCACATTTCTAAGAAACTACAGAACCGTATGCGAACACGTAAATCCAAATAAATTACGTAGCAGACAAATAACAACCTGCCTCATAAACAAATAAACAAATAACTGCAAAAAAAAAAACAAGAGACAAGCCAAGCTCAAGAACCTAGAATCAACAAATACAAACTCTTTGGAGATGGAGGGGGGGGGGGCGAATGTAAATTATTGAACGAATTAATTCAAAGTTCAAGTCACACGTTTTACGTGCGAAAAAGACAAACGCAAATACTGAAATAACAACAAGAGAATCAACAAAACCCCCCCCCCCCCCCCCAAAAAAGTGTAAGTGGGAGAACGAGAATCTCAACTTTTGATTTCGTTGATGTTTCGATTCACTTTCTATGACTAGGATGGACCTTTGTTTTCTGTCCGTCCGATTGTTGTCTATTTTTATTGCTCCAGGGCATTTTACTAATTGCGTAGGCGCTGCCCAGAATGAGCAAGTGGTTGGACAAGTGCGGGGGATATACGTGCATAGGTAGATAGATAGTTGGACAGGTCTAGTCTGGGGGCCACGTTTGGGGGACTTTTGTGCTTCTAGGTGAAGGTCGCGACTTGCGGCGTTCTGTTTGCCTTTGAAATGTTAATTTTTGTTTTGTGTTGGCATTCTGAGAGAACTGGCCAAACAAACAGCAGCTACAGTGGATAAACCGTATGGAGAATGATAGCCTCATTTGTTTGAAAATAAGCAGGAAAGTCGGTCAATAGTATGAATTTTGATGCTTAAAGCAGTGCCGAACATTCTTTTGCTCATAACTTGACGACAGAGATCGATAAATAATCCCGTATACTAAATATGTTCAGCAGGTACAAACCTTCTATCTATAAAATTGTGGGAGTTATGTCGTTTTTTCTAAATTATGGGGGCGCGGTAGGAGGCGTGGCTAGATTTAAAAATATACTTAATTTATCTTGGAGGTATAAGAAATTTTTGTCCCATGCACGGCAAACCTGTGACGGACATAGCCATATCGACTTTGTATGATATTGGAGGGTTTGTTTAGTCTATATAGAATGATCCGATCTAAGTCAAATATGTCCTATTTTGCTTTGACATTACGAAGTTAATTACATTATAGCTCTCTCATAGAAACCCTGCTCACTACCCTTGCAGCGCGTTTTTCTAACTAAACCTACTTTTCTGACCTTACTTTTCTATGGGAGCTTTACTATATAGATATCCGATTTCGACCAAACTTGGTGGAAACATGCAAAAGCCTAAGAAACGAACATAGAAGAAATTTGAAGTCGATTTCATTCGAAACAAAAAAGTTTCTCTCATTAGAACTTCCTTTTCGAACGCTCATTCGTACTGCAGCTTTATGCTATAGTCAACCGATTTTGACAAAACTTTGTAGAATTGTGTGAAAGCATATAAAAGAAGTAAATGCCAATTTTAAGAACATTTCCATTGAAAACAAAAAAGTTTTTCTTACCAAGACTACTTTCTAGACTCTACTTTTCTATGACAGCTATACTATATAGATGTCAGATTTCAACCAAACTTGGTATAATCATGTGAAAGCTTAGCAAACTAAGCAATACAAAGTTTGGAGGCGTTTTCTTTGAAAACAAAAAAGTTTTTCTCACTAAAACTAGTTTCTCCATCGATCATTGCTATGGCCAGCTATAACCCATGGTCTTCCGATTTTGACAAAACTTTGAAGAATTGTGTAAAAGCTTATAAAATAAATATATGCCAAGTTTAACAAGAAAGAAAGTCGGTCAAGCCCGACTATAACATACTCTGTACCAAGAAATTTTGTCTTTTGATCATAACTCGAAAAGCGTTCATCCGATCTTCTTCATTCCTTTGGCGGATCGATAAGTTATTCTAATAACTAAATATGTCCAGAAGGAACAAGCCATCTATCTTCAAAACTGTGGGAGATATGACGTTTTTTCTAAATTGCGGGGGCGGGAGGGGGCGTGGCCAAAATTGAAAATAAACTTGATCTGCCTGCAGACATAAGAAGCATATGTCCCATACACGTCAAACCTCTATCTCTTACCATCTCTGAGATCTGTGCGTTCATACGGACAGACAGACGGACAGACGGACATGGCTATATCGACTCGGCTGTTGATGCTGATCAAGAATATATATACTTTATGGGGTCGGAGATGCTTCCTTCTGGATGTTACATACTTTTGCACAAACTTATAATACTCTATGTACCTACGGTACAGAGTATAAAAAGGTTTACATTGAAAACAAAAAAGTTTTTCTCACCAAGACTACTTTTCAGGCCTTACTTTTCTATGGGAGCTATACTATATAGATGTCCGATTTCGACGAAACTTCGTGGAATCATGAAGAAGCATAGAAAACTAGTAAATACGGAGATTGGAGGCGTTTCCGTTGAAAACAAAAAAAGATTTTTTCACTAGAACTAGTTTTTTGACCGATCGTTCTTATGCTAGCTATATATTATAGACATTCGATCCGGCCGGTTCCAATAAATGTGCTACTTATTTGTACTAAAAAAAACTTTGTGCAAAGTTTGGTGAAAAAAACTTTCAAACTGACAGAGTGTCCCCTCCATAGAAACAGACGGACATGTCAGGAATATATATACTTAATGTGGTTGGAGATGATTCCCTCTTTGTGTTACAAGCATTCGGACAGTCTATAATACCATCTGTAAGGGTTGAAAAACAATTATACGAATTTGCGGTTAGATTTTTTATAATTTTACAGACACATTTTTCATATTTTTTTGAGTGTTTCATATGTTTGCAGCTATTCGCTGCAAAAAGTACTTCCGCCAATTCCTATACACAATTTTTAGTCCCTCTACTCTTATCCATGCCCCACTGTATGCTGCTGTAATCTGGCGTTACGTATACGTCGCGTGGTGCGTGTCTCTGGTCATGAAGATTCACAGCAAACGGCAACAGCAACAAATTTCAAACGCAAACTGCAAAATTGTATAGTATTAAATACAGAAGAAAGAAAAAAAACGCCAACATTGTTGCCATAGCTAAGTGCTTTTAATGTTTATTAATTATGCAATTAAATTTGCCGGCCATTTAATTGTTTAACATATAAAATACTACAAAAAAGTAACAAACTTTGAGTTATTTTCGCCGCCGTTTGGCTTCTGCGGTTTGCGCCAAGTCTTTGCCTCGTAATGACGCACTAATGCGCATTTAATTTGACACTTTTGACTTGACTTTTGACTCGGTGGACCCGCCGACTGGAAGTCGCTCGTGCCTAATGGCTTAGTCTTTTACAGCGAATTATGTCAGCTAATTATTTAGTTAACAGCGAATGGCCAAACACAATTGTGAGCAATTTTTCTATTCATTGAGTGGAAATTGTTTTTGCCCAACTTTACTCTTTTTTTTTGTATTTTTTTATAGGTAGGTTAGGTGCTGGCATATAATTTTCAAGACCCTGAGACGCGAGCCAAGGTCAAAGTATTTAGCATTAGTTAGATGGGCGCTCGCTCTCCGGCTCTCTGTGTGTGTGTGTGTGTGTGTGTGTGCACTTTTTTCCCCCTGTCCATTTTTGGGAGTCACGAAGCGGCACGGAAGACGTCACCCGCCAAACAGAACAAAGCACAGAAGAGCTCTTCTTCGTTCTCGTTTTCAAATGAACACAGAAGAAGAAAAACAACAACAACAACAACAACAACCAAACAAACTTCCCCAAGGCCACATAAATTATGATAATCATAAGAATTACTTGGGCTCTCCTCCACTTTTTGCCATTGCTTAGAAAATATGTGAGAACTCTCCATACATCCATATAAAAATACAAATATTTATGATTTCTTTTTAGTTTTACATTTCATTTATGTTGGCCAGTGATTAAATTTACTTTTCAACTCATTGGTTAGAGTGCGTGGCTTGAGGGAGGGGGTGAACACTTGCTTGTTACTTCAGCTGGCTTTAATATTGATGAATGTGCGCAACCCAACTCAAAAGGGCGGGCGCCGGGGTATGGGAATGGAGTTGGGGTTGGGGTTGGCAAGGCAGGCCACCAACAGTGGAGGTCGTTGCATTTTGATGGGCATTACGCTTTCAAATCGAGATTACGATAAGCTCTTTGTGTGGCGATTGGAATTATTTATGGACTGTTGAAGAATTGGCAGTCTCAAGATGATTTTTTAAGCTGTGGAGCCACCCAGAGTGCGAGGGGGGGGGGGGAGGACTTTGTGCGATTTGTTTGGCTGGAGCATTTGACAATTTCTGTTTAAGTTAAGGCAACATAGGAGTTGGAGGTAGCTCCCTTAGGAACTCATAGCATGGCGAAGCTTTTTGTTGCGATTGATTTGTCATAAATTTCTCGGTTGGTGATGCCTAAGGTATTCAAATTGTGTTAACTTTATTTGAATATACAGCCACCAAACAAAAAACAGAAAGAAGTTATCATAAATACACTATTTATAGCAGGGTTGCAAACCCTGTGGTTCACACAGCTTTTGAACCGCCGTTTCGGTTCATTGCATGCTTTTTGAAGCCAACTGAACGGTGGTTTCGGTTCGGTTGGGTGGTTCATCAAGACACATTTCGGAATATTACGATTTCTGTCCTAGCTCTACTTTGAGAACACTTTGGAAATCGAATTCCTATAAACACTTTGAATATCCTTAAAGCATTTACAAGAATGTTCAAAAATTTCTGATGTCGGATTTGCAGGATTCATCTATATATTCCTAGAGGAATGCCCTTCGAAAACAGAGAATGTCGGCTAGAAAAGAATTCGTACCATACATCTTAACATCCTATTTATCATATAATTCGAGAAAAACTCTCCTGGCTACAGAAAATGGAAAATATTGTCCCCAAGAGTAAAGAATGCAGATTGATGACAGGTACATTAAGAGATTGGCGAGTACCTGCAGTAGACTTACAAGATTACATATTGTAAAATTAGTGTCATGTCATCCTTAAAGGTTACAGCGATCCCACATCGCTAAGTATAACGAGAGTCCAACGAATTGTCGTATTAATCTTATCGAAACGATTCAGGGTCCCCACATTAATAAGTATCATTGGCTAGAGGAAAGCGATTCAAGTCTTAAAACTCATCAGAGAACCGATACGTTATTCCTTGTGGTTTTTGGTTCGGTTTAGCACTTCTGAAAGGAAGTCGCTTTGGCTTGCAATTCGGTTCGGTTCACCGGTTTGCATCACTGATTTTATCCACAGTTCGGTCTTGTTCTTAGCCGATGGGCCGACAACAGTCAATGTCTATCTGTAAGCTTCTGCTGATTTGAATTGCGAGGTGTATAGCAAATTGCTGGAGTCGATTGCTCGCCTGCTCCTGTGCTCCTGCAGATACTAGCCTGGCCTGCCGATCCACTTGTTTATGGAGCCGCGGTTGAGATTGTTGCTCAGTCTTAGCAGCTCTCTAAAGATTCGCCAGCTCTCAGATCCGCCTTACGGCTTAAATGTTTCAGAAGTTCTCGAATTTTTAAGTTTATTCAATTCCCTTACTTTTGATACCCTTGCAGTGGACATATTAAAATTGTCCAGATGTTTGAAACGCATAGAAGGAAGCATTTCCGACCACATAAAGTATATATATTCTGGATCAGCATGACGAGCTGAGTTGATTTAGCTTTGTCCGTCTGTTTTTATGCTATCTCCTCCGTCAGTTTTAAAGCTATCACCACCAAACTTTGCACGAAGTCTTCTGATACAAATACGCTGCACATTTGTCGAAACCGGCCGCATCGGATGACTATAACATATAGCTGCCATAGGAACGATCGGTCGAAAAACTAGTCCTAATGAGAAGAACTTTTTGTGTTTTCAATGCAACCGTCTCCAAACTCCATACTTACTAGTTTTTAATGCTTCTCCATGATCCTGCCAAGTTTGGTCAAAATCGGACATCTATATAGTATAGCTGCCATACAAAGAAATAGTCTTAGTAGAAAAAACTTTTTTGTTTACAAAGTAAATCTCTTCAAAATTGGCATATATTTATTTTATAAGCTTTCACACAGTTCTTCAAAGTTTTGTCAAAATTGGATGACCATAGGTTATAGCTGCCATAGGAATGATCGGTCGAGAAACTAGTTTTAGTAAGAAAAACTTTTTCACTTTCAAAGAAAACGCCTCCAAACTATGTTAGTCTTGGTTTGCTATGTTTTCCCATGATTCCACCAAATTTGGTCGAAATCGTACATCTATATAGTATAGTTGTCATAGAAAAGTAGAGTCTGAAAAGTAGTTTTAGTGAGAAAAACTTTTTTGGTTTTCAATGGAAATGTCCTTCAAATAAGAGCAAGGGTATACAAGCTTCGGCCGAGCTGAAGTTAACATATCTCTACTTTGCAATCATTGAGAACGCAAATTGCTTATGTGAGTTGGTATGTTCCTTTTTTGAGAACATTTTAAGCCCAAAACAAGAAAGAAAGTCGGTCAAGCCCGACTATAACATACTCTGTACCAAGAAAATTTGTCTTTTGATCATAACTCGAAAACCGTTCATCCGATCTTCTTCATTTCTTTGGCGGATCGATAAGTTATCCTAATAACTAAATATGTCCAGAAGGAACAAGCCATCTATCATCAAAACTGTGGGAGATATGACGTTTTTTCTAAATTGCGGGGGCGGGAGGGGGCGTGGCCAAAATTGAAAATAAACTTGATCTGCCTGCAGACATAAGAAGCATATGTCCCATACACGTCAAACCTCTATCTCTTACCATCTCTGAGATCTGTGCGTTCATACGGACAGACAGACGGACAGACGGACATGGCTATATCGACTCGGCTGTTGATGCTGATCAAGAATATATATACTTTATGGGGTCGGAGATGCTTCCTTCTGGATGTTACATACTTTTGCACAAACTTATAATACTCTATGTACCTACGGTACAGAGTATAAAAACTCAAAAATTAAGGTCCAGGGGGCTCATTTCCAGGTTCAATACCAGAACCTAGTCCAAAGCCTCACCATCCTTGATTAATTTTTGAAGAAATAAAAACTTGTTGGACTTACTGTGAGTAGAGCCGAAGATTTTTGGCTTGAAAGGCTATTGCCTACCTGTGAAGCCGCATGTCTAAAGCCATTCCTATACTTTATGCTGCTGTGGTTGAGTTGAGCTCAAATGTGTTCATTTCAAAAACATATGGAGCATTTGTAGTCAAGAATTTGACTGAAAATCCAAATTTTAAGACGAAGAAATATTATTTTCTGAACACGAATTTCCCCTCTGAGTTTATATGCGCACCTCTACACTATAGTAGATGTATTACCTGTCGTTGACGATGAACTGGAGCGCTCAGTGAAGCATCAGATAGTTAAGCCTGGTAATGTTGTGACACCAGAAGAACTACAGTGCGCAGCCTCGCACCTTGATTGTGGTTGTTAAATGATAAAAGGATAGTAGCTATCATTATGTAGGTATAAAACCAGAAATTAAATCCTCGCTCCGAGTAAAACTTCAGCTAGATGAGTGACATCAACACTTCAAACTCTGCTCAAGTTTCCTGCCGTCTAACACTTTTGCATGGCTCACAATTGGTGGGTGAGCGACAAAGTTTTGCTCTTATCAGGGCGGCAGCTGTGAAACAAGTCATGGTGCATGTGAATCATGCTCTAGTCCAACCCCCAATCCCCCTGCTCCTGTTGCTAGAAATCCACCCATATGAGTTATACAAATTTTGCTTTTTAGTTGTTAATTTTTGTGCTTGTTGTTGCTGTTGTTGTTGCTGCTGTTGTTGTGCTTTTCAATGCATTTTATTCACAACATTTTCAGCCGCTGTTCTAGTTGAGGGTTTTCATTAAATGGGGGGGGGGGGGGAGGCATTGTTGGCCGTGTGTGTGTCTTCATTATTATCATCATCAACAAAAGCTCCTGGACTGGCCTGGCCTGGCCTGGCCCGGCTTGGCCCCGCCTGGCATACATTCCGTCTGCTTTGGCGCTTTGTTTGCACATTGACACAGGTGAAACTAATTAGGCCACAAAACCCAGCTCATTTCAGTATTTCTGTTTTATTTGTTAATCAACAAAGCGCAAAATGGCAACAGAAGAAGAAACAATATATTACAATTAAAATAAGCGAACAGGCGACTGAACTCGTTTATTTTTGCACGGCGGAGAGGAGCTTACCAAAATAAAGTAGAAGAAATTGAATCAGCTGGGGCTGTTTGCCAGTCGTTGAACTGTTGCCAAAACTGACCCAAAAGTTTGGAACCATTCGCCGGCCAACCGGGCGTATGCGTAACAACGCTTAAACATTTTAGTTTCGCCAGTTTTCGCTTTCGTGCGAGCAAATCTGCCTAACAACGACGATGAAACAGGAACGTGCCTATGCAAAATAAGTTTCATTTGGCAAAAGTGCGCGTGAAAAATTCATTTAAAACTTCAAGTCGTCCCCCCCTCCGCTCATAATTGCAGCATTTCCCACTTTGTTTTCCCGGAATGTGCGAAACGGAGCAAAAAACTAAGTTGCTTATTAAAATTGAGCGAAATTTAATAAGCAACGTTTTATGCAGAGTGGGTGGCTGCTTTTTCTGGCCACAAAATGGCCGACGCCGTGTGGATTATGAAACGGCCCAAAGTGGGTCTTACACAAGAGGAAGCAGCGGAATGCAGCCAAAGTCACGTTTCCAGAGCGAAGCCAGTTACCAAATGTGTAACCAAATGGTGGGCCATAAAAATGTACTTTTCTAAAAATACAGAAAGAAACAAAAAAAAAAAAGTGTAGGAAAACGCTAAATTTTAAATATGTATTTTGCATTTACTCAACGCAAATGAGATGTGGGCAAGGATGAACATGAGTGGGAGGCCCGTGCCAGTGAGAAACAATGGCGGAAGAGTTGCTTTGAATTTGAAAAGGTTTTTTTTTGCGATTGCAGTTTCTGTGAATTTTTTAATGCTAAAATGTATGTACAAAATGTTGCAGGGGAAAGTGTTGCCCAACAAAATGTTGCACAACAAAATGTTTATAATCATGCACGATGCAAATCGCTCGAAAAAAATGCACTTTTTTGTGAATTTTTTGTGACGACACAGTTAAAATCTCTTTATTAAAACTAAAAGCACATTCAAGTATGACATTTAAAGAATGTTGTATAAAATTTTCACGAAGAAATAATAAAAAACACATTCGGAAGTCTCTCGGAAAAAAAGTGAATTGCGGTGCCCCTCATTACTTGGTGCTGGATCATCCGAAATGAAAAAAACCAAAACTTATTCGTTAGATAATAGTTTTCCCCTGGTAACGCTCTCGAGTTTTTTTTCGAAATTTTAATTCATCACTTTTTTGGAAAATTTTGAAGTGAAAAAATGTTTTTTTTTTTTAATTCGGCTAATTTTTTATTGTAAAAAAAAAAATTATTAACAAATTTGAAAAAAACTCGACAGCGTTACCTCGTAAATTATGTTCAGAAATAGTGTACAAAATTTCAAAATGATCGGTTCAGTAATTTTTATGTTATGAGGGGCACCGACTTTGAAAACGTGAGTTGTGGGAAAAACGCTTTAATGTTTTGAACACTAAACAAGAAAGAAAGTCGGTCAAGCCCGGCTATAACATACTCTGTACCAAGAAAATTTTATCTTTTGATCATAACTCGAAAACCGTTCATACGATCTTCTTCATTTCTTTGGCGGATCGATAAGTTATCCTAATAACTAAATATGTCCAGAAGGAACAAGCCATCTATCTTCAAAACTGTGGGAGATATGACGTTTTTTCTAAATTGCGGGGGCGGGAGGGGGCGTGGCCAAAATTGAAAATACACTTGATCTGCCTGCAGACATAAGAAGCAATTGTCACATACATGTCAAACCTCTATCTCTTTCCATCTCTGAGATATGGGCGTTCATACGGACAGACAGACGGACGGACGGACGTACGGACAGACGGACATGGCTATATCGACTCGGCTGTTGATGCTGATCAAGAATATATATACTTTATGGGTTCGGATATGCTTCCTTCTGCCTGTTACATACTTTTGCACATACTTATAATACTCTGTGTACCTACGGTACAGAGTATAAAAATTTGTACGGTACCTGAAATGCGACAGGTATTAAAATACTCGTAACTTCGTCAATTTTGGTCCAATCGACTTGAAATTTTGACACAATATTCTTAACATTTTAGGCATTCATTTAAAAAAGTGAGAAAAGAGATTTATATTTAAAGGCTGTCAATAATTCTCATAAAATCAAAATCAATTGTATTAAAAACTCATAATTTGTAATGTCTTTATGCGCGGGGTACTATATATATTTCGGGAATAGTAAATAATAACATAAGGAAATTGGATTTACTGTGTTTTAAAATATTTTCCATAAAGCTAAGCTAACTTCGTCTGTACCGAAGTTTTAATACCCCTGCAAGTGCTCGCTTAACTATTATATTTTCATTTTTCGACCTATCGTTCATATATCATAGTCAGCTACACTCAAAAAATTTAATTTCTAGTTTTTAGAAATGCACCCTAATATTTCTTTCTTGTTTTTTGACAGTTTTTTCTTAAACTTAAAAAAAAAACAGCCCTAAAAAAGAATTTTTAGAAAATAATTTCTTAAATTTAGAAATTCTATTTATTTTATCTTAAATTTAGGGTAATTTTTGTAGATTTTTTCCTAAATACTTTTTTAAATTAAGGTCGAATTCGCCCTTGAATTTAGAAAAAAAATACATTGCAAATAGGGCGAATATAGAAAAACGACCTAAATTTTAGGAAGCACATTTCTTAAATTTAGACAAGCCATTTAGAAATTCGCCCGAAAATATAGACAAAAAAGTCTAGAAAATCGCCCTAAAAAATAGAAAAATATTTAAAAGACACCCCTTGTAATTCTCAAGTTCGAATTCCCTGCTTTCGGAATATAAAAGAGGCAGCTGAGTGCTTAGCATTTGACTGCGTTCTTTGCTAACCTCACGCGCGAGCTTGGTAGTCGAGTGCGGTAAGATGCCTTTCGTGTTGAAGTTTCCCCGAGGTCCCGAGTTCTAGTCCCCCAGGCAAGGTAAAGTTAAAAACTAAAATAATGATTACTAGTAGTGAACCAACAGGAAGAAAATATCCAATAAAAAAAATATATAAAGGGGTTATAGGCTTCTTCTCTCTCCAGCCCCCCCTCACTCCCTTTCCTGTCTATAATAGTTGAAAATGTTTTTTTTTTCTAAAATCTAGAAAATGCTTTTCTAGCTTATAGTAAACATTTCCTTGATTTCAGAAAGTCTCAGTCTTATTTTTAGAAATAATTTTTCTAAAATATACGGCGAATCGCCTTTGACACCGAATTTCTAAATTTTAGGGCGATTTTGGTTGTTTTTTTTTTGGAGTGTACCATTAAAAAAAAATCAAGTTTTTCAAACTAAGACTGTTTTCAGACCTATCTTTTGTATGGCAGCTATACCATATAGTTGTCCGATTTTAATAAAAATTGGTAGGATTATAAAAAAACATATAAAACCTACGATTACAAAGTTTGGAGACGTTTTCATGGAAAAGAAAAAAGTTTTTCGTACTAAAACTAGTTTTTCGACCGACTGTTCCTATGAGATATAGTCATCCGAACCGGTCGGTTCCGACATATAAGTAGTGTGCAGCAAATAGAAGACTCTGTGCAAAGTTTCAGCTCGATAGTTTTAAAACTGAGAGACTAGTTTGCGTACAAACAGACGGACGGACAAGGCTCAATCGACTTAGCTGGTCACCCTGATCAAGAATATATATAGTTTATGGGGTCGGTAATGAATATTTCTATGTAAGTGTATCTATGTAAAAATGTATGCCCTATTCGTCATAGAAATTTCTGAAAATTCACCGAATAAAATGTAGCTCAGGTAACAAAATTGATGCTATCCTTCGAAACCTTTGCATACTCCACATTTTCCACCGACTGTTTTCTATTTCTAAATTGTCAAATATTAATTTCACCTCAGTGCCTGGGCCTGGGCCTGGGCCTGAAATTTACATTTCAATTATGTTAGACAAAATTTATACAATTTAAGCCTCAAAACAAACACAAACCGACTGGCGTTAAGGGCACCCACCCACACACCCACCCACATGCATAGAACAACAACAGTGTAAAGGTATTGCCCCAAACAGACAGAAGGATAAGAAGCTGAGCTAAGACACGAGGCTGGCTCAGACTCAGTGTTAGCATTTTCATAACCTTGTCAGCTTGATATGCGCATAAATTACAAGCAGTGCACATTGTTTATTCAAATGCCGCCCGCTGCCAGCTGTCAGAATGCCAGAGGCGAAGCCCCAAATCCCCGAGTCCTGGTCCCGCTGCCAGTAGACAGTTTCAGTTTCCATTGGACTGGTTTCTGGTGTATACATAACATAACATTAAGAGACTGCGACTTGCAGATTAAACTTCATTTAATAAAATGAGAGAGAAAAAATAACAGAAAATGCTTTTTGTTCTCTTGTGTTCATATTCAAAGCCTTAATAAGGCTGCTCAAAAGTTGAAAACAAATTGGGAAACATCTGGTTAACTTCTATTTCAAAATCTAAAGTGTCGTCATATAAATTTCTTGGATTCTGCTTAAGTTCTTGTTTGCTTTTTAATCCATTGAAATCATTATGCCAGAACTGATAAGCTGAGAATCATTGTCGTCATCTTTTATATATATTATTTAAATTATTCAAAATATGGTCTTGCTGCCTCTATGGAGGAACCAAAAAGTGTGCAAATTATTTTACAAAAGTCGGAAAAAGTGGTTCAAATTCCCAAATCGCTCTAATTTGTTTCTAAAGGATTGATGGATAGATTTCTGACCTACAGTAAAACCAAAATCCCAGCACAACATAATAAGTGACAAGTGTAAATTTCAATGTGGACCTTCGAATTAACATTAGCATGCTGTTTGTGTGCATCGTTTGACGCCCAGTTGGTCTTGACTGCAGGCTTATCTTGTGTACAATTTTTCCCAACACATCCCAAAACAAGTAACTCGGCATTGTACAAATGTTGTACTTGACATAAGAATTTTGTACTTAAATCAAATATTTTCGTACTTATCTACAATTGACACCGTTTAAACTTCATTCAAGTATTTAGATCTTGATATAGTTTTTTGAGTGCATTTACCTCTGGTTTGTGGGAAACTAATAAAGCTTTGGCTTAAACAGAGTGATTAGGAAGAAAGGCTCATCAACTTACGACTACAATTTAAAGATCAAACTTGATACAAGTTTAAAAGACTTGAAACAATCCTGAAATTCGTGAAAGAAACAAATTTTAAGCCGTTTAGAGATTAAAGTAAGCAATGAATTCCAAAGTCCAAGCGAAAAGAGCGAAATTAAATAGAGAGCAAAAACTTCTTGGAATTCCCAACCAGTTGCAGCACTTGTTGTTGCTTGGCAGTCATTTGACAAAGTCAATTGAAGAAGAAAACGAGGTTGTTAAACTACAAATGACTGAAAGTCTACTAGAACTTAGTTTGAAATGCTAAAAGGTAGGTTTATAAGTCGCAAGCGGCTCTTTAAATATGACTCCTACTTAAGTGTACTTATATTGAGTAAGAAAACCCAAAAATTACTCTTTATATTACAGAAATAAACACAAACTACCTTGTACTTAGAAAATTTTGTACTGACAATCAGATAAAAATCAAGATAAGCGAGTAGAGTGTAAGTTCAAGCACAAGCATATGTTAAATAAAGTACAAAATAAACTTATAATGTTACCTCCAAAAAATGTGCAACGTAAAATGCGAATCTGTTCTTGAAATTCCCAACTGGTTCTAACATATTTGTTATGTTGGCAAGTTTCTGAACTATTTTCAGTCTTTTTTAGGATCAACACAGATCAACCTCATTTAATAACAAATTGGGTATAGCTTTAGCATTTTATAAGCTCAAACCAAAAAAATTTGGTACTTGTTTGAAGTACTCTTCATTTCTTGCTAGAACTGAATGCAAGACTGCTCTGTTCTTATTTTGAGAGTTAATCGGTATTGACTTAAGATCATTACAACCTGAAAGATTGATCAAAAAGTTTTCTATATAATTCGAAATGTGCTGAAAATATAGCGTAGCAGTGGGAAAATAATACTTGAATTATTAAGAACTTTGTACTTGAATCAAGTATTTTGGTACAGTATTTTGTACACCTCATATCGATATCGTATCATCATGATTTGATATGATTAAGGAATCCAGTAGAATTGGAATAAAAAACTAAAATCAATCTGTGTGTGGTTGAAATAAACTTATATCAGGCTAAAATTAAGATTTTTCAAACTTAAGTAAAGAACCAGTTAAGAATTACGGAATTAAATAGGCGGCACCGAAGTCAAAACTCTCGGATTTGTAGCAAGACTGACATTGTATGGAATAGATTTTTGAACCGAATATCTCGGATTCTTTTTCTATGTATTATTCTTATACACATCTAGTTTTTGCGTATGCGCAATTTTTCTTAGGGGAGGATTTTTTCCGATTCGTAAAACTATTTGGCATACTTTGCTTACAAAACCGAATGAAGAATACATACTTATTTTTTCATACAAGCTTGTACGGCCGTGCCCCTTTTTTTGGTGACATTTGCTGGGAGCAGCCGTAACAATCAAATATAAGGTTGTCATAAAAGTCTTGCGGTATTTTTATTGAATTTTCAATTGTTCATTATGTGATGTGAATGGTCCGCGGTCCAGGGCTACCAAGGGTTTCTCACTCTAAAGCAGACGGCAGTGATTAAAATCAGAAATAACTTCTCAGACTGCTTACCTTTTTGTCTTTCGCTTCATCTGCATAGCCGCTGGCGCTTTGACACGACCACGCCGATTGGCCTGAAGGCGTTGCGCAGCTACCTGCGCTGCGCGTAAGAAATCCTATAAATAGTGAAATTTTGGGAAAAAAAATTTTGAATAACTTTACACCAAAAGTTTCCCGACTAGTAATTCTAGTCTAAAAGTATGAAAAAGTATCTAAATGACCCCACTTGAAGTAAATATCCATGACCAGATTGCCTGATCTTTCGCTTCGATGGAAATGGTGTTTTATGTTTGAAGCAGGGCGCAGTTTTGAAAATGTTGAATCGAACCAAAAACCACTCAGCAAAAGTGGGTAGTGGGTATTGACGGTCGGATTTCGCGCAAACTCTCTATTTAAACCATTTTGAGGAATCCACAAAAAGAGCCAGGTCTTCTAGGGGCACATTTGCCAGACTGCCCAGGTCTTCAAAGAGTGGTTTGCGGTATGGGGGTGCGTTTCCTAAGAAGTGCAGGGCAGTCGCATAGAAGGTGATGGATGCTTTATATTTCTTCCTCGTTCCCACAGCTACGGCAGAAGTCATGGTGGGGCACGCGCATCCTGGTGGCCATTTGACCGATAGTGCAGTGCCCCGTTATGACTCCTACCATAGTTCTCATCCTGTTCTTGCTAAAGTGTAGGAGTTGGGAAGTTCTTTTAGGTGAGTATCTTGGCCAGAGTAATCGGGAGATGTGACAACCGGGTGCGAGGTCCCATTGTCGTTCTGCCCTATTTCTGGCCCTCCACTTCAATTCCGTCTTGATATCCTGCAGGGGTCTTTGAATGTCCGTTACCGCTTGCGTCGCTGAGCCGTTCCTAGCGCACTCTTCTGCTCCCTAGTTGCCCGGTATGCCTGCGTGACACCTGGTCACCTGGTACCCAGACGAGGATTATAGAGTGCTGTTAGATTTGGTTCAGTGCTGTCGCCGTGCTGCAGACTAGGACGCTCTTTGTGGTGTTTGATGACAGAGCCTTAATAGCCGCCTGGCTATCGACCAAGATTGAAATGTTCCTTGGATTTTCATCCAAGGTGTATATCAATTTAGCCGCCTGCCAGATAGCATAAATCTCTGCCTGGAAAACGCTCGACCAGTTTGGTAGACGGAATGAGAGCTGTGTCGCAAGTTCTTCGGAGAAGAATAGTAGAATGGATAGCTCGTTTTCCCTGATGGTAGTGTCTTGCTTCCATTCCTCTCTCTCCGGGAACCGTGTTTCAAAGTTGTCGTTCCATTTCCGAACTGGTATGCAGTAGTCACTTCCCTTTGCCTCTGCACTTATTCCTACTTCCTGTAGGATACTGCTGTGGCCTGATGTAGATGTTTTAAGAAGTTTCAGTTCCCGGAGTCTTACTGCGCTTCTCGAAGCTTCATACTTCAGGAAAGTGTCTACTGGTTCCAGGTTCAGAATTACATCCAGGGCCGCCTGGGGGGTGGACCGCAGGGATCCTGTAATGCCCAGGCAAGCTGCTCTTTGTACCCTCTGGAGGTTGTTGAGGTGGGATTTGGTGTTGGCCGCCTTCCACCGTACCAGCGCTCCATAGGTAAGGATAGGTCTGACGACCGC